>CM031865.1:17542741-17564093 GCA_018697195.1 Certhia americana | reverse complement strand
GGGGTGTTCATTCTGCTGGCCATGGGGGTTAAACTGGGGTGTTCATTTTGCCAGCCCTGGAGCTCATGGGGGTGTTCATTCTGCCAGCCCTGGGGCTCAGTGAGGTGTTCATTCTGTCAGCCCTGGGGCTCACTGGGGTGTCCATTCTTTCACCCCTGGGGCTCACCAGGGCAGCAGTGTCTGCCAGTGCCCATCCGATCCCCACAGCCATCCAGGCCGAGGCGAGGCGAGTGACCTCCTCGTGTTTGCTCGGGTGCAGGCAAGGGGAGTGCAGCGGGGCCGCCACCCCCACACAAACCCACAGCAAATGACAAATGACACTTTCTCTTTGTGATCTTTAGGATTTTTGTTGACTTATTTGGAGGCTTTTGTTGGGCCCTAAGAAATGCCCTGTGGCTGAGGCCTATTGGGCCGATTTCCACGCTCCATCTGTGGTATCCATCAGCGGGGCCTTTGCCCGCATTCAGGGCTCTGACACCTGCCTGGCAGGATGCGGGAGGCACAAAGGCGGCTGCCGTGGAGGCGGGGGCGGCGGGCCAGGGGGCTGGGGAGGCCAGCCGGGTGAAGGGGATGCACAGCAGGGGTTAATCCAGCTCCCCCTCCCCAAACCTCCGCACCTGGAGGCGTCCCTCCAACGCTGCCTCTCCCCACCAGAGGTAAGGGGCTCAAACACAGCCCTCCCTCACACTGAAGCAGAATTAAGGAGGAAAGAGAGGGAGAGCAGCAGAACTGCCCCAGGATGGGGGTGTCAGAGGCACCCGAGGTGCTCCCCAAACACACCTCTGGTGCTGGCTCCCTGCAACGGCAAGGAGCAGCATAGGTGGCCAGTAGGGCATTCCTGCCTGGATCCTTGTTTGTGTTGGGGTAGGCTTTCAGCAGCTGGCTTTCAACGGTCGAAAAGATAGAAACACACCAAGCATCCTTTTCTTCTTCAAAATAAAGAAAATAAAGTCCACAGGAAGATAAAATGGCATCCTTGTTTTGTGCTAACAGCCCCCCTCTCTCCTTCCCTCTCAGCAGTCCTGTTTAGTGGCAGGCTCTTCTATCCATAGAAAATATAATGAAGACTCTAGAGCACCTCTCTCCCTCCCAGCACATCAGTCCTTCATTTTTCTGTGTTTGCCTGGGGAAACATGACGCCAGACTCCCCCCTTTCCTCCTCCTCCTCCCAAAACCTCACTGTCACAGCAAGGAGCCATTAAAAAGAAAATATGCCCTGCCAGGTCTGTGCTAATCAAACCAGGACAAATAAACTCTGACACTCAACAACTCCCCGAGTGCCTGCAGCCTGGGGAGGAGACTACAGATTAGTTATGAATATGGCAGGCAGCAGGGGACGAGCTCAGGGGTCCCGAGTCACCCCACAGCCACCTGTGAACTCTTTAGACACAACTGAATACTGTGTTTATCTAAGATAAAGCATGCCTCAAGGAACAGAAGAGCACCCCCAAAGTTTAGGTTCTCCCACCAAAGCACTTTCGGGCAAGGTTACTGATACTCAGAGCTGCAATTTTATCCAATTCAACATTCATTTTCTGTGCCTCAACATCTGTGGGATAAGAGGACAGAAGGGAGATTTGGACACCCTAAATTTCACCCTATTAAGTCACAGCCCAAAACTTGTTAGCAACTGGGCTCCTTTTCTTTAAGAGGAAAAGAAAATCAAATTTCAAGAAACAAAGAATGAAACAAGCAGCCACAAAATATTTCTCAGATGGGTTATGATAAAACATACTGATGGTCCTACACATTTATTTTTTCTTATTAAAAGTGAAAACTTCCCAATTAGCAAATGTATAAAGAAATTCTCAACCTTGCTAGAAAGCAACAGAGTACATAATACAATGTGAAATACCCACAAGTAGTAGAATTGCTTTTAACCATTTCTGGCATTTTGTCTGTGGTATATCAAAGAAGGAGAAACGAAACCAAAAGAAAGCCTGTGTTCTAGACAGGAATATCGCTCATCTAACAAGGATTAAGTCACACTTCAATTAATCCTTTGAAAACCGCTGCTATTTGTAAAGGGCATACTTACAAAAAAATTGTAAATTACTTTTTTTAACTCCACAGGCACTTTTTTTAAGTCTGTAGTGAGAGAATGAAAGAAATGTTGAGAAAATATGTTGCTACTTAAGTAAACTCATTATTAAGAGGAATTAATCCGCTGCTGGAATTGGAAAAGAGCAAGTCCTTATCCTGTGAGCTCTAAGCTGGAAAGTCAGCACAGAAAGGAAGCAACCACCACAGCAGTGATAAAATTGATCTTCTTGAGAGAAATGGATGGTATTTTTATTTTGTTTGGGCTGATTCACATAGAGAAATGTGCTTTGTAGGGCAAAGTGAAAAGGAAAACAGTAGCTGCAGTAAAAGGAAATGGCCAACAGTGACTTTTATTTACAATTACCAAGAGACAGGCTATTATTGACCATATGTGCCACAATCACCCTCCTTATCATGGGTTGGCCATCATGTCCACTGGGAGCTGTTAATGAACTGGGTAATTGAGCTGCTGACATGTGTTACCAAAACAAAACAATAGGAAGAAGAGACAAATGAACATTTTATTTGCCAATCAGAGTAGGTTCCGCTTTTCAGAGAACTGTGCCTAAGTAAGTGGCTGAATACATAAAACAGTGTATTGAAGGCAAGCAGATGCATGCACAATAATGGTTAACTGACAGCCTATGGCCCATCTGTGCTTAACATTTTGTTAAAGAAATTACTTGACTTGCTAAAGAGACAAATCATACAGCTGCCCCAAGTGCTGCATTATAAGAGATAAATCATTAGCTAAACTGTTTCATGCTTAAAATGACAATGCATATTAACAGTTATGCAGGGACATTTTGTCAGCACAGCTTGATGCAGTTATAAGTGACAAAAAATGTGACAGCTCATAGCTATTCAATGATTTCAACTTAGAAGAGAATGACAACACTGTGAAAACAATTTCACCGCATAAACAATAGACAATTCACAGGCTCTTCTTTTTTTAAAATATATTTAATTTTTTTTGCAATGATGAAATAATAGGGAAAGGAAAAAATGCCCAGTGTCTAAGTGTTCTGCACCATTAATCTGCTAGCATGTACTTCATTCAAAATCACAGAGCATCAAAAAGGAACACATTCCATTTTAAATATCAAAGACTGCATCGCCAGCACTAAGAATAAATGGCTAATTCTCAACTGTGCATGAAAGGATAAAGAATTTCTAGAGTGAAAGGAAGGGAAAAGGAAACTGTAAATACAACTACAAAAATCTCTTCTTATTTCCCCACCTCCTTTGCCAAAAAGAGATTTGCTTTGTTGATACAAGTAACGCTAAAGTACTTAACAGCTTTGCATGTGGGTCTGATCCCAACTTTCACTGCTGTAAATTTGCACTGGGGGATTACTATTATTGTCATTATTATAATTATTATCATTATCATTATTAACATTAATATTATTAATATTGAAAACGAAATATAAAGGAACTGCAGTTAGCACTTAGATCCTATGGTCCAGAGAGACCAGACACGTGTATTTAAAAAATAATTATGTGTATAAAAAAAAAAAAAAGCCAATAATATAAATAATATAAATAATAATAATAATGATGTGATTTGGTAAAAGTCATGTAGCCTGTGGGAGAGGTTTCCTCGTGGTTTCAGAAGTTGGTATTTACAAAAGGGTTAGCTCAGGTTTAATGGCTAAATAAAAATTTAAACTGCTACAGTTTTCCCCACGAAGCCAAGATTTCCTCGCTGACTCTGTAGTTTCCATTCACAAAGGACTGCTCTGCTGTTTCTGCTGGTACACGAGCAAAGTGGACCCAGGGCAAGCTTTGCCCCTTGCTCAGCCTCTCCCTTCTTTTCCAGCAGAGCCGGGACGAGCCCGGCAGCGGCTGCGGCACGGAGAGCACAGCCGGGCTGGGCTCGGGCTGGGGGTACCCGGCCCGGCCTCCCGAGCACAGCCCGGTCACCGGAGCACCCCTGAACACAGCCCGGTCACCCCCGAACACCCCCGAGCACAGTCCGGTCACCCCCGAGCACAGCCCGGTTCCCCGGTCACCCCTGAGCACAGCCCGGTCACCCCCGAACACAGCCCGGTCACCAGAGCACCCCCGAGCACAGCCCGGTTCCCCGGTCACCCCCGAACACCCCTGAGCACAGCCCTGTCACCCCGAGAACAGCCCGGTCACCGGAGCAGCTCCGCAGGAGCAGCAGGACGAGGCAAAAGCACGGCTCTCTGTTTTACTCCGGGAGCTCACGAGTGCCCACGTCTGGGAGTTTTTCCAGCCCTTCCCGCAGAGAGCATCCCTGGTAGCGCTGAGAACACGAGTACTGTATTTAAGCATTGCAACATCTTGTCTGTTGACTTATAAATACTAGGACATTTCAAGGAAAAGCTTCCAGAGGATTAAATAACTTTTTGTCTCCTAATTTTTTTTAAAAAAGCAAAGGAAACTAAATGCACAAATCCAAATGAGGTTTTCTCCCAATAAACTTTAGGAATTTGATGTTTCAAGTGATATTTTAATATAAGACTTAGGAGGAAAGTGAGATCTCTCTTTCAGAAATCCCAGAACATATTAAGAAAGGATTGTCATCATGTCTTCAAGCCGGTATCAGCTGATGGAAGAGCTGATTGATAACCAATTAAGACTGAAAACACTGAGTATCCTGGGAGATGGAATTTGTCAGCTAAGAAATTAAATAAAGCAAATGAAGGAGTCTCTGGATAAATAATGAGACTGTATTAGTGAGTTAAAGTGCTCAAATAATTGATTTGTCAGATATCTCTCAATTGTGTAAGGCAGTGTGGATTGTTCAGAAGGAAAAAAAAACTTTATAAATTATATTTGCCTCAGTCCTTTGAAACACCACCATGCAAATAGAACTCCTAAAGTTACATGAGCTGATCAAACTACTGGGCACACCAAGATAGAAAAGGCTTACAAGCATTTTTCAACAGCTCTGTATTTCTTCACTGATTCCACTTGTAGTATTGCTAAAACATTTTTGAAAAAAAATATAAACTGTACAGATAGCTAAAGTAAAAAAAAATTAAGACTGTTTCAATAAACTTCCTATTTGTCTCAACTAGTTCTAGCACCTGAATTAATAACATTCTTGATTCCAAACAAACACTAGCAGAGCAAGCTGTTGTAGATAGCTTCATCTCTAAGTCATGATTACAGTCCTCAAAGTCTCAGTGGGAAATCAAGTTTATAATCTCTTCTTAAACCCACAGCTGCAGCCAGACCACCCCTCAAGCCACTTTTACCCACTACAGAGGTACACTGAGTTGTATGACCATCTCTATTTATTGCGTTCAGGACTTGGAATAGCCAAAATATTTCCAGATTTTTTTTTTTCCCTTAAATAGAATATTGGATTCTGTCATTGAATACAATTGCTTTTTCTCTAGAAATTACTTAGCTTTGCAGAAGACTTTTGTGAAAGAAAACTAAAAAACTGACTCTCTTTCCTTGCCTTTTAAGATTTCAGGCAATAAAAATAGTTTATGTTTTTCATCAAATATTTTTCCTATGATTGATTTTCAAAGACACTACCTACTCCTGCCAAATACTTCTTTTCCAGCCAAAGCTGTTAGTAACTCTAGGTCACTTCCATCACAACTACATAAGAATTGGGGTGCTGACCTCAAAATCCATCATCTTCTGTCATGAAACCTGGTCCTACTGGGTATTGATCCCTCCAGTCCCACTGGTGAAAGGCAGCCCCTGCCTTTATGGTTGTTCCAGTGTTTGGGATAAAAGGACCCTACAACAGGATAGCAGCAGGGTGCTCAGTACCTCTTTGTGTTACTTTCTGTGGGGTTCCTCATTCCAGCCCCTCCCTTGGGTGCCAGCATGGGGGAGATGGGACTCTGTGCCCAAGAAGCACAGTCCCATCAGTCTCCCTGAAGCACACAATGCTGTTTCATTCATTACAGTTCCTGTGATGCTGTTTTAGTAATTACTTGAGTCCATCCAAGGACTGGTCACCTGCAGATGCTCCTTGTTCCTCACCCTGTGAAGTTTGCATGCCCATGAGCTCCTGGCATCATCCTTTAATTACACTTCCCGGGGACAGTCTCCTACCAACATTACAAAAGCTATTGGAGCTCACAGATGTCACCTGACCAGAGCACTGCCATAATACAGACACCAAACAAACATGAAAAAATAAAGCACACACACAGTGCTTTGAGGACATGGACCCTGGCTTGCTAATAATGAAGCAAGGTATACAGCTTGCTGTCTATTCCAAAGAAACAGGGGGAGCTTCATTGCCAAAGTAAACTCACAATTTTTCAATCCAATAAAAAAGCAGAACAAAGCCCCGCAGCAGCTGACCTCAGAGCAGTCAATGAAAGGGAATGATGGGGCTGTTCTGGGCTGCAGCCAGCCCCACAGCACCTTTATAGCATGGAAAATGTGCCAGCTGGGAGTCACTCTGGATCCAGTCTCTACACCACAGACATATGTAATTCCCATACATTTGCTCTCATTTACTATTTGTTGACAGATGCTGATAAATGTTCTTGAAAACCTACGGGAAGGATGGTTGCTGGTGAATGCCTAATGGTAGAGATGTCAAAAATTATTTGAATAAATATACACATATTTAATACCACCAGCTTTGAAACCTCTACATATATTAACCGATTTATAACTGTCTCTCTGAATTATTAGCAGTTCCAAAAACTGAAAAAGTAACTCTGCACCAAATTTAGTGCAATAAACTCACTGTCTTCTTTTAACTATTCGCCATACACATACAACAGAAGTGGAAGGATGCCTGCTGATGAGTCCTGTAGGCTTTGCTTGGACAATAACATTACAAAATGTATTTTCACTCATTTTCTTTTTTCTCACCTCCCACAGTTTTCCTACAACATAAACATCCAGAATTTCAATGACTTAAAATGATGTGATTGCCTAAACAGAGAGTATTTAAGTGATATATAAGGTACAAAACCACACATACAACTCATTTGCTCCTTCCCATTCCCAAAGAAAGAGACTCTGAAGAACCTAGTTCTACATTCCCAGTATTGAATGCAAACCACAGTGTGTCAGTGGTTTTGGATCCAGCCTCTAGACTCAGACGTAGCCCTCACCCACCCTCAGGCATCAGCAATGTTCATACTCAGAAGACACAAGGTTTTTTACTTTAGTTTCTTTTTACCCAAACAGGGAACCCAATGCAAGTTCCTGTGAGGCTTTTTGGAGCATGAAGAAAAGCACACTTTTAGATGATCTCCCACACACAGAAAATCAATGGTTTCATTAAAAGTGAGGTTTTACCCTCTAGAAATAGGGCAAATTCTCAAAGATAACAGTGAAAGTGGCCCCAAATCAGATTTGCAATGTTTAAAATTAGGGGGAAAAATTGCCAAAAAGCAAACAGATGAATCCAGAAACGTTAAAATAGTTTAGTCTCTTTCATCTCTGTAAAATCAGTTATCTTAAATTATTAGACTGTAGGATTAATTGATAGCATCTATTTAAATGTTCTCCTTGTTTCCCCAGAGGTCCTCAACATTTCAGCAGGAAGCAGGAGAAGATCTGGGAGAAGCTTTAAGTCAGCTACAAAAATCCTGGCTCCTGCTTCATCTTGTCTTCCAGGGCTCTGGCACCACTCAAACAGTTCTTTTTTGCTTCCACTTGCACTCAACTAAGAGCACCACAGCCTGCAAAGACTCATACATGCACTGCTGGGTACCCAGGAAGATCTCAAGTGAGAGTCCTAATGGCCCAATCACAAAACATGCAGCAAGAGAGCTTTCTTAGGTGGGAATAAAAGTAGTTCCTCCTCATTTCTAATTTCTCTTGAAAACTTCATATTATAACACACTTAAAACCAAGAGGTCTTCTTGAAAGCAGACTCTCTAGAGTGCTTGGCATTTTTTTTTGCCACCACATGAAAACACAACAGGTCCTAAAATGGAAGCTTGAGTATCTTGTCTTGTACATCCAGACTGAAAGATAAATACCTCCATGAGGACTACTGGAAGAACACCAACCACTAACACACAGCCCACCTTCCCTGCCTATCCAAACAAGCAGCACATATTTTGCCAGGCTTTTCTAGGAAGCTTAGAAAAGACAAGCATTCAAACACAACTGAATTTCAGCAAAAATGATGCTCTTTCTTTTTATTTGACAGCAAATTTTTAAAATGCTAATTTTTTTCTTCAATTCATACCCTATGGATTGTGGGATGTGATTCTCTGCCTGCTTTAGGTCAAACCCTGCTGAGAGCCACATCAAAGTGGTTAATACAGATTAGGAAGTCAAAACTTGGCCTGCAACCCAGCCGGACAGAGCCTGATGGAGGGGCCTGACAGATGCCCCAGATGCGTCCAGGGGGAGCCTGCCAGAGTGAACTCTGCACAATAGCAGAGAGAGAGAAAAGAATAAAAGCTCCACACTGCCAGCCAGCCTCCTGTGTCCGCAAAGGAAAACCCAGATCAACTGAGAAACCAGCTCTTGGCAGCTTTTCTAAGTGGTTTCCTTTTTATTGTTAGACAAGCAGGACAGGGAGATCCAGGGTCCCAAGTTTAATCCTGCCCAAAGGGATCACAAAGCATAGAAACAAATGCAAGAGGGCTATCCTGTGAAGGTAGTGGATTTTTTGCCTTCATTGGCCAAGTAATCAGTGTTCCTCTGTGCCTCGTAGCATGTAAATGTTGTGCCTTTGTGCTCACAGCAGAAGCCTAGAACATTCATTGCCTCAATAGACATCAAATGAGACAGGAATTCTAGAGGGGCTTTGCTACTGTGACAGCTAGCCAACATCTGTTGCAGTTTGGGTACCAGCGAGCTGAAACCACTGCTCATCATAGAGCTCAATAGCCTCCATGTCTACTTAAAAGTCTAAACATGTCTGTGCACCTTCATGTGCTTACATCATTAGGTCCTTTTCACAGGGAAATCCCAAGGCCTGTGTTGGTACAGCTCCCAGCACAGTGGCAGTCCATGCGCAGGGCCCCTGTTTACCATAGAAATACAAATAACAACAAGTGGCTGAGTGACAGATGGCCTGGAAACATTTCTGATGTTTTCAGTGACAATTACCTATTCAGACACTCCAGTCAGACTTTCCAAATAACAGTCTAAGGGCAGTCGCCAAACAATATTTTACAAACAAACTTTGACCCAGGCTGTGTTCAGATGAACATTCACTTAATTCTAACATATATGATCACATATAAATGGATTAACCAATATGTGCAGTGCATAACTTCACAGTGAATGCTCAGATTGGGATCTTCAAAGAGCCTGCATCTATCATTAAAATTAAATAACAGTCATGCTGTTCTATTCAGGTACCAGAATTTGTGTTGCCAAAGTCCCTGCACTTTTTGAAAGTCTCCTGCAACTTGAAAATGGTTTTGCAAAATTCAGACATCCAGAGGGTTTTTTTTCAATCTGACTGCTCAGGAAAAGAGTTTGCAAAAAGTGTTTTAATCCAAACAAAATCTCATTCAAGCTTCCGTGCTTTGTTTTGCATTTTTAATCCCTTATCACTTGGAATTATTCCTGTACTGTTCTACAGTATATAGACACTATATAAGACACAAAATCACTAGAAGTGCCACTAAGATTTTTTTTATTGGGTTGTAACCCAAGAAACTTAATTACAACCAGGGTCTGCGTAAGGAAGGCTCTAGACCATCTTCTGTCCAACTTGCAGCAAGTGGGACATCATTGCCTGCCTCTGAACAGTAACACATTTAACTAGAAAGACAAATATCAAGCATCTTTGCCTCCAGGAATGTTATTGCATTGGAGACTTCAATTTTCATTATAATCTGGGACCATCAAGGTTCAGTAGGAGGTTTGTGATCTTTCTAAGCAAACCTGGACTTCGTTTTGAATAAAAAATGGGCCTATTTATGGTTTTGCATCAAAGTCATGTGAAATGTCTGGTTTTGCATGGATTCAATTAGAGACAAGCCTAAGGCACAAAAAGATCAGATCCTGATCAGGATCCAGACCCGCCCAAAGCTGAGGGACATTTAGACTGAGAGACTTGGTTCTTGTCCATCTCTGATTCCAGCATGAAAACCAGGTGGGACTCACTTTCAGCAAGCCCCTGGTCCTCCCCAAATTTTTGCAGCTTTCCCAGCTTGGCATGTCAGCAGCAGCAGGAGGGTTCCTATACTTCTGATGGGATCTGAAGTCCATAAGACACTGAGTCCCTGCAAACCAGCCATGGCATCTTCCCAGCTCTCACAATTAAGCTTGAAGCCATAAGAAAAAAAGCCAAATTAACAGCCCTATTGACAGCTTTATAGACCCCTGAGGGCTCTTCCTTCATCCAAAGACAGTGGGGCTTTTCTAAATTAAAGTGAATTAGCAATCAAGTTCCTAAGAAGGATTCATTTAATAAATTAAAGGGCAGAATTCAAAACAATTTCAAAAGTAATCCCTTGGCCACAAATCATTGTCTGTACAGTGGAAAAATGGAACATGGTCATTCTGATGCTTGTCTTAATTGGCATTCAGTTGTTTTCCTCTTTTAAAGTAATTGTTTATTATTTTAGTGGGCACCATCTTGTACTAAACTTATGCTGCCATAAGCTTCATTAGGAACATGATAAACTCCTAATTTCATCTGATAAACTCCAGTTATTTGGTCAATTTTTGCAACCAGAATTATGGAGAAAGAATTAGAAGTAAATTTGATCCTGCTGAGCCACTGAGGGAACCAAGATTCCCACAGCTGGGACTTCATGAAAACACTGAACAAACTTTTGGCTTTCTGAATTGTGCACTGCACATAAAACATGGTTTCAGGAGTCTGCTCCCATGACACAGCTCACATTTTTTAGCAGAACTCTGTCAGGGCCATGCTCTAGCATGAAGTATTTTACAAACTTTCAGCTCTCAGTTTAGCAGTACAGATATTCTCACAAAGCTGAAGTCAACCCCACAAATTTCCTGAGAGCCTATATCAGCCTCAATGCTGCTACCATTAAAAGTGACGACTTACAGGCTCCCAAAATGCCGTTCCCTTTAATACGATTTCCTATGGTAACACACAATTCACTGGAAGGCCTTTGCACCTATTTAGGAACAGGCAGACTTTCAAATTAACTTCGGTGGAGCCATGACAGATTATAGAAGCAAAGGTTCAGCTGCTTTGCTGTTTGGGTATGTTTCCAATTGATGTCATTTCATGCTTTCAGACCATGGTTGCAACTTAGTGAGAAAGGGAGTATTTGCCCTTCTCTTCATTTCACATTTCTCCTTCCAAGCTTTCTCCCCCGCCTTCACTATTCTGTGCTAGTGGAAAAAAACCCCAAAATCTAGTTAAAGTCTTTTGTGTAAAATGGAAAGAAAGAAAGAAGGAATCATTTGTTTTCTAGAGGGAGAAGCATGTGGTCATGGCACTCATTCAGGATGCTTTAGAGTGGCGACCAACTGAACAGTCTATGAGACCAGGAGCTCCTTCTCTATTTCCACTCTTCAGAAGGTCCAATGAGTGCTTGAAAAAAGACAGATCAAAAAACAGCCAAACACACAACCCAAAATAAGCACCAAGCATTTGAGTTTGACTCTCCCACACTCCAAATACCCAGTGTTGGGTAGCTACACAGATCAAGTGGAGGAACCTAGAGAGGTCTGGTCACAGCTTTTACTTCTGTGCCAGGGAAACACATTCCCTTAATGCAGGGACATGCCCTGCTCACAGTAGACAGGAGAGGCACTTTCTCCCCTACTCCCAACAAGCAATTCCATCTGGAGTCACAAAACTTCTAGAAAATATAATGTGCTCCCAAAAAAAATAATTTTTGTCCAGCTGCCAGGGTCCAACAGGAATAGCATCTTGTTTAAAAAACATCAAAGTTTGATTGTGACAGCTCAAGGGTTTTTCTTAAGACTTTCCTCACATACTTTACCTACACAAAATTCAGAAATATTTACTGAAAAAATTAGTTAAGAGGCTGGAACTCTTCTATTATAACTGCACTGAAGAGCAGCAAACACATGACTGTTGTCCTGAGCATGCCAAGACTTTCCATTATGCTGATGTCTCTGGAGCTCAGGACTTTCCAGTGCACAACTGGTAATAGTAGTATGTACTAAATGCACAATTCAGGTCTACAATATTCATACTATACAAGTAAAAGTCCAACACACAATCTCTTTTCTGTCACCTCTTGTCACACTGGTTCCCAGAAATACTCAGTTATCGTTGCACATTATATTCTAATCGCCATTCAATGCAAACATAATGGGCTTTAGTGAGCAGTCATATTTATTATTCTTACAACTATGCCCTTCTCTTCCCCTCCAAAGCATAAGCAAAGTTGCACCGTTCAAACACATCTCTTTAGAAAATCAGGCAAAGTGCCTCCTAAAGCCATCAGAATAACAGTTTTTAAAAGAACCGTACTCCATTTTTTTTTTTCCGATCTTTTTTGGCTTATTTCAATGGGGAGCATCTTAGCGTGGAACTAAAATAAGTCAACACCACGAAGCACAAAAGATTGCAAGGATTTTCTGCAGCATGGGCTTGTCAAAGCAAGTAGGCAGCCTTTGTGTGCTCCGGCACAGCAGGAGCATTCCTCCAGGTCTGAGTGGCGGAGCGCCCCCGGCCACGGCTGCCCTGGGCGCCAGGGTTCCCACACCCAAGGCGGTGGGAAGAGGAGAAAGCAGAGCTGCAGAAGTAGCGTTGTAAATGGGATGAACTGGTCAACACGCTTCTTAGGAAATCCATGGCTTCCAGGAAGGATCACGTGGAAAGATTTACAATACCTCCACATCAAAGGGTTTGACATTGGCTATACTGGTCCTTTCAAAAGAAAGACATGTCTGTCCCCTATAGCATCAACTCTGACTCAGGCAAGAGTGCAAAGACATTGCTGAGAATCCTGCGTGTCCATACAAAAATAAGTTTTATCTTTGGATTTAAAAAGGAATTGAATAAAAAACACTACCAAGAGTAACTGAAATAAAATTCCTATTTTCCTTTGTTCCATTAAGGATGTTCAATTTAAGTCTTGCAAAGCATTCTGATAAATCGCCAAGTTTTCACCATTAAAACTTCATTTTTCTGCTTTCCCTTTACACCTTGTGCCAAGGCAGCTTTAAGGATAACGCCTGTGTTAGGAACATGAATGGATGACCCTCCCGTACACACTGACCCAAAGATAAACTTTGACCTGATGTTTGCTAATAACACTTCTTCTTAAGATGCCTTGTTTCTTTTATGAACTACTGCTTGACTCTAGGATCTAGGAACTGACACGCATTAATATACATCTCTGGGTGCCCTTTGACTTGGCCATCAAGACCCTTTGACCCCAGACTTGATTTCTAAACCCTGTCAATTGTTTGCAAGTGGAAAAAACTTATTTTCTAGTAATAATTAATTTTAGACATGTTTTGTTAAGCATTTCTTGCCTCTTTTTAACTTGTTATTTGAATTTCAGTAAAATTGATATTTTCTTCATTTAATGGGTTTCCAGATTAAAAAAAAAAAACAAACCTAAAGTTACTCCTTTAGAGTTTAATCTTTTGTTTCCAAGCTTTGTAAAACTCCCAGGAACATTCAAACACTTTGACATTACAAAAACATCCCCATGATGTTTTTGTAAAACATCAAAAAAGTCTCCTTTCATGCTTTTCAGATTTGTCTGTGTATTTCTGCAGCTTCACAACTTTTTTCAGATCACTTTACGGCATCTTTCAGATGCTGTCCCACAGCCATAAAAGCCAAAGGCAAAACTTCCATTGATTCTCATGTCAGCAGGATCCAGCCCATCAGCTGATGCACTCAGAACCACTTTCTAGCTAACACTTGGTGTTTTTAAGACTTAATTCTTGGAAGAAGTTTCAGAGTCTAAAGTAAAAAAACCAAATAGATACATTTATATTGACATTTATCTATTCCTCCCCTCTGTCCCCTCTGTTCTTGCAGCCATACACACACACACATATGGCATGCACTAAAAGGAGAGGGTGAGGAGCCCACCACCAGCACAGGGCATGCTGCTGCTTCCTGGTACGTTCAGAGTTGGAAATTTTTAATTCCTGGAATCATGTTACGTTATGGCAGGAATTGCTGCACTTTTGCCTGTTTTACATCAGGCCTGAGAGACTGCACAAAGGCAATGAGCGCTTTCCAGTGCTTAGATGATGTATCGAGTGTATGTTACACACACAGCACTACAGCAATCAGTGTCTGGGAAGGAACACCAGCAAATAAAAGGCCTCCAGTCTCAAGGAGAAGCACTGGGACACAGCAAATGAGGGGTTTTAGCAAAGCAAAGAGACTACCCATTGTTTTCGCTCAGAAAATGCAGTATAGTCTCAGCAATTATGATGTTATGTTCTAAGAGCTGGCTCTGCTTTCTTGCTAGGCAGAAACATTTCCCAAAAGCTCTGAGAGAAAACCAGCTTAAAATTAAGTTCTTAATTTATAAAGCTAAATCCACATAGCGCAAACCAACACTCACTGAAGAAATCAAAGATGACAGACACATCAGCACTTGCATCAACAAGGAAATACATGAGCCAGTTTCATGGAAAAGACGCTCAGGTTCTACCTCTTGCCATGCAGCTTAAATAGACTTCAGTTTAGTTGGGTGGGGGAATAGCTAGATAAGCAAAGAAATGTTGTGCTTTCAAGCATCCCACTACCCCGAGGGGTGCATCCCAAGCACCTACCCCTCATCTCAGGTCCCCTGGCTGACAATCAGGAGTGGCCCAGGGCAGTGTTCAGCCTCAAAGCACACTCATCTCATGGACAGAGGGGACTGAGTCACACACCCAGCATCTAGGAAACTACCAGGCAAGCAGCAACAATCAAGGATTGGGCTTTTTATTAAATCCTTATGCATGTCTGAGAAGACCTAAATCTTCTTTCCTCTTTCCAAAAGAGAACATACCACCAACAATGTGGGGTTTGGAGTAGTCTTTTCAGGGTTTGGGGCTTGATGGCTCCTTTGGATCAGGCAATTGGACAGATTTCTGTAGGACAAAAATCATGAGTAGAGACAACTGCAACAAAGAAAGAAAATCTCTTCCAAATAAGGTCCTGGCTGCAACACCTGTCCCACCAATGTATGCTGCAACCAAGGCTCGCTTGGTTTGAAACCAAAATCTAAGAAAAAACAAAGCTCCCACAAAACTCATGAATGAGATTTGGGCAGATATCCCAGCTCCCCAAGTTTCCACAGAAAATGTTTAAACCCCAAGTGGTTTGCTGTTTGTTCAGATAATAGATAACACACGTCATAGGACTTCAGTGCTTTCTGTTTTCTTTTGTCAGCTCAGCTGACTTCATCCAGCCATCTTTTTTTTGCCCTGGTCATAACATGAAGACTATTGATTCCTTTTGCAGTCCTATTCTCCCAATTTTACCTTGGCAAAGTCTATTAAACTGGTATGCTATCCAGCAGGAGAGGGAACCACCCCTCTGGGATATGCACTGACCTTCCTTGCTCCAGGCAAATACAGCTACCCCAGGGACTGAGAACAGTGCACTTCCCATTTACAGCAGAAGAAAGAATTGGATAATATTGGAAACAGGTTAAAATCAAAGGAGAGAGATGATGAAAACAGCCCAGCTAGCCAACTACACCAAACAGGACTGCCACAGATCCTGGTCCATGTCCAGCTGGAGATACAGGCAAGGCAGCTTGCACCAGCTAAGGCTCTATGCTCCTTGTAGAATTTCCTTGTAGAATTCCTCTCTATTTTCAGCTGATGAAATGATACTTTGTTAGTCTTGATACATTCAGAGGGAACCTTATAAAGCCATATCCCTCCTGTAAGGGGAGAACCTTTTAAAACAAAACAAATTTAATTTATGGCTTTGACTCCAACAGAGTACAGATAAAACCCTATGGACATCAGGAGGGACCCATATAAAGCAAAGGTCATTGGTTCTGTACAGTTATTCCAGCTGGAATTCTTAGACAGTGAAGTGTTCACCCAGTGCCATTTTTTCTATTACTATGTAACTTCAAAACAGTGCTATGCCTAATATATACAAGAGTTCCTCTTTTCTCTGCTCCTAAAAAAGAAAATACAGTGGCCGCTATAAAAGAAAAAATTATATTTCTTCTTGTATGATGGCAGAACCCTTCATACAAGCACAACCACACTGAATAGCCTTTCAGATTATTTGTTAGACTGAAGTTCAAAGGAGGGTGCAATGCAGCCAGGAAAAAAAAAATAGTCCCTCTGGTTAAAATTTAGCATGCAAGATCTCAACAAAAGTGATTTTTTTTGACTGTGCCAATGCTTTTGTTTTCTCAACAACAGCAACAAAAAATTATTTCTTCCTTCTCCTCCACAGTAAACCATTCCCAGCTGTTGATGGAGTATTTTTTTAACATGCGTTAACTCATATTGTATATTGTCCATTTCATGTGTGTAGAGCATTTCTTGCTAGAAATTCTTTACCATGTTGAACCAAGTGTACCACCCAATCTTGCTGCACAGCTTAGGGCTTGTTAACACAAGTGGGATCCCACCAAAAAGGATCATGCTGGAGACTGAAGTTACACTTACACGAAGCAGCACCCGCAAAGTGACACAAACCTGTGCAGCAGATTTAACCAGTACAAAGCAACAGCCACTCTTTCTAATTAAAATCCATTCACATTAAAAACAGACAAGGAAAAAAAAAAAAAAAGAAATAAACATCAAGGCCAAAAGAAGCACCTTCAAAATGCAAGTAGCTCAGTAGTGTTGCAAAATTCACATATCAAGATGGGTTCTTGCCACACACTTCTGCTCATGTCTTATTATACAATCTTCTGCATCATCTGGATCAAGGCCAGAGCACTTTTCTCACATTGCAAATTCATTATTATTTCCTTGTTTCAATAATTTGACAATTTAATGCAACTATGAAGATAAGTTCAGGAATCTTATGCCAGGACTTTGAAATATGCCTGTTTATGGGCACATCCATTTGGGCAAATAAAATCATGCATTTGTCTTTCATGTGCAAATTCGGGCCAGTGGAAAATCAAACCCCATGGGGATAATTTAACCAACAATACAAAAAAAAATTGTGAGGCAAATGTGAAACTTTGTCCTTAATTTACCCTGTCAGGGCAAAACAAGGCAGGAATCTCATACCATGTGTGCTACATCGCTTAGGTACAACAGCATATGCTAAGTAGGGAGAGTTGCAGTCTTGGCTCTTAATCTCATTGTTTATTGTGGTTTAAAGTCTGACCCTTAAAACTATATGTGGTTTAAAACTATATTTGGAGGAAAGATGGAAAACGGCGCTCCAAGGTTTGTAAATGTGTTTGTCTTTAAGGTTTGTTCCAGAGGAAACCATGCGTGTCTTAGCTCTCTCCATAAGCAAACCCTTACATGATTTTTAAACATGCTAATGCTCACATTCTGCATCTCAGGTTAATCGAGAAGGGTTTTTTGTTGGTTTTCTACTAGCAGCTTGCCTACAATCCACCAACCCACCACTCTTTATGTATATATGTTGAATAATTATGAAGCTGTGAGTATTTATCACCTTTTCTTAGCAGTAAGCAGAAAGAAATACAATAATATTACTTCCAGCTACTGGCTTTCCCAAGATAATTAGATAACACAGTGGACTGAAGCCTTGGTTAGCCCAATGCTGTTCAAGTTAAGTGATTGACATGCCTCTGTCTGGCTGCTCTATTAACTGTTTCATTTTGTTGCTATTTGCAGTTTGCTTGGCTAATACTTCGAACAAATACAGACTGTTTCTTTAGCCCCTTTTTTCTCTTTGACCTTCTCCTGCCCATTTTCTTTGAGTCACTTCAAACTGCCTTGAAAAGGCCTGTTGAATGTGCACAGTCCATCAGAGTCCCAGGTTCATCCCATTCCTTGCCCTGAATGCTCTACTTCAAAGATGGGCCGCATTCTTTAATTGCCCTTTGAATTAATATCAAAGGGTCACAATGCGAGTGCCAGAAGAGAAAGAGGCTTTAATGAAGCAAAGAGCTGCCATTCATTTGCAGATAAGCACGTTTTTATGCCTGACTGGTCACCATGGCTAAATGCTGGGTGAAGAGGAGGCAGGGCAGGCAGAGAGGCTTTTACTTAAATGGTGATTAGTTCAAACAAACAAGAGTAAACAAATAAAAAACAACGAAAACATCCCCACAACAGAAAATAAGTTAATATGGCTGAATGTGTTAAAATAGCATCAACATCCCATTGTGTTCTTAAGACCTTAACCCTTGGCAAAATTCGGGATCCAGTTCTGCCTCTGCTTGCTGCCTTTACCCTCCACAAAAAACACTTCGGGGTTTAAACTTTCACCCTTAAACTCAGACCAAAGAAAAAAATACTTTTAACATGGTTTTTTTCGGGAGTTATAAAGAAAAGTAATCAGCAAGTTAACTTTGCTTATTTTTTTCTGAGACAAAGCACGTTCAGTAGTTTTCAGTAGTTTTCAGGCAATTTTAATGCCTAGGGAATAAAAAACTCTTCACTCGAATTATTATTGATTTACATTTTCCTAATGAATTCAGTACTGTGTTGAAATGTGTCAGTGCTCAATTTTCTTAATTGCCTAAAGGTCCCTAATATTTTGTTTTAAAGTACAATAATTGGGGACTTTGTTAGGTTGACCTGATAGCTTTGATTATTTGAGACTTATGAAGTTGCACTAGGAAAACTTACTGAACTTCTTAATTCTGCCTATGAAGTCTGCTATTTTCTCTTTAAAATAGCAAGAATGTAAAATTGAAATGAGAAGCTTCAACATAAAATATAATGTAATATAATTACAGCCACAATGCAAGTACACAGAAACAAGAAGTTCCCAGGTGTCCTCTTTATAAATTCTGACTTATTATTTACAGACTCAGAGTTCTCTTTACACAGAAATAATTTACTTAACAAATACAAGGTTGTTTCCTTGCAGAAGAATTACTCCCCCATGAAAGAGGATTAGCTATACTCATAACAGTGTAAAAGTGACTTATGAGTGCATTCACACCAGGAATTGTGCTGGTATCTCCCATAACTAAGAAGGCTGGAGGAATACAAACAACCTGGAAAAACACAGACCACGTTTTTAGCCCCACTTCTTCAAAAAGGGTTTCTCATTAATATTGCATCCACTCAAGCCTAATTCTGTCACAAGACTTTCCCTCACCAACATTTCCTGGGATTTATTTTTTTAACTCCTCCATTGCTACCCTACCCCTGCCTTGCTTAGCAAGAGTGTTCATCACCCCAGTCCTGGATCAGAATCTTTATTACTCACCAGAACTTTGACCTCAAACATCCAGCTGGAAACTCAGTACTGACAAACTCTGGAAAAGTACCTTGCATTTGTGAAGTGAAGCAGCACAGTAATGAAAAACATGCAACAGAAGAAAAAGTCTTAGCTGCGTAAGAGGGACAGAGGAGACTTGTAGGTTTCAGTGCCAGCACCAGCATGGTTAAATTGGTTTGCTTTTTTCAGAATACAAAGCCATGTGTTGAGCAGCCTGCTAGAAAACTGCTCAACTGTACTGCATTAACTTAACAGTACTACTGAAATTTGAATGGGGTTTTTTCAGCTACCCTGGTTTTCAGTCTTGCTTTAGCACTATCCAAGACCCTCAAAACTCTGGATTAACTCTGAGATTTATTTCAATTAATGTCAAACACCACCACTGCAGTGCTCCTCTTAACACCTGATGCTCTTCTGTTTCAGAAGTGGTATATTTTCTAACACATTTTTCAAAAAATATTAGCTAATTTATTTTCCCCATATTTTCCAGGCTTCACATTATTAATTTCACTCTTCTTCATCTATTCACAGGCAGCTCTGTACATTAGGCTAGATTACACTATTAGCTGTCAACATAAAACATTCTGTCCCACTTGAACTCCTCTTCTAGAAATCACAGCCTCGGAAGGGCAGTGGAAGTAAAACTGTGTCACAGTACACTTAGAAATCATCATTTAAAGATCATTTATACCACTGGTAGAACAGGAATGTTTCCCAGATGCAGTGCACTTTAGAGCAGGGCTGCAGGAAAAGTAGGGACAGCGAGTTGAGCAGCAGCCTGACACATGGCAGGAGCTCGCAGCCGGAGATGGAGAAATTATTCCCAAGGGCTCACTCCAGGCTGAAGGACAGCTCAGCCAGCTCCCAGCACTAAAGCACTCAGCCAGCAGTCTCCTCCTGCCACAGCTTCACAGGAGGCCACAGAGGCAGGCACAGCCAGGTGCCACCAGTTTTGGTTGCTTCACAAGGTGAAGGTGAGGCTGGCACAGACAGTGGGGGCTCCCAAGGCTGGCACAGCCCCAGCCTCACCTCCAGGAGGGATGAGGGATCTCACCCATGACAGGCACTGCAGTGCCATTACACCCTATCAGGTCACAACTGATAAGAGAAATCTACACACACACTAATTGCCACAATTATCACATTATTGAAACAAGCAGCAAACACACAGACTCTCCTCTCTTGACTAGCTGTGCAGTGGGGTTTGCAGCCTGTAGGGATCTTCTTTGATAGAAACTGCTCTTATTCGTTATAAACAGTCTAGAAATACAGCAAAGCATCACAATAATTCCTGACTATAATGTATAAAGTACACATGCAAAGCTATAGTACAAGTCTCCAACAAGGATACCTAAACTTTCCATTTGGAACATGTTAAGAATCAATCCAATAAAACAAAATAAATAGCTTCGATGCTTTCCATCTTTCAAATTTTGGTAAATTGCTTTACCCTTACACATTAACCCCACACACAAACATTGAAATGGGGAATAAATTGATTTCTCTATTAAATTTATTCTGTATTTTGTCCAGTCTGTCACTCCAGCCTCTATCAGTACATAAAACATACATACTATTACAATAATAATGGTTCTAGAATAGCCTAATGCTGGGCAAACCACAAAAATATTAGTCAAGCCGTCTTACACATTCACTACCATAAAAACAGATAAATCGCTACATTTTGTGAACCAAAGGGACCATTTATTATTGTCATTATCATTATTGAATTATCAAGAACCACCATAAAATTTGAAACATAAGCAAATGGATTTCTTAGTATTTTGTATTACAGCAGTTCTTTGCTGATACAAAGCAGAACAGAGCCATTCACAGAGACAAACCACGCTGGACAGGGGCATGCACACAACCCAGCCCTACTCCCCCACAATTAGCTGTCCTTCCAGCACTGCCTGGGGCATGCATGTCCCTGGACAATATTTTCCTGAAAATTTTGTGACAAACACCACAGGACGCTTTTGTGTTAACTGGATTCAGCTATTCTCTGCTTTTTAGTCATTCTTTAATATTATTTCTGGTTTTGGTTTTCATTTAAATAGCTTCACCACCATGCTTGAAAGTCTGATTATCCAGCTTTTTTAA
>CM031865.1:17512741-17537741 GCA_018697195.1 Certhia americana | reverse complement strand
AGCTCTTTACCCAGCTCTCCTCCCCATGCAATCAAGGGCAGAGACAGATAAATGCCCAAACACCTCCTGAATATTTGTGTAACAGAAAATTGACAGACAAATTTTCAAATCTATATTCTATTTTGATACCTGTAAAGCAAGACTCATTTTACGAGTGCCTGTGGCACTCCACGACTGATGAATATCTGATGAAAAGTAGCAGCAAAATAAGAATCTCTGCTGGTCCTTAACTTTCCCCATCTCCATCTCTAGCAAACAGAGACTGCTTTAAATTTGGAGAAGGAATAGGGTAAAAATAACACCCCAAATTTATCTAGAACTTTTCCAGCAGGGAATTCTTTTCCAGCAAAAAAATTCAGCAAAGGATATTTATTATTTTACAAAAACAAGCACTTTGGAGATGAGACTACAGAAACATCATGGTCAAAAATACTTCATTCACATTGCAAGAGTTCCAGGAAAGTGAGAACCAAATTACCAAATTATTTTATTTTCCAAATATGTTTTAAACTTTGTAGAGCTGATGCAAAACAAGGACTATTACCTGATTTCCGCTAATGGTCTGTCAGCCCACAACATGACAAAAATCCAAAATGCTCCTCTTTCCCTTACTTTTGAAAAACTAAAATCCTGCTGACAACAGTCTGCCAAATTCAAGTCTATTGTCCTGTTTTCAGCTCTAAATCCTATTTATTCTTTCACCCTTCTCCCAAAATGAAAGATAAAATTCACTGTAAGTGAATGTTCATAGACTTGATTTTTGGGGAGTTAGATGGCATTGGATTATGCTGAAAGTAAGAAAAAAAAAAAAAAAAAAAAAAAAAAACCCCAAAGATTGGCTGCAGGATTTCACATTTGAAATTTATTATAAAGTACCATTGTTTCAAATTATCATTTTCCACAAGTTCGCATCTTCGTTGTGTGAAACACCCCTTTGCTTTGCTAAAAGAAATTTTCTCAGCAGTGAAGCTGAACTCATCTGAAATCATTAATCACTGGGGACCCATCTTTTTTTCACTCAAAAGAATTTTTCCTCAGTATGTGTGCAAACACTTATATGGAAAATTTAAGCCAGCCACCACTAATCTGACTTTTTTGTCACCTTCCACTGATGTCTTCAAAGCAGCCCATAGACTGTGTCCAGATAAATCATGCAATGCACTCCTAGCAAATATCACAACTGCTGCTGCTGTGGGCAGATCATTTATTTGGAACATAACCCTCAGAGAAAAGCCGTTTCCTTCAAACAGCCTGGCTGAAGCCAAGGATGCCTCAGCACGTACAGCAGGCTCGAGCCAAGAGACAGAGCATGCAAACAGAGGTCTTCCACATCATCCCAAAGACCTACTTTCCATTCTTGCAGCCATCAGCTCAAACACACTATGAAACAGTCACTGGAACACAGCATTGCCAGTTTGTTCATAATTACTGGTTCTTCTTCCCTGCCTAATGCATAGCTAAATGAATGAGGGCTGTCATGGAAAGGGACTCAAATGTTAAGTCTTGGCAGAGCTGGATGATCACAGAAAGCACACAAAAAACCCACAGCCTCATCTTTGCAGCAATGAAGTCCCAAATCCAGGCTTGCACCACAAACAATTTGACAACATCTTACATGGCCCTCCCCTGAACCTCACAAAAACTGCTACAAACTTCCTGAGAACTGGCACTCAGCACTCAGCTTTGCTTGGCCCCTGGCTCTGTGGCAGCACAAGTGGCACTCACTGATGCTCACACACTGCTCATGGCCACAGGCTGGCAGAGGGGTTACCTACTCACCTGTGCAAGAATTTCTCAATTATTAGAGACAAGATGCGGCAGGGTTGCAAAAGGTTCCTGGCCTTCCCTACCCCACCCCCCAAAAAGTGAATAACCCTGTGTGCATCAGCAGGAGCATCAGCCCTGTTTGGGCTTGCAGTACAGACTGCTCTACTTTGTGCTCCTGGGAACTCAAAAGAGCATCTTTTGAAAATCAAGCATCTTCTGGTTTCTCTGCTGTGTCTCTGCCTTTAACAAAGACTGATGTGACACACACAGTCACTAAAGTAAAGCCTCCAGAGCACAGCCTCACAGGAAACACTAAAGCTGTTCCTTTAACCCATTTTCAAATGAGACAAATTAATCTAGACTGCAGTATTGAATATAAATAAATTTCTAACCAAAAGAAAATATGTGAAATTTCATAAAATTATATTATTACATAAGGTCAAGTTGAAGAGATTTCTCTGGATGCTATTTGGTGTTTCCCTTTCCTATATCAGAGACACGTCTCCTTTACCAAACCTGACACTTTCCAGACATATTTGCAGACATGAAGTTCAGTTGCTGTTTTAATGTACAGCAGTTATACCTTTGGACCACTTATAATAAAACACATTGGGGCTGGTTTTCCACCTTAAAGGCAAATTACAGCATATGAATAACAAGTACTTTTTGGAGGCAGAGAAATGGATCATCTTCCCCCTCCATCTGGCATGGTGCCTTTCCAGCAAGGCAGAAGTGGAATTTGAGACCTCTTTATGAATAAGCAATAAAAGACTCATGAAATGGGATGGTTTAGTAACTTCCAAAAGGCAAATCAACTGGAGACAGAGATAGCTGAGGCTGGGTACCTCAGTCTGCACATGATTTATTACCTCCCCTGCTACAGGAGGAGAGCTCTAGTTCCCAGCACAAACAGCTCTCCCCATCTTACCTCAAGAAGAACCTGTCAGGAAAGAAAGAGCCTAGCAAGTTTTCACATTGGCCTTTGAAGTTCTTCCTTGGCTGACTGATGCTCGTCCATACATAACTGGAAGAAAAGACTTCCATTGTGCAGCTCTTTACTCCAAGCGTATTATTCTCCAGACAAAAGCTCTCAAGCCTTAACTTTTAAACACAATTTAGGGTGCGCTCTTTCTAACCCATAAAATCTTTTTTTGTTCATTAAAAAAAAAAAAAAAAAAAAAAAAAAAAAGACAGGTTTCTCCCCCTCAGGCACTCTACTCTGCTTGTTAGTTTTTTGCATGACTTTTTGCAAAGGGATACCAGAGAGCAGCCAGCTCTTGTTCCCAGAAATACAGTATTTTTCCTCAACACTGTCTCCAATGGCTTACCCAGCCCAGCTTTAAACATGAAATACAGCCATTGTAGGAGCTCCCTGGTTTTAGACGAGACCTGGTGAATAATCACCCTACTGAAAACATCTCCAACATCTGGCAGCTTGCTGCTATTTGCAGGGTCTGAGTGCTGGGTCAGGCAGGGATGCAGGAGCAGGGCAGGGGGTTAAGCAATGAACATGCTCAGCACCTGCTTGCTCTCTGCCTGATTCTAATCAGTATTCTCCTCTCATACCCAGGAATGCTAGAATTCCTCAGTTTCCTCAGAAAAACTCAAAACTTTTTCTGCCTCAAGGAAAGGAGAGGAGAGGGGGAAAAAAAGAAAAAAAACAAAGAGAGAGATGGAAAAAAACCTTTCTTTTTAGGATTTTACCAAATTTCATTAAAGACAATGCAAGTCTTGCTATTAAATTCAATAGGCCTTTTTCAGATTTATGAGTAATCTCACATGCTTGACACTATTAATTAGAGGAATTAGTGGTGCTAAGAAGAAAAATACACAAAACCAAACCTATAAATTTAATGTTTAAGGAATATTTTTCTTTGAAATTTTTAGAATTTCAGTAAAAAATATTTCTTTCACGAACTCTAGAAATCAAATATTGCCTTAGTGCAAGTTGTACTGCAGTTTTAAATCTAAAATCCTTTCTTTTTTTAAGCCCTGTTGACAAGTTTAAGCCAGTCAATTGCAACTGTTTCCCCAGTTTTTTGGCTCCTAACTTCATGTCCAAGTTGCTGGACTATTTCTCTTTGTCAAGAAGAACACTTATAAAATAAATTACAGATTTCATTTAACAAAAGTTCAAAATCAAACCAAAGTAATTCATCTCTAGTCAGCCTGTGTAACACAAAATCCCACCACTGAGAAATGCATTCTCTGGCATAAGGATAGAAAGTTACAGTTTTAAACTTTAAATACTGGCAATATAAAACAAAAGAACGTTTAAAGCGTGATTTTTATCTCCTTTTTCTGCTCAGTATATGTTTCTGTTTTAGCAAGTACAATAATTAAAAAAATATATAATTTAAAAAGAAAAAACGTTTTAACAATTATCCAGGAAAAACACATTTTTAGTGAATGCAAGAGCAGTTGTAGAAGAGAAACCAGTGCAAGACCTGGGTGCTCAGTCACAACCACATAAATTTCAAGCACTGAATACTTTCTTAGAACCAATGATTACTTGTGTATATTATTGAACAGATTTTTCACACCACATATTTGAGAGAATTGCAGGGTATTCGTGGGAGACTCAGCAAAACCAGCAAAAAATATGCATCAATTACTGCTGTACTCCAGTGAATACATGATGGCTCAGAGCCTCAGTGTAAATTGAGGTAACACCTCTAGATTTATGGACTTAATCCCAGACCACACTAGCTACTGATCTGCTTTAGCTTTAAAAAATAGCAATAAAACTGCTAAAAATAAAGGTGCAGAGTGTTTACCACTTCACCAAAGCACACCCCTGCTGCTCTGTGACAGGGCTTCCTGCATCTGGTGAGTTAAGTGGTCCATGCCATGGGCCACTGGACCAGAGGGTTCCCACTGACCCCTCTACTAACAACCCCTGATGTTCCCCAACTCTGCAAACCCAAAAGATGAAAGCCCAACTACTCTTCCAAGGGCATGCTGCAATCCTATCTAGCCACAAACATTCGTTCTAAAGTATCATTCCATCTGGATTTGCAGTTTCAGCAGATGAACAATGACAGCTGAACCTATGGAACACTTTTGATTCCTGGACACCAGACACTTGGAAATACCATTGAGGGAGGAAAATATCATTGGTGCCAATTCTTTAAAAAAAAAAAAAAAAAAAAAAACGCAAACCGAAACACACCAAAAAAAACCAAACAAACAAAAAAAAAAACACAAAAAGGAAAAAACCACCACAGATACAAGGAGAAAATTAAACCACAGAGGAACAGCAGAGACCAGTAACTGGGAAGGAGGGACGAGCAGTCTTATCTCAGCTGGCTTCAGGCAAAGCAGTGCAGAAAGTCACCGCAAGAAACACGGAGCAAGTTGTACCCACTCCAACCAGTTCCCCTGCAAACTAAAGCCAACTCTTCCAGCACCAATTCTGCCATAACCACTTTTTTTCTTGCTTGTTTATATGGGGGTATCACATACTTTTAAACATATTAGTCACCAAGATCACTCATTCCTACTCAAAAGGGGTATTAAAAAACATCCCTTAGCCCAATTCAAAGACGCAAACCACAGCCCAGTCAGAAGAAAGTTAAGGCCTGTGGAAAGATGTCCTGGGCAGCCCTTTTTCCACAGCACCGGCTGTGCAAGGGTGGGAGAAAGCCCTTCAGCCCAAATCACAGGGACCTGAGGCATCCACTCAACGGTTGAATGTCACCAAGTGCAAATCACCACCTACAAAGCACGACTGTGACCCCCAGTCTCCACCTCGAGAACACAACCGTCCTGTGGAAGCTTTAAACCGCTCAATGAATATAAAGAAATCACTTGCAAGCCTCACAGAAGAGAAGGGCAGAGTGAGGAGCTTCCTGGGTTGGAAACAGGGTAGCCCCAGCTCCCACCTGGGCTGGGAGCCAGCCCTGCGCCCAGCCCTGAATTGCAAGGAGTTTGCTCTCTGCTTCAAGCTCGCACTCAGAGAAGTACAATGGGTCTTTCAGCCGAAGGATCCAGCCCTGAAAAGGGGCCCAAGGCACCCTAAGGGCACAGCACTCCACAAAAAACCCGAGGCTAGAACAGGAGGAGCAGCCCAGCAGTGCATCTAAAGGGTTCCCCCTCTGCCCTCCTGCAAACCCACGGCTCCACAGGCCCTCCCTGCACTGGCACCAGGTGGGCTGTTTCTTCAACAGAGTGGTCACTTTTCTGCACGGCAGCACTCAACATTAGGAGAAGGTGAGTCCCTCCTACACTTTTTGATCACCTGGAGGATCTTTTTTTACACCTCATAACACTTTTCTAGGGTCTTTCATTTTTTGTTTATAGCTATCATTACCAGGATTCAGATACTTGCTATAGTTAGGATTTTTTTAATATTAACTTTTAATTTCTGTCTCTGATTTACTCTTCCGGCGTTGGCAAGTCTATTTCTGATGTCAGATTAACAGAAATATTTATGTCATCAATCATCACTCCATCTTTTCCACTGTCAGAAGAAGCACAGTAACATTGAATTCTGATTTAAGTTCTGTCTTGGCCAATCGACCTCTTACAGCCTGGGGACAAATCCTCTTTACACTCATCATAATATAAGGTTTGACAACCATTCAAATTACATGGTGTCCTTCCAAAAATTTCATTTGCTGTGTTGATTAGGACCAAATTAGGACAGGGATGTTGTATATGGGGACAGAGTATGTCTCCCCTCTTGAAACCCTTCAGCCAGGGAGGAGCCAGAAATCAGAGGGAGTGAGCAGCACTGCCTCCCACCCTGCCAGGACTGATGGAGCAGATTGGTTACAGAGCTCCTTACAGCAAAGAGCTGGGGGGGTTGTTTGCTGGTTTTTGGTAAATCATATGTTAGAAAAATTAAGGGCCATTCTCTAAAGCAGCTTTTTTTAATTTGCTCTTCTTGAAGCATTTTAACTAGGCTTACTGGCTGTGTCAGGTCTCTTCTTTACCAGCAAAAAATAAATGTTTAGCACTATAAGGTCTTGCTAAGTCTGAGAAAGTGAAAGTGTTCCCTCAAATCTGGAATGTGATTGAATTTTCATGCAGGGCCAAATTCAATGCTAAGTAACCTGCACAGCCCTGCTGAAAGCAAAGGACTGTTCTGATGTAAATGCCAATACAATTTGGTCTCAAGAAACTTAAAATGCAGAGATGGAAATAAAAAAAAAAGATTAAAAATATGTCTACTCTATGCAGCCATTTTGCATTTTCCCCAGGACATGTGAGCATCCTGAGGCCCTGCAATACTTCAGTCCCTGCCCCAGTGCACACAACAAGCAGCTCACACCAGTCTCAGTGTTGTTCAGAAGAGATGGACAAGCAGTTAGTTTTAAGGGGTTTTCAAAAGACAACACTGTATTTGTTGGAAAACAAGTTATGGGTACTAAAGCAACAGGGGTTTGTGTGGTTTTCTCTGTAGCTGCCAAATATTCGAGTATTTTTGCTTGAGCCTGTTGATTTAAAAGAGAGCAGGTCAAATCAACTGTGTTAAAGCAGGGATGGACCCACAGGGCTTTTTCCTAACTGTGACATCTATTGTATAATCTTCTAAATAGATTCCTGAATGTTTTCTTCTATTATTTTCCAGTTCCACAGACAAAGAACACAGTGAAGTCATATACCATACAGGGACTAGGCACCACATGCAGCAGGGGAGGTACACACGATGCCTTTCTCTGCACCACATGTGTTAAAATTCTACAGAAAAATTTTGTAGCTCTCCATCTATAACATCACACCATAAAGATTTGATGACTGCTCGCTTAAACCCATCACTCCTAAGCTAGTAGTTGTTTGAAAGTATCTCTTCTTCTATACAAAAACTGATAATTTAATTCAGCATTCACTCACACAAAAGCATCAGTTCACCATCTGCAGTGGAGTTACTTGATTTATCCCTTGGTAAATGGAATTCCAGAGATTTCTTGTTTTTTCAAAATCTGTAGTTTCCAGGATCTCATTGTAAAACAGTGCATTTCACTTCCCATTTTCTTTAGCTGAATAATTTCCACTTCCTTTATTTCTTTTAAAACATCTTCCTTCGGAAAAGAACTTATTTTGCTGTTCGTTGAACCAACTGAGTCCTACCTCCAGCTAATTCTGTGCAAGTTTTTTTTGCACCACTCAGCCTGACAGGAGGGGCTGGGTAGGTGTCAGAGTATTTACTGGGGCACAGATCCCCCCACCTCACGCTCTGACCCTTCAGCACTTCACACCAGATCAAACAGCCAGCCCTTAGGTCAAAATGAAAAGGAAGTCCTGCCACACCATCTTCAGTAAAAAAGGATTTTCTGTGGGAGCATTCCCTGCTACTCTGCTAGCCTGGTTTTCATAAAGCCTGTCCCTACTCATCTCCATCCTCCCTGGGACAGTTAAAAACAGAGATGGAAAACAGTTTTAACTATAGTTTGGTTACACTGAGTATGGTTGGTGCTACTGCCTTGCAGGGGATAGGTGGGTTACATTTTTAGCAAAGTGCAGAGTAATTTTGCCAAAAGAGCTGTGGTTGCTATTGTTTTTTGGGCTAGTACATGGAAGAGATTCTGATTATATTGGCATGAACAGTCCTGCTCATTTAAGTAAGGTGAACAAGATTTGACAGGGGCTGAATAAGCTGTCTGCTTGCAGAATTGTCAGCCACAGATGGTTTATTCCTCATACTATTCAAACCACAGTGATCCATGTGACAATATATCTGATAAAGAAATTACTACATAGTCATTTTTAGATCAGACATCCAACATAAGGCATATCATAAATATAAAAATCCTTAAGACTGGTCCTTATGTAGGCTTGTACATGATATAAACATTGATCATGTTTGGCAGAAAGTCTACAACCAGGTAAATATCTGTTAAAAAAAAAAAGGTAGCATGGATATCGCTGTGCTCACCACAGCTCTCTATGGAAATAAAAAAGTTGAGTTCATGGACTTCGAGGAAATTTGTGTCTAAAATGTTTTCAAAGAGTATTAGCTCTTACTCTGGGACAAAATGTCTCCTAAAGTAGCTGAGTACTTGCCAAGCATGCACAGACTGATATTTTAATTAGCAATTAAAATATGAACTGGACAGAATGGAAGCAGAGTGTATTTAAGAAAGGGAATAAGAAAATTATGATTGAAAAATTTTATCTTATCCTTTACTCTGCTGTTTTTCACAGCAGAGGAGCCCCACCCATCCACCTAAAAATCAATGCAACACCAAGGGAGGTTTTCTGGTTTCACCAGGCTTCTTACTACTATTTGTGAAGCTAAATTTCTGTGTGTGGTGGATGCAGCGGGACCTGGATCTAACACTCCCACACCTCACAATTCAGATGAAAACTTGCATAATAATGACAAAAAAACACATACAGATTGCACAGCTTCTTCTACTGAGGATGTGGTGGGATACATTTTATTATCTCTGAAATAAATATAGCTTTCTGCCATTCAATAACAAACTGATTGTTCTCAAGGGATCTTGCTTTTTTCCTGCACAGCCTCATCAATCCAACTTCCCTTTTTTTGGGAGAAGGCACAGCACAACTATCCTAGCAAGTAGGGTCCATAAAATCCAAACTGAAGAAAATGACCAAACAAATGTTGCAAGCTCGTCTGTGTCCCCTGTGCTCTGAGAGCCCAGTCTGGAGAATGGGCTGGCTTCTCAAGCACCCTTTCTTTTATTGGTAGCCCTGGACTATTTATCTCCTATGTCATTTGGTGTACAAAGACAATTTTTTTTTTTCCCTTTAGGCTGCACTCATCAAAGATATTGCATGCAGCAAAATCAGTTTTAGTAAAATTCAGTTAAATACATTGTATTTCACCTGCTACAATAGTAACACTTCAATGGACTGTATACTAAAAATAAAGTGATTAAAACAAAATAAAATTCATTAATGCTAAAGAAAAGAAAAAAAACCCCACAAAACTGTAAGAGCATACAGTGTATACATTCAGCAGACCATGCAAAATAAGGATTCCATTCAAATTTCACATCTCATTAAAGACAATTTGGCCATTAATCCATACGGGTTTAGGAGCAAAGAAGGATTTTCCAAGACAGATAAACTGAAATGATCCTCCTTTGATCTCCGAGGTTAAGAATCAGCAACAATGGAAGATGAACAACAAGGGGCAGAACCACTGGCCTTTTTATGTGCCACAATGGCATCAGCAAACAACTACTTAATCAATATTTGGCCAGGGACACTGAAAACTTTCTTTTCAAATTTTAATTCCTAGTTGTAAAACAACTGTAGGGCAACCAGCAAGATAAGACATTAAACTGACTGCTTAATTGCCTTTTACTGTCTTACTAGTTATATATGCACATTCTTAATAGTTCGTGAATCTTTATTTACTAGGATGAATAAACGACCTGTCAACAATTACATCAAACTCCCCTAACTAAATAATCTCAGCACATGACACACTTTAACTCTAATGTGTCCTCAGTGAGTTTTAATTTCGTAACGCTTCACTTTTTTTCTAGGGAGAGTGATTTAAACTGAATTAGTTTAACAGCATGGGGCAGGAGTACTCCAGGCCAAGTAAAGTAAAATGCCACACTCACACTACACTAAACAGGGTCTTGTGGTGAATTACATTACTGTACATCATTTTTATTAGCCAGAGAGTTCAGCGTTCAGGGACCACTTGGAAGTACCCAACATTTTTATTTCTATATTTTGTTCTTTCTCTGGCCACATATGTTTGCTACATAGGATTTCAAATGACATTTATATGGAGAAATCCACATTGACTGGCTTGCTCTGATTTATTGCTTTGTGTTTCACTCAATTTCTTCTTAAATTAACCAGAGAGCACTTTGTAGTTCTGCTTCATTTCCCAATGCAGTTTTATTACACAGCTCTGGGGACTCATGATAATTTATCACTATCAGCTTTATTGGCTTGCCTCTCCTAAACCCTGTTCCAACCCTTATCAATAAGTAAACCCAAATCAAGCTAAACTTTCCCCAAATAAGTGTTAGATAAAAGTGTTGTCTTTGCATGATATAACAGAGAATCGCTATTCAAAATCAGACATGGGATATTATTTGTACAAGAATTTTATCGGTATTGGCTTTTACTTACAGCATAAATTGCTAATTAATTTTTTATCTAATTAAAACCTCTATCTTCTGATTCCACTGCTACCTCTGTGTAAACTGAGACACAAAGATCCTTGCCCTCAGTGAGAGTTTTGCGGGAGTTTCACTGGGGATTAAAGTCACACTCCTGTGCAGTGGGTACTTTTCACTAACAGAATAGAACAAATTTGGGCCCCATTCCTGCCTGCCCCAGCCCACGTGAGCAACGTTACACACATGAATAGGCCCTTTGAGTGGGACTCCTTGGGACTCGTCGCCGTCGCCCTCGTCTGCAGGGCTGGAGGTCTGATGCCCAATCGAGTAAACCCCTCGTACCTCCTAAACCGGAGGATTTCCCCCGGAGCTGCAGTTCCTTAGCACATTACAGGGCTGGTTCCTAGAAAAGCCTGATGTCCATTACGATAAATTCCTACTGACATCACAGAGTCTGCAATCATAGGAGAATCCGGAAAGCCAAATACGTAAATCACATTCTCAGAGGAAATCCTAGCTATACCGAAATCAACCGTTTCTTGCCTCTGCCTTTCTGGAATGACACCCTCTAAGTCTAATAGATGAAGGTTTTCAAAGCAACTAAATAAGGTGCTAACTCGGATACAAATTCAAGTTAATTGACTGCTGTGTGTGAAGCAATCCTGACATTTGCTAAAATAACATTCAGCTTTGTTCTAGATATATGCAATTAGAAAAACTGGAAAGGAAGCCCACAGCAATTCTGCTTGAACAGGCACTGACCCTTAAGTTGAAGAAAGCATCCCTAAGACGGCAAAACATTCAAAGCTATTAATAAAATCATAATTTCAAGCCAAGGATATGATGTGTATATATATTATTTCAGAGAGTCGCTGCTAGATTAACACCCTTTCTTCCCACAGCTGGAAATACTACTGGTGCTTTTGTCAGACGATTAGCCTGCTGTTAGTCTGACAATTAGCACTCTCCTCAAAATCCCTCACTTCAAGACAGGAGGGAATGGACTGCCCCCGGCAGCTCTGGAAGAGCAAACTCTACTTTGAAGTCACCTTAAAGTCAAACATTTAGCACCTTTCTAAAAATGCCCAGCATGTTGGGACATCACACTCTCACTTGATGGTGAGGTCATTATTCACTGCTGAGGTCATCAGTTGTTATTACTATTATTATTATTATAATTATTACTACTATCTCAGAATAATGCAGAAGCCTGGCCCAGAGCCTCACAGTGATGATGGGTCAGGCAGAAGAAACAAAGCTGTGCTGGGTTTGCACAGAATCAGCTGCACCAATTTTCCCTTGTGCAACACCTGGCTTTTCTACCCAGGCCTGGACTTTCACTATTAAAATATGAGGAAAGAGAAGGAGAAAAAAACAGACAGAAAATATAGTTGGTACTGTCTCCCTTGAGCCAAATTCTGGACTCATTAGGGAGTTTTTCTTAACGAAGTACCATTTTCTTGTTAGCTCTGAGACCCTCAGAAAAGACACTGTTCAATTGACACAAGTTGATTTCTTAGACCTGCTCCTTACCAAAATATAGAGTACTGTATGAGATTTCAGGCTCAAGGAGATAACTGCTTGTGGACACAGCCATCACATCCCAATAAGTGAATCTTTACCATGGACACTGCCCTGGGGAACAAACTGTGCTTCTCAGCCCATAACAGCATTTCACACAGCCCCTAAGTCCTCATACCACTGCACCTTGGACAGGACACTGGAGCAAAATCAGGAAAACTCCTGCAACCAAAATCTAACTCAGCATCTGACTCATCCCATGCTCCAGCCACTAATCCAACAGTCTACTCTGTAGAAATAAATTACTCAAACTGATATCTGGTGCCTTCATGTTAATCTTCTCCCTTAATAAAATGTCTTTATTAGTTTAGCAATCTAAAAATAACTGGCTGCATGATACTGACCAACCCTAATCAAAACATCTGCCAGCCCATCTAGCTCAAGCTACCCTTTAGATCATGTGCCACCACTTCAAAGCCTCCTGCATCAAGTCAGTAATTGTAACATTGCATCTAAATATTTAAGCTAGGGGCTGGTAGTCGCGTGTCCCATTTACAGTCAGCATCTGTCCTCTAATTCCATTACAGTACAAAGCAAAAATGTTTCCCAAAACTCACAAACAGGAAAAGCATCACACAGCTAGAGAGGCAGCAGCAGCTTGAACTTTCGAGCTGCTGAGCAGGGCTTTTGTGCTAAGGTCCTTTTTTTTTCCTACCCCTTCAAACTCCCCACATACACACACTAAAATAGGGGTGGTGCCGAAATTGTATTAATGTGAGCCTCAGGCACACAGAAAAAAAGAAAAGAGGAAGGGGAGGGAAAGGGGGAAGGGTTTGGTCCAAGATGAAAGTAAGAAGAAAATAAAGGAGGCAATTTAGTCTGCTGTAGCCTGAATTGCTCTCAGTACAGCCAAGGGTAGAAGCTTGGGATGAGTAGGGCCCTTTTTGGACGGGTGTGCATGACTGGGGGAGGATCCGCCAGGACAGGGCCCGGGGGCCAATTCCACTGGCTGGGAACAGAGGCCCCATTTGAGGCCGGGCAGGGGGGGCCCGGCCCCAGCCCCCACCCCAGCCCAGGGACCAGCTCTGCCCCATCTTTGCAGTGCTGAAAGCCACTGGTTCCTGCCAGAAAACAACAGCTATTTTATGAAGGGGGAGTTATCAGATTAGTCAGCAAACCATGCCACACATAACTCCCACCAAAGGTACAAGCAACTCCCTCTTCTGTAGTGGTTATGCTAAAAATAAGCCCTGATGTGCCACATAAAGGCACAAAACTTTCTCGTGTTCTTTATTTATGGCTTGTGTCTTTAAGAAAAAATTATCATGTGTGCAGAAATACAGATACGCTGTTATAGAGCTATCAGCCTCCTGACACACACTCTGACAATCAAGTTTTCTTTAAATATATACCCAGAATCAGAGCTAAGGGAGATGCTGGCAGAAACACTGAAATACAGCGCGTACAGGGCTGCACATGTAGCATCTGTAAACAGTGTGAGAATCACGTGTAAGTGTCCAAGAAGAGAGGCTGAAACAGAATCCCACCAGGCATACAGAAGTTTACCTACACCCATATATGTGGTGGGAGAGATCCCAATGATACACTGTTTCTATCACACATTTTTTAAAATTATCATGTTTCCATTCTCTCTAATCCCACACTGCTGTAAATACTCCCTAAATCCTGAATGAGCTACCATTAAAATGACAACTCTTGTCCTTGGAAAAAATGCCACTTCTTAAGCCACCCAAAGGCCCATGGCGAGGAGGGGATTTCAGGCAGCGCCAGCAAACATCCAGCACTAATGTGTGCTCCCGAGCAGAAAAGCCATCCTTGGCTTCGTGATCAGCCTCAGGAGTCACTTTCTGACCTATCCCACAGCCTTCCCTGGCACCCATGCTCTGGGATACCTCAAGCCCCCAAGAACAGAGCTACAAAAACTCCTCATACTGCACAAAACCCCCGCACTTTTTTCCCTTCTGTAACATAGAGCACACAGCACTGAGCTAGCACCCGAGGGTTTTGCTACACAGCACATGGATACCCTTTGGACATTCTGCAAGCAACCCGAGTGTCAGAAAGGGCATCTGAGATGCACTGCCAGCAGGCACCCTCTGCCACACCATGCCTTGTAGCCAAGCTAGTGGGTGCTGGCAAATATGATCCCAAGGCATCAAAGCCCTTAGGAGTGCTGCCAGTTATTTTAGTAACAGAACAAGATTGTTTTTATAGATGGAATGAAATCAAAGCTCCTCGGCTGGCAATGGGAATTGAAGCAGAACATTTTCTGTTGTTGTTGGTCAGATACAGAAAGTAGTGGTGGGCTTCTTTTATGGTTATTCTTTTCTTGTACGGTCTCACTGGTGTGATAGTATCACGCTCCATGCAGGGCTCGGGTACGGCAACAAACGTTTTCTGGAGCAGCAGAGCGCTCGCACTGCAGCATCCCAGCCACTCCCGTAATGAGATTAAGCAACAGCTTGCTAGTCAGGGAGGGGGAGCAGGCGTTGCTGTGGGGAAGAGCACACACTCCCTCACACTGCCTAGCCTTCCCAGCCACTGTCACAGAACAGATGGGATTACCAAAGCTGCCGTTTCCACAGAACTGTCCGGTCACGTTCACGCAGCAAAAACCTGCATGCCTAGGGCAGGAGAGGACTACACTACCCCATGCAATCAAGGGGAAAATTGCTACTGATTGAACTCAAAACAAATAAAGTTAGACGACACACATCCGCAGAAAGTGAAAGAGAGGGTACGTCGGGAGGCATACTCCTCATACAACTGTGCTGGGAGGCACGAATGAGCCCCTCTTGCAGCAAGGCATCACCAGCCCCAGTGGCTTTCCTGCAAGAGTTTTGGGGCTCCCCTGGGCTACTGGAAGGCAGCCATGCACCCAGACACTGATTTATAATAAGTCAGGAGCCCTGCTTTAAAAAGGGCAGACAGTCAAAGAACAGGAAGACTGTTTCAAAGAGAAACAGAAGGATGGGTTATATTGATAATAGTATTTTTTCTCTTGTTGTCTCTATTAGCCACTCTTTGTTCCATAAAGCAGTGATATTATCAAGACTTACTATATTCTGTTTCTAATCTCTGTCAAGAAACTCAGGAAGGTAGCAAAGCTAGTTATTTAACAATTAGGGCGCTGAATTTAGCTATTTTTCCCTTGGTCTGCATCCCTCTTGGAAAAAAAAGTCTGTTGGAGGAGGTGCTGGAGGAAACTCTGGACCCATCATATGGGAGCAACTAGACCAGGCAATCAAACTGTGCCTTCTGGCCTTAAAATCTCTAATTCTGTTAGCATCTTCTGCATGTCTGTATTACACACCTCCTTGCAAACACAAACACACAGAAGATGAGGCTTCCCTGAAAGTTTTAATAACACTTGAAAACTAAGCTTTAGGAGGGTTTAGGGCGTTGTTCCAACAAAACAGGGACATCTCCTACTGTCAAAGAATGGATTTCTGTTGTCCTTGCACGGCACCAGCATCCCTTGGTGCCTAGAAAAGTTATAAACATTTTCTCTCTAAAAACAGCTATTTTTTTTCCACGATGGAGAGTCCATAAAACTGCGTGGAGCATCAGCTATTAGGGGCTCATTGAATAATTCATCCCTCATTGCAAGCCCATAATGTCTTTTCTCAGCCTTTTGTGGGGCTGTTTTCTCTTCTTTTCTCCTTGAATTATAAAAAGGTTGCCTTCTTTTGTTCACATCAAGCTGCTGCTAGCTGAAGCTTTGTCTGTGCAAAGCCAAAGTGTGAGTTTCAATGGACTCCCCCCTCTTTGTTTTCCAAGTTCATCTCCAAGTGTAGATTGTGTATAGAAGGCCTTCTTTGTAAAAGCTGGAAAAGTTGTACAAATGTTTGACCAGCTCATTTGGTACTTTTGTCTCGCCTTCTCCAGTGCCTGTGCATGTGCTGGGCAGCGACTTCCACACACAGGCGGCCTGGCCGGGCCCTTGCCTGCCCCTGCACCCTGCCTGGCCCAGCCGGGAGCCAGGCATGGCTTCAACAGGAGCAGCAGCTGTCCCCCAGCAGCAGCCCTTCACCTCCGCCTTGTTCAGGGTGCAACCTCCTCGCAGTCCCGGGCCAAACACCAACACATGCTCTTCCCAAGAGTTTTAAGAGCAGAAGAAACAAAACATGTGCCTCCCTGGCCTGTTCAGACTGCAGAGACTTGAGGCTCCACAGTGTTTTGCTACAACTGCCCCTTCCATGCAGCTGTAGCCACTTGCTTGGCTCGGGAAAGGAGCCCCGGCACAGCTGTGATGAGGGGTTCTGTGGTGGCTCCAACCCTCCCTGCTCCCTGATTATTGAAAGCAGAACTAGCAATGCCTCCCATCTTTGTTCCAACCCCTGCGCCATTCCTGCACGCTGCAGGGTCACTCCGTTGGGGAATGGGATACGATGGGATGTGGCAGCCAGGGCTCAGTCCTTGCCCTACACCTCCCTCTGCACTGGTCCCAGGAAAACCTCTGGGAGACGGGGAGTGATAGCCACCGGCACCCGGGACTGGCACTGGCCACGGAGAGCAGGGGCAAACAGACTTTACCTCTTTCGCTGAGGATGCCATCAATGCTGTGCTTGGCCTTCTTGTCGCCTTCCTCCACCTCTTTTCTTTCCAGCTCAGCCTCCTCTTCTTCGCCTTTCCCAAACTTGCTCCGCAGGATGCGGCTGATGGAGCTCACTTCAGGGGGGGGAGTGCAGAGCTGTGACCGGCTCGTCCCCAGCAGCCCCCCCGCGGCTCTCGGGCCGGCCCGGGGAGCCGAGTCCCCCCTCAGTGCCACTGGCCTGTGTCCCTCGGCCCCTGCCAGTCGGGACGTAGGGAAGGCGGCCCCCCACTCCCGTCCCCGCGGGGGTTTCACGGGGCACCGTCCCGCACCGGACTCCAGTACGGGCACAAAGGCTCCCGAGAGCCTTTCTTTCTCCCGAGCCCGCATGGCGGGTGATAAAGACCCTCGGACACCTCACAAATACTGCTCCAGCTCCATGAGCCTCCCGCCCCATCCCGCAAACAACCCGCCGGCACAAGGAGCGGCTCCCGTTCTCCTGCTTCCCAGCTCCGGGGCTCCGGCAAGCCCCGAGCCCTCCTGCGGCAGCAGCCCGGAGGGGACGGCGGGGAAACGTCGGGAGGAGGAGGGGAGGGGGATGCAGTTACGATTTAATTGAAAACACCCCGCCGAGAGCAGGAATCCTCCCGGGACGCGCCGCAGGCACGGCGTGCTAACGCCGGCTGCTCCGTGGGCACCGGCCCGGCTCGGGGCTCCCACCCCGATGGGACGGGGCCCACCCGGTACCGCGCTGCCCTCACCTCGCTGCCCCCCGACCCTCCGGGACCCTGCGAAAACCCCGCTCCGTACCTGACGGCACCGAGTTGCGGTCACACACCCCGTCCTTCAGCAGCTTGTCTCGGATCTCCCAGCTGAACATTCCCGCGTTTTCCCGCTTGTATTCCTCGATTTTCTTCTCAACGTCCGGCGTCGTCACCTGCTTCAGTAAAGACAAGGCGAGCGGGCACAGTCTGTAGGGCCGGGGCTGCCGCCGCCACAGCCCCGCGGGGTCGGAGCCCTCAGCGCCGCCCTCAGCGAGAGCCGACACCGGCCCCGCTTAGGAACGCCGATATAAAACACCCGAATGAGAGCAGGGGAAAATTACAGGGGGCACAGAAGGTAATAACGGGCCGCATAAAACGAACACACTGTGCGTTAAACGAAACGTCTCGAAAAATCCTCCGGGGTCACCGGGAAGGTGGGACAGAGCCCTCGGCACGGAAAATCCCGAATTAGGTAGCACCGGCTGCCGTGCGGCCGAGAAAATACGGGGTCGCGACCAGCGGAGGACTCCGGGCAACGAAGGTCCAAGTCAGAAAAGTTTCGTCTGAACAAAGTTTGCAGCTCCGAACAAAACCCAGCGTAATAAAAACGCGGAGAGGTTCGACTACCGGGATTTATCTTCGATAGCCTCGTGATTTTAAAATAAATCTAAAAATCAAATAAAGAGAACGATCTCCCGGCTGGCAGTAGCTTTATGTTTGAGTAGCATGCTCACAAAAATTACCTCTACTAACACAGTAGTAGAGGAAAAACTTTTTTTCCGAAAGGAAAAGTTCGGGCATCGCTTCGCTATTTTAGAAGAATCAAAGCGAGGGGAGAATCTAACAACAACTTCCAATAAAAAGCCTTTACTTCGCTTAAGTGGGAAAGAAAGTCTAGAGAAGGAGAAGCTAAATCTTGGGAAAATTTCGTCTCCATTATTGTTAGCGCAAACTTTTCCGTGGCGTAGCTAAAAATACACGCAGCTCTAGTGCAGAGAGAAAAAGTAAACAGAGCAGGAGAAGGAGCAGGAAAGAGAGACAGAAATACAGGTCATTTTGTTGTGCTTTCAACGAAAGCGGGGAGGGCCCGATCCAGCCGTGCTGGGTCAGCTCCACCGCCGGCCCGATCGCGTCCCGGTCCGTCCAGGAGCCCTGAGCCCGCCCGCGCTCCTGCGGGAAAAATGAGCGCGGGGCACGCGGGGCTCTGGGAAGCCAAGCGCTTTAAAAACCCACCCTTCTCGCCCTATTTTCGTTTGAGACTTTTTTTTTTTTTTTTTTTAATAACATTTACTTAATTAGAAGTATATTATTGCCAAGAATTCCAATAATATTTTCTAAAACCTTGGGAAGTTTGAGAGCAACAGGCGAGGGTGCTGTACCCCATGAGTGTCTGTGCCACCCCCGATCCTCCCGGGTGTCGCCGTCCCGACTGTAAACCCCGGTGCCGACCAGCCCTGGGCTGTGTCCCGCTCGGAACTCACTCCTCGCCACCGCGACCGCGATTTGCCCGGTTCTGGGCGGGCGGGAGGGGCTCACCTTGGGCTTGCTGCCGCCGATGGCCCCCGGCCGGATGGAGCCCGTCTCCTGGTACCTGCAGAGAATTTTGGAGACGCAGCCGTGGGACACTCGCAGCTGGCGGGAGATGACACAGGGCCTTATGCCATGGTGGGCCATCTCCACTATCTTGTGCCGGATATGGTTGGGTAAAGGCCTGCCATTGATAAACACTCCTCCGAGCTGATTGACTCTGCCCTGGCCTAGAGGGGTAGAGACTAGAAAAGGAGGGAAGGGAGGCAGGGGGTAAATGGCGTTAACGTCTCCTTCGGATCCTGCTGCGTCTTTTTTGTTGTTGTTGTTACTGATTTTTTGTCGTTGCTTTTCTATAAGACAACTCACCCCCGCCCGCCCCGCAGCGCTCCCGGGGCCCGCAGCTCCCGCGGAGACCCCGCCGCCGGCCCGCCGGGCAGCGGAGGGAGGCGGCCCTGGGCTTCACCTGTTGCACTCAGCCGGAGCCGGCTTTCAGAGCCCGCCTGACTCCGGCGAGAAGGGGGAAGCGGTGCGGGAAGGCCGCAGTGTCCCCGGCGGTGCGGGGGCCAGCCGCGGCTCGGCCGCCCCGGGAGAGGCGGTGGGAGCCGCCCGTCCTGCCCCGGGCAGGGGCCTGGCAGCCCCCGGCACTGCCGGGCCCTCGCACCGCCGCTGCCTTAACTAGGGGCGGCCACTCGCAGCGGCCCGGTGCAGACCCATGGCTCAAAACTCCCTTTCGATTCGCACTGTCTTTATTCGAGTTTGATTTTTTCCCCCTAACTTTTTTCCCGAACTTTGGGTTCCCCAAATCACCACCCTTAGCTCCACTAAGAGAGCAGGGACCAGCAGCGTTGCCGACCGGTTCTTCCCGCTACCGGGACCGGCCGCTCGTAGGATGCGAGGCCGGAGCCACCGGCTGCAGTGGTCCGAGCCGTGCCCGTCCTGGGGCAAACCCTGCTCTGACAGCCCAGGGAAAAGCCGGGAGGCTGTCCCGGAGTCCTCCGTGCGCCACTTCTGGGGGGCCGGGGGGGGGGCCGCTTTGTTCCGGCGTCCCAGCACGGAATGATTATCCCTTTCCCGACCGGGAGCAGCACAGGCGAGGCCTTACCTTCCAGCGGGAACCCGCTGCGGGGATAGTTCTGCCCGGCCCCGGGGCGCAATCATACCTGCGGACAGCTCCGGCCAGAGTTAATCCGCGGCGGCAGACCGCCGCAGGTCGTTATATTCCCCAGGTGAGACCGGCTGATCTAGGGGAGACCCGCGCTGTCAGCGGCCTCCGCCGTGATCAGAGAGCGATCCCAAGGAGGGGGTGTTGGAGCCAGCCGAAGAAAACGCAAATTAAATGAAAAATGTCGGTAGGAGGCAGTTCACGAACCGCTGCCCTTGTACAGTGACCCGCCTGGCCGAACCGCAACCAGAGGTGCAGGGCCGGCCGGAGCCCTCCGGGCGGACGCGGCTGGTCCGGGGAAGGGCGAGGCTGGCGGCTGGGGTCGGGGAGCGTGCGCGGCGTGTCCCACCGGATCGGCACTGGGAGCTGCGAAGCCGCTAGGGCCGGTAATCATTTATCGGCTCCGTGCCGGCGCCGGGCTCGGCGCGAGCGCCGCGCCGCGCATGCCACCAGCCGTACCTCATCCCTGCCTTCGCCGTCCGCGCTTACTTGGCAGACGTGCGCGCTCTGGCGCTCGCCACCGTACCGTCACGCACGGCTCGGCCGGCACACTGCAACTGCTCGACACTGTATACGAAAAACAATGCTACCGGCATCAAAAAAAAAATACAAAAAAAAAAAAAAAATACAGGCAATAAGAAACAAAACAATGAACACCGCGCGGCTCGGCTCGGCACCGCACGGCTCGACACGGTACGGCAGGACACGGCACGGCGCCGCAGGCAGAGCCGTGCCGGGCCCTTTCCCCGCAAGCAGAGGGCGGCCGGCGATGGGGATCTACTGGGTACCCCGACGGCCGCCCCAGCCCCGAGAGAGAGGCACCAACCGGGCCGGCCGGGACATCGCGCCCCTCAGCACCCCTGCAGTCACTGCGGGACTCCGCGGGACAGCCCCCGCCTGGCTTCCATGAAGTGTTTTTTCTCCTGGCTCTACTCCCCGAGCACCAGCGGCGGGGTGGGGGCAACAACCTTTTTCATGTTAAGGAAAAAATGCTTCTTCCTTCATTTTTTCCTTTTACTTATTTACTTTGAACTGAAATCTCTCTCCGTCCAGAAGAAACATCTCTGGAACAAATGCTGCTCGCGGTTTTGAAAGCAAGAGCTGCCAGTGAGATCTCCGTGGGGACGTCTGCTTTTAAAAAGCGGTGGGACAAGGGTGTCCCTGCGTTTCACGCGTGTGCGTGAGCGTTTATATGTGTATGGGTACGAGGCGGTGCGTGTTAAAGTCTTACTAACAAGCGTTTGTTCCCAGGAATTTATTGTAGTATTCAAACTAAACTGCTGGAAAAATAAAAGAGGTAAAGTCTGCCTCGGAGCTGGAGTGCCCACAGCAGGATATGACGCCAGGAGTGTTGTAAAGACTGTCTGTCCTTAGAGAAGGTACCATTGTGCACGGCCTTTTATTTATAACTTGGTAAGTGCCAGCAAACTCGCCTCCTTTACACTCCGAAGTGCCAGCCCGGCTTTCCACAGGGCTCTTTATTTGCAATCGTCTATTCAGGAACTGTCACTCCCGAGCTTCAAGTTATTCAAGACCTTAATCAATCAAAAGGATGAGAATCGCTCAGGTTTCCTCCTTTGAAATGAAGGGGAAAAATGTTTTCTGGGCTCCCAGTCCGCGTTCCCTTTACGAGCCGAACGATCATTGCGGGGCCGGGGCCGGCCCCAGGGTGGGCGGGGGTTCGCGTTATTTAGGCAGAAATCCGGAGTCTTAATAATAAGCGAACCGGCCGGCAAGGGACTGGCAGCAGCACGGCGCGGCCCCCGGCGAAACTCCGAGTTTGCGTCGGGCTCCGCTCCGCAATGCGGGGCGAGGGGTCCGCAGAAGAGCCGGGACACACTGCACGCACGGGTGACTCTAACCCGTGGTCCCTCTGTCTCCAGCCCCACGCGCCAGCCACCAAACCGAGTGTTTTCCCTTTCAAATGCACACAAACAGATCCAAATACCGGGCGCTGCCCCGGAACGCTCCCGCACCCCAAAGAAGAGTCGGCAGGAAAAGTTCGCACTCAGTGAAAGTCAGCGTGTATGACACAAAGCGTTTGAGTTCTACAAACACCCCGGTGGCCAGAACTCCGAGAAACCCGTTAGAGAGCCCTATGGAAACTCAGCCCCGTATGAGCCGGGCCGAGTCGGGCGGTGGAGCGCCTGCGGCAGCCGGGAGAGCCCGGGCCCGCGGGCCGGCCGGGCCGGGCCGGCAGGAGCCGTGCGGCCAGAGCTGTCGCTCCACAAACCACACCGCGTCACCCGCAACGAGCCTTTTACTGGAGGGAGGAAGTCGGTAGAATTATTATTTTTAAAAAGATATTAAACTCCTAAGGGTTCAATTCTCGCTTGGGAACTCCCCGGCAGAGAGCAGGGCCGCACGAAGTGCACCGACGCGAGCAGCATCCCCGTGGCTACCTCACTCCCACTGCGGCTCCGAGCATGGGAGCAGAAACCCTTCCTACCCATCGCGACGGGTGTGGTGCTGTGGGCAGTAATCCTCGTCCACGCGAGGAGAGGTGCGAATTGGGACTACGTCGCCCCCTCACCCGCGGAGAAGGAGGAGCGCAGTCCCTCAGCCCGGCAGGAGAGCCACCCTGGGCAGTGTTTTTTCAGCTGCTTTCCCCCTCCTTTAACGACGCGCCTTCGTATGCGTGCCGCGTGTTTTTGCGTGGAGCCAGAGTCGCTCCCGGGGTCGCCCCGACCGGCCCTTGCCGTGCCGGCCCTGCCAGAAACCATCTCGGCAGCTCCGGAGCCGCCGCTGCTCCTGGCCGGGGTCGGGGCCAGGGCAGGGACCTGGATGTTTCCTCCCTCAGAGCTGGCGGCTCCCGCAGCTCCAGTTCCCCGTTCCGCGCCCGGCCCCGTGGGGCTGCCGTGGCCCTCGCCACCCCAGCGCCTCCCCACAGCCCCAAAGCCGAGCCGCGCTTCCCCAGGACAGGCTCCCGGGCCGGGCTCGCGTTGGACGGCAGGGGAAAGAGGTGTGAAACCCACCTAGTCTCGCCCTCGCGGTCCTTGCGCTACCAAACACCGAGTGCCCCGCGATGAAACAGCCTCATCTTCCCGCACGGGAACTGTGAAAAATTCAAGGCAAAAAGATGAAGCACGAACGCCTGGCCCCGCTCCTCCCTCCCCTCCTCGCCCCCACCCCCGTATTACAGTCCTTTAGGCCAGCAGAGATGATTTCACGGTTTTCCAGTGGAAATAGCTAAAAACGCTCTTGCTAATTACAGAGCTCTTCCAGGCCAGGTGCACTTTTAATTGGATTAGTAAGTGCTCTATATTAAACCTGCAGCACATCAAATGGACAGTGAAAATTAGAGCTATTAAGAACACAGGCAATCATTTCTGAACGATAAACAGTGTTGGTCTCCCCTCTATTAGAAATAAATCAATTACACCGTTTTTTGCGGGCATAGATTCATTTCCCATACGGGTTTCGAAGCGAAATCCCCGTCTGTTTCCAAGGAAGGTGGAGAGGAGACTGCAGTTTGATACACAGAAACGAGGAGAGGAGAGGAGAGGAGAGGAGAGGAGAGGAGAGGAGAGGAGAGGAAAAGCAAAGGAGGAAGTAGGAGAGAGAGAAAGAGAGAAAGAAAGAGAGAGAGGAGAGAAAAAAAATTGGAAAACAACACCTAAACCTTAAGAAAGAACGAAGGAAGTCAAGACTGGCGTAACTATCGAGTATGGACGCCTGTAAATGCTGTTTCGTACTCCACGCTATCCTCGCCATAAACACCTCAAAAAGAAACTTCTGGGTTTGGGTCTCCGGCCGAGGAGACTCTCGGGACTGCCCAGTTCAGCTTCACCCGCTGCCTCATGGCATTCCCCTCACATAGGTTTCCCTCTTTCCCATCCACCCACATAGCGAGCGGGTGTGTGCGTTTGGGGGACCCTCTACTGCCCGCTCACGGCCTCCCGGACCGGGCAGAGGAGCGTGTGCCCGGCGGGATGGGGAACTGGGCTTGCGGGACTGGGGCTGCGGGCTTCCAGGAGCCGCTGTCCCGGCCCGAGCGTGTGCTCCGCGTTAGGAGGGTCCTTCCCCACCGCTGACCGGGCGTGGGGGGATGCGAGCTCTGCCACGGACCAGAGGCGCGTTTAGCCAAATCGGTATCGATGTGTTCGTATGAGAGTGACCCGCGCAGGACGGCGGGTTGTAAAATGCCACAGAAGAGACACTTCAATACTGTTCAAGTAATTTGGCGTCAGCGTAATATGAACGGTTATTGAATCCCCTGCTTCGGGAGAGGACGCGATGGGGTGTGTCGGGGGGTGGTGGGACGAAGAAGCGGGGCAGGTAGGGAGGCAGCAGGTGATGGCATCCCGCGACACCCCGCCGGCGGCCACAGCGACCGGCAGCTCCGTACAGCCCAGTCTCACTCTGAAATAAACTCCGCCATAGAGCCCTCCGAGGAAAGCAGCTCCGCACCCTATTTCCGCGCATCACCCCTCCCCGTTTATAGAGCCAGAGGTGTCCGGGGGCTCGTAGAACCGGGGGCTGAGAGGGAAGGAGCCCCGCCGCCGCGCTCTGGGACAGCCACCCGGGAACCGCGGCGGGAGGCGACGGTGGGATCAGCGGGACACGGCGGTGGGATCAGCGGGACACGGTGGTGAGATCAGCGGGACGGGGCGGTGGGATCAGCGGGACGGGGCGGTGGGAT
>CM031865.1:17502664-17512731 GCA_018697195.1 Certhia americana | reverse complement strand
ACGGGGCGGTGGGATCAGCGGGACACGGCGGTGGGATCAGCGGGACGCTTCCCCGGTCCCCAGGCTGTAAGGCTGGGAGGAAGCAGCCGTAGTTTAGAAGGGATAAGTACCTGCTCGGACACCTCCCCGGCCCGCAGACGCCTCCGCCCCGGAGAAACCCGGACCGGGCGCCGATGCCCTGGGAAGGCCCGAGCTGGTGGAGCGAGCAGGAGAGGCTGGCTCCTGGACTAGCACCTGGACCCAAGCCTTAGCAATAAATCGACACAAGTAGCCCAAAGATTAATTATTTTTAGTGAGTTTTTTTTCTTTTTTTTTTCTTTTTTTTTTTTTCTTTTTTTTGTGGTGGCAGAAATATAATACTATTTGGTAAAAAAAGAAATTACCAGCAAAGGGCCGGGGAGATTAACATTTGGAAACTTACGAAATATAATCTGCATATCCAATTGATTCCCAGCATATCAGTTGAAAGGATAAAGATGCGTATCTCCATGATGGATATTGCATTAATAGGCACATAAATAAAGGTTGAAAAGTCATCATTGAAAGCTTTGAACCTTTTTCCATCGCTTTTATGTCCCATCCGCAAGTTTCAGCACCATCTTTTTTTTTTTTTTTTTTTTTTTTTTTTTTTTTGAGTTGTTACGTTTTCATTAATTTGCAACCACAGTGAGCCTGGCAGTCGGAGAAGGGACAGCTCAGTACGGGAGAAGGCTCTGCAGAAGGCCAGGAATAGGGGAACAGAACACCCCGCATTCCCGAGCCAAGTCCGGGAGCACTCTCGAGCTCCGCTGAGCGGGCCGAGGGGAAAGGAGGGCACCCTGCCTCTGCCACTCCTAAGGACGAGTTTCCTCCGAGGGTTACATCCTCGGGGATCGCCTGTTCCAGCATCACAGACGGAAGAGAAATCTGGAGGGTAATGGCAAAGCATTTCCGTGGTGGGAAGATCCGAGGTAGAGTTTATCACAGGGGCCCCGAAGGGAGCCGTGAGAGGGATCCAACAAACTTCAGGGGGTGGGAGGTGGTCCCGGGAAGGGCTGAAATCCATCTCCCCGTAACCGGCGAGGCTACCCGTGGGGAAAGGCTGAAACACTTCACCCTCCGAATGGCTCACTCTGCGGCACCGGCCGCCCTCTGTCTCCCTGTAAACTGGCAATAAATACAACATGTATTTCACTAACTCCTCACCTTTCTGATTACTACCAGATCCTGCAGTAAGCGATACTACAGCTGCCACTCCGCACTGACACGTGCCCTCCGAGCCAGGACAGGGAGACATCTGCACTCCAGGGGCTGGAGCGGCTGCGGGCCCCTGGCCGCAGAGCCCCCGGGCTCCTTCCTGCAGCCCACGGCGGCTGCGGAGGGACGGGCCTTCCCTGAGAAGAGACGGGAGGAAAAGGCGGCGTTACTCATCTGTTTATGACTTATTACCATCGAGCTTCGGGTGCATGTCAGGGAGCAGCGGCAATGCCCCGCCGTGTCCCCGCCGGGAGGGCAGGGCCGGTCCCCGCACACACCGGAGAGTCACCTACGAGAAACGCGCGGCTTCCTTCCCCACCTCCTCCGCTGTTAACGGCCCCATTTCAAAACCAAGCGTCTAATCCTCGTTAATTACTAGCAAAAACATCAGAGATTACTAATTCCAGCAGTGTCACAATGGATTTCCACCGGGAGTTTTATTGCAGCGGAGACCATGAGACTTTAGGAACCCGGGGCTCGGACCGTCAGATACATTTGCCTGCGGAACAAGGGGTTTGCACAGCGGCTGGAGAAACCAGGAAGAACACCCGTGGCCCTGCGCGACCCACTCCAGGTCTGCCAACAGATAGGATCCAGCACTCCATCCCAACGGTCCCAAATGCCTCCTGGGACATTTTTGCTTCCCTCCCTGCATCCTCCCCCTCCATCCAATACGATAGAGCCAGGAATTAACGATATTAATAGAGAAGCGGCCCTCCTAGCACAGACATTGAATTCATTAATCGGCATTTCGCCCACAGCTATATGATTTCATCGCTTATTCTTTTAAAGATGAACTGAATTAAAATTTGGGAAAGGATAAGCAGAAAGAGAGTGAAAAAGAGAGAAAATGAGAAAGAGCAAAAGAAAGGAAAGAAGGAAGGAAAGGAGAAAAGAGAAAGAAAGCACGAAGGAGGAAAGGACCAGAGAAGAGTCTGGCCGGTGCCGGGGTGCGGCCGTGCCCTCCCCCCGGGAACGGGAGAATCCCAGACCTGGGGCAGCGGGCAGGAGGCGGCCAGCTCCAGCTCCCGGTTCCAGCCCCAAGTTCCAGCTCCCGGCTCCAGCTCCCGGTTCCAGCCCCCGGTTGCAGCCCCCGGCTCCATCTCCCGGCTCCATCTCCCGCTCCCCGCAGCGGGCACTCCCCATCCCCGAGCGGGGCCGATGCCGCTGTTTTGCTGTCTTCTTCCCCGCCACCCATCCCACGCTGGAATACAGCGTTCCCGCTCAGTGCCAAGCCCTCACTTCCAACGTCTGAGCATCGCTGGGTTAAGCAAAGCTGAGCGGGACAGACAGCCCGAGACGTGGGGTTCGGGGCACCGGGTGCTCTCAGCACCGGGCACCTCCCCGGTTCGGGCCCCTCCGCTGTCCCCGGTCACGGCTCCCGGAGCGAGGGGAGAGCTGGTGCTCGGCCTCGGGCCAAAATTAAACAACTGTCCGCAAAAAAGAAAGAGCTTAAGGTGTTGGTTTGTTGGTTTGGGTGTTTTGTTTTTTTTGGGTGTTGTTTTTTTTTTTTGTTTTTTTGTTTTTTTTTTGTTTGTTTGTTTTTTTTTATTTTGGAGGGAGCAACAGACGCAATTAACATCTGAACTAATAGTGTTAGTGATTATTACCGAAGACGGACTTTTCCCTCCCCTTCATAAAGAAAGCAGAAGGAGCTTCCAAACTAGAATGTCACCTACTTTCCAAGCAATGTTGATACTTACATAATGCAGGGAAATCTAAATTTATTCTCACATAGAAAGGTTTGCCACCTAACTAGAAGAAGGTGTGTTTTCTATTTTATGGTTTCATTTGATTTACTTTAGAGTTTTCAACAGTTTCAGATTTTTTTTTTTTTTTCTCGGAGGAACTATTAACTAACGAGTCCTTATTTTCCACATGGGAACCATGCTGGATTGTTCACCACCACTTTTTCTAAGTCATGAAAAGTTTCGTTCCTCCCGTTAAAAAGGAAAGCAAATTTTGATCTTTATCTCTCTCTTTGTTCCTCAACTTTCACTCACGAAAACACACAATTAAACAAACAAACAAAACCTCCACCAAAACCCAAATGCTGCTGCTATTTATTACTGATAAAAATATCACAAAATAATAACTAAAATGGATTCGTTAGATTTTGCTAAACGATTAAACAACTTAGAGGTAGGATGGGGAAATGTAGCTTACGTCTAGATCTGTAATGAGCAGAAGCCTAAAATTTAGATTTCCTGATGAATCAGAAGTAGGTTTGGGGGAGAAAAAAAAGAATAAGAATAATTCAAGCTATTCCCCTCAAATTTCATAATCCAATGAGACTAATCAACCTCATGGTATTTGATAACTGCAAAAAATCTTCTTAAAACAGCTGAAATATTTTTTATTTGAAGCTATTTGTAAGAGATTATGATCACCTTGATGCCAAATCTCTCAATCTGCATGTCATGTGAACAGCATGCCTGAGACAGCTCAGATGCTGAGCTGTGAAGCTGGTTTCAGACCCAGGTGTTTTCAGTAAGACCAGATACAGGCAGAAGGCTAACACTGAACACAAGCAAGAGTATTTTATGCTGCATTGATCAAAGATGAACGTAGTTGAATGTGTCTAGTATAAATGTATTCCTCCCCCATGACACAAACCATATTTTGTTAATGCATTTGAGGCATTTCTTCCAGCTATCTCCATTTCTACGTGCACCTGGATAAAATGTGAAAGCAGGGTAAGTTGCAGGATTTTCTAGCTTTAACAGAAGTGAGACACCAAATTTAAATACCCTTCAGAAACATTAGGAATCATTGCCATGAAAAACCTATTGTTTCCTTGACACATTTTTAACATGAAGGGAGCTCTTTTACTGTTTGTGTGAAGATTTTGCACCAACAATTAACTGACAGAGAGCTGCCTCTGTCGTGGTTTAAATGAGAAGAGATGATCACAAGCAAATATAAACATTTATCTTTATCTTTTTTCTTTATGTTTTCTTTATTTTTTAGATACTTTGGCAATATAACACGATAAAAAAAATCAACTAACCTCCAGTTAGAAAAGCTGCTCCTCTAGACTGGTAGAACAGACAAGGACAGAATAGCTACAGAACATCCATAACGCAGGGGAAAGGGCCATTGAGGGTTTAAACGCACCCAAGGAGCTCTAAGTCAGACACATTTAATTTCAGTGAATTTTAGGCTCTCAGTTTTGTGTCCATAAACACAGCTCACACCATATTAATAACTGCACTGTTCATGTTTTAGCTGCCGGGTCAGATATGGTTTAAAACCATTCCTCTGGACACATTCATGTTTAGATATTGGCTTCTCCAGCAGCTGTCAAAATGTTTGGTGATGCAGAGAGCACACTGCTATGGGAAAGAGATGGGATTGTACCAGTCATGAAGATGAGCAAGGTCGCTGTGACAGCACCTTCCCTTGGGATTCACCAAGACCATTGCCCTAAGCAAAGCTGTTCAGCCCCGGGGGTGAATGCACACAGCACACCTACAGAGAAACTGCCCTTCACACACACTCAGAATTCCCACTCAGTGGGGTTTGGTCTGTTTGCACAACCAGGACAGCCAGCTGGAAGGGTTCTCCCACTTCAGTGAAATTTTTCAGCAATGTAGGATTCAAACAGGGAATCCACATTAACCCTGTAATTATACCTGTACCTCTCAGCCTGTAGTAATTGTCTGTGTGCAGAGACTCACCCTCCCATCATACATAAAAGGTGTTTCATACAAAGTGTTACACACAGAGCGTCCTTGTGATGCAAGCCTTGAAAATAAGCCCTGTGAATGATTTGAGCTACAAAGAAAGGGCATTAAGGTAAGAAGCAACACTATTTCCATTGCACTTGTCCTTCACCATGTTTTAAAAATATCTTTTTACAGTACAAGGAAAAAATAACAGAAATTTTTTTCGTTTCCGTTCTTTGAAGTATAAATGCAGACAGAAACTCATTTTTCAGAGTAAAATGGAGGTTCTCAGCCCACAGTACTATGATTAATCATGATTTTCAAAATATGCTTCCAAAATACTGTCTCAATCCAGACAAAACCAGATGGGAGGCAAAGTACTGTTCACTTCAGGAAAAACAGGTCATTGCTCTAATTGGTGGGATGCACAACCCAGTACTCACTGCTGTTAGCTACTTTTTTATTATTTGGCTTTGCTAAAGTTTCGAATTATCATAAAATGAGAGTAACTGCTATGTTGCTTTTTGCATAATAAAACAGTAAATTCTATCCATAACTGACCAACTACATAATATTCCTCCCATGCATTTATGAAACACTTAAGTGTTTTTCTGTCAAATCTGCCTTTCTCCCTTTATATAAACGAACATTGTGTGATTCTTTACTATTTGTGGGCTAGTGATAAAAAAAGGAATATAATTTCTTCTCTGCAACTGCTGGATTTATTAAAGACACTTTCAAAGGAAAGAGCATAAATAACTGTGTCACTGCAGGTACAGGAATAATAACTGTTTTTAAAAGATTGCACTCTTGAGGACAAGTTATACAGAAGGGCAACATGAAAGAAGTTGTGGTAGTGATCGCCCTAATGCATCCCCACGTGTTGTCAAAGGCAAAAGCTGCCCACAAATAGCACATATTGATCTTTCTCCTGCAGCTGTTGTTTGGTCCAGTAAGAACTTTCTCCAGCAGAAATTGCCACCTGTCCCAGGCAAGATAGAAAAGCCCAGTTTGCAGCACATGACTACTCACCCGGGTTGTACGTCGATTATCTGTGTTCCGCCCTCCTGTTTGTCTTTCCTTCTCTTGGTCTAATATGACTGACATCTGGCAACCTATTCCAAATCTCAAACTTCACATTTGATCTTCCCATTTGGAATCCAGTACACTCCAGTTAATCAGAGGAACTGGGGATTATTTCCACAGAAGATCTTTAGGCACAACAGGGAACCACAGATCTTTCAGAGCTCACCCAGACTGTGATCACGGAGGGGTCAAAAAATTTCTGAGAAAGCATCAGGCCTTTGTTTCTTTTCTTGGTGTTTCCATTCTTTGTGCCCCAGAATGGGTAGCACAGGAAAGTATTGCACAGTAATAAAATAAACCAACAATATAAAAACAGAGCACAAGAAAAAGCCCCAGCCAGTAGTTTGTATTTCCCATGATTTCCCCCACAGTGTTGTGGATTGCCCTGTCTTACCTGCTTTCCTAGAGTACCCCAAAGTGACACCTCTTCTGCAGGATGTGTGGATTGTGTGACTGATACACACCCCTTCTGCTGCATATCTCTGTGTGGTTTTAAAGAACCAGAACAGACAAGTGTTGTGACTGAAATAGCTACAATAATAAAACACGACCAGCCACATAGATTTTATCTTTCTGGTTTTTTACTTACATTTTTTACTGAAACTTGAGCAAAGTTTGGCTTTGAACAAGCAATCTGCACACTCAAAGGAACCCAAAATACAAATATAATACTGGGATTCTACAGTAGCCAAAGATATATACAATGCATGCTTTTTTCTGACTGGTACTGTATTGTGGATCCTGACTAATGCTCCTGAAACCAGTGGAGTTTCTCAAAATTTGTGTAAGCAAAGAGAAGGATTTGGCATAAGAACAGACTGTCCATTCAATTTGGCTCTGATTTATTTTCAAATATATGGGTAAGAACCTGATATGTAATATGATCATCCAACGTGAAAAAGCCTGAAAATCCTGCTTAGGCCTGTGATCTTTAACTTTTTGTAATGTGCCAGCCTCTAAATGCTTTAAAGTTGACCCTCACACAACAGATTTAAGATTCTGATGATCAATTTGCTTTTCTTACTTACCTTTTGCAGCTCTTTTAGTAGTCCGTGGATCCCAGGTGAAACCATTGGTTTAGTCAAAATGGCAAATACTGTTTACAGAGAAAAGGCAAGAATAAAACTATGATGTGGAAAGTAAAGAAAAAGGTGGAGTATACACTTCTTACTGTAATCAGTATTTCAGCTCCATTCAATGGGACAGCAGCTCCTACACACATTCCCACATGGGAGGGAGCTCACTGGCATGTCCAGAGTGCTGGCAGCACCCCTGGCACACCTCAGCAGCTCTCTGCAGCAAAAGCCTGCAGGACTAAGGCAAAGGAAAGGACAGAACTATGCAGGGAGCTCCAGCTGAGCTCCAGGAGCACTCAGAGCTCCCTCTGGATGTCTAAGAGATAGAGTTGGAGTGGTGACAGCTAGCTGGGCTCACCTCAACTGCAAGGGACTGGAGCTTACCTGGCTGAACAGAAATGCAGATACACACACTGCATTTGCAGGAGAAGCACAAAAAGGTAAATCATGTATCGGTGTATATGATGTACACATGTACATATTTTATATATTTATTTTTCTTAGAAAACATTGCTGCTGTTTATGTCCATTAATTTACAGATATTTATTCCTACTACAGTATCATTTACAATAATACTTTCACTTCTATAGCACCTCCTCTTCAAGGATCTCCAATTGCTTAAAAACATTAATAAATAAAGCCTCACATCTTGCCTGTGAGGTAGGTCAATGCTATTATCAAACTTTACAGATGCATTAACTGAAGAACAGAGAGGTTAAGGCCCAAATTTTCAAATATTTGTACCTGAAGTCAAGCACCTAAATTCTCATTTAGATGCTTAAATAAAAGTCTCGTGATTTTCTTTGGTGCAGAACATCTACAACTACTGCTGAAGTCAACAGGGGCTAACGGTCAGGCCTGATTTTAGGAGGCATAACCTTTTAGACAGCTAACGAGCAACTCCAAGTTGGAAAACACTGGTCTAAATACACAAATCTCAGTCAGAGCCACAGTTGATTCCAGTAATTTTTCTCCTCAGGGCCTTTATATTATGATATACAACTTTAAAAGGCTGGTGCGGATCTTTTTCAATAGACATAAGTGACACAAAAATCATCTACTGTTTCCACAAACTGCGTCCATCATCCGAGTCTATACAAATACTGCTTGGTTTGTGGGGTTTCTTGGGTGTCAGGGGGTTGTTTTTCACACGTTTGTGATAATCAAGACATTGCACAGCACACATCACTTGTGCAGTCATAAAATACATCACACATCTTCACCTGCTGTCTTTACATTTCTACAGAGTCAATTTCTTTGCACTTGTGATAAACAGAAGTGGTCAAGTAAAGGTCTATTAAGAGGATATTTGTCAGAATATCATGCAGACAGCTTGCAAAATACACATACTAAAAGATCACTTTTAAAATTCTTGAATTGTTAAGCACGAAAATAATTACCTCATTCCATTACAGTACTGTGTAGAAACATGGAATAAGCAGTATTATCTTATTCCCAATAGAATAGATTATAACAACTAATTAAGTTTAAAAAATTCAGGCACCAAATGAATTATCCTGCAACATAGAACAGTATCTATATAGAGTGCTCTCCTTAATATACTACAAAACCAGCTATATGGCAATGTTTTTCCATTTCATATCATGAACATCTTGCCACATTTCAAAGACACTTTTGATGTTCCAGCCTCACAGAACAAAACCGTTTTCTACTGTCCATTACAGAAACTTTCAACACAGAAGATAAACTTACCAAGAGGGAAAACCACCATCTTACTACAGGTACCTCGACCGAATTTCCAATCGCAAATCACACTACTGCATTCCACTTTTACAGTAATGCCAAAAGTCCATACTTTAATGTGGGCTCCTCTCACTGCATCAACATTGAAAGCAGCGGCCAGTGAAATATTAATCCCTATGACAAAAGTCTCTTAGCTCTATTTTAGAGCTCCATTAATTAAATAACCTTCCATAAATTGTTTTAAGTGTTCAATGTAGTGGTTCAGACTCCCACATTAAATTAGAATTTCAAAGAATTAAATAATACAGCTTATTTTAAGCAACCATCAGAGGCCTCAACAGCCTTCTAATAAAATTATAATGAAACCATACTCAGTACACTGTAGGAAACTTTGGCTCAGTCTCTTTTAAGATAACACACTTCCGTTACAGCTTCTTCTATATGTTAAGTTGTTAACGTCATAAAAGGGAAAAAACAAAGCGCATTTAATTAATATCTTGTTCCTGTTCTGCTCCTAACCACAGTGAACCTCTCCAATTATCTTCCAGGTGGGGGCAACAGTAAGCCAGTTTTCTTTAATCGCGACTGTGTCCTGCATCAGGAGCTCAGCACCCGGGATGCGCTCCCGCAGAGGCGGGGACCGCGCACATGCCAAGCCCCAGCTCCCTAGGGAGGCGCTTCCAGCCATCTCTGCAGCCAAGGCGCGCCCTGCCCTCCCTCTTGAGCGGCCGGACCCTCCGTGACCCCTCGCCGGGTCACCCCGCAGCCCATCCCCACCGCCTCGGGCCGTGCCAGTGCCGCAGGGCCCCCCGTGACATCGGGCCGGCTGTGGGGCCGGCGGCCGCGGCAGGGTTGGCACCTGTCACCCTGCCCCGCCCGTGCGCATCCCTGCCGCCCGCGGCCGCTCGGGGCTCACCCCCGGCCGGGGCTCCCGGAGCAGCGGCCGCGCTGTCCCCGCACCGCCGGGCCCGGCCGCGTTCAGCCCGCCCGGTCCGGCCCGGCCCCGCTCCGCTCCGCCGGGGCTACGTGTCGCTCCTGCGGGCGGCCCGGCCCCGTGCCGAGCCGTTGGCCGTGGCCCCGCCGGTCGCCGCCTCGGGCCGGTACTTGAGCCAGCAGATGAGCCATGTGACGACGACGGAGAAGAGGGCGAGGATGCTGGCAACCGACAGGCAGATGGGCCCCACCGGCGACGGTGATGCCGCGGCGCCGGGCGCGGCTTCCCCGCCGTACTGGTTGACGAAGATGAGGCCGGTGAAGAGCAGCACCACCATGGAGAGGAAGGAGACGACGACGCAC
>CM031865.1:17464592-17502264 GCA_018697195.1 Certhia americana | reverse complement strand
GGCACGGCACGGCACGGCACGGCACAGCCCTCCGGAGAGCCGTGCGGCGCGGGGCCGCTGCCGCCGCGATGCCGGTTCCCAGCGCCGCGCTGCTGGCTCGCCGGCGGGAGCCGCCCCCGCAGCACGACCCGGCGGGGCTCGGTGCTCTCCCGCAGTCCCTCCGCCCTGCAGCGCTGCGGGCAACGCGCCTGGGTGCCTTTTAATTCTGGAGCGCGTTTTTTTAAAGCGTTCTGTTGATTTTAACACTTGACGAGGATTCCCCGCTGTCAGTGTGCTTTGGGTCCAGCAGTTACCATGACGTGACAGTCTTTAGGCACGAACGCGGCAGATGAAGGGTTAATATGGGAAGGCAGGGTGGCATCTCTTTCATACATCGCAGCTCACAGGCTGATATTTTACTACTTTTCAGAAAGAACGTTTTGTGCACTGTGATTCTCGTTCATTGTGCACACTGAAAAATAAGAGGTATTTTATTCCGGAAGCTGAAGGCGGAAGGAGCTGCTGATTTTGTTATTTACATCCTGGCATCGCTGTACAATTGAGAGCTTTTGCCCAGTTTAATGAACAACCATCCAAACAGTGAGATGTCCATAGCTGATAATGTCATATATTAAACAACCTGATAGATTTCATTACATCAAAGCCTGCGCTGTCTCATCAGGGAACTCTCTGGAGAAACTCTTTTATCTTCAAGAGTAGCAGAGGCCATAACAGTGATTATTTCTCTCTGTGGTTCTGAGGATAGCTCTAGGCAAGTAAGGCCCGTGTTTCAGGTACACTGCATCGCCTTGCTGTCTTGCTAAAGCTGCATCCTGGGCATATCAACTCTGGACTGAGAGCTGTGTCATCTTGGATGCCTTCTGCCCTCCTCTGCCATGGGACATGCTGGATCAGGCATGCTTCACAGCAAATGCTGAGGAAAGCTCTCTCCTTCTCAGTGCTGTCTATGCTAGGACTTTGTTCTTGAGCTCTGAGCATTCTCCAAGAGACAAATAAAGTGGGGGAACCTTTGTTTAAAAAGGCTGACTTGTGGAAAGCTGAAAAGCAACATATTTGCAAACTGTGATGACAGATGTGATGTTTGTCCCAGCAAAAAAAACCAGCATAGCTTAGCTTAGCATAAACTGAAATCATGGGCTAAAGTCGAACAGTGAAAAGTAGGAATGGTCTCTGTACAGAGAGACATTGCTTTTATAATTTATTCTAAGAGATGTTTTAAAATCTTTTCAAAATGTTGGTTGTGTCTCAAAAAAAATGAAAGAAGGTGGCTTTTACTGTCACTGTCCATAGTGAGCAGCTTCTCGGCCTGTGGAGTCAAAAATTACCCGTTTAAAAAAGTCCACACTGGTTTGCAACCTCAGAGCTAATCTACCTGATGAATTTGGACTTTTTCATCTAACTCTGCTAACTTCTTTTTTGAAAATGAAATTTCATTGTATTTACTCAGGCATTCTTGTATTCTAATTCTAATTCACTCTATATATGTTTCTGGTAGTTTGTCTACTTTGTTTTTGGTTTTTGTGTGGGTTTTTAATTTGGTTTGGTTTTTTGCTTCCTACTCTTTTCTAGTTAGCATCATCTTCCTATTTAATTAGTTCACTGTTAAAAGATGTCAGATTGTCATAGCCCTACAACTTCCAACTGTTTTCAAAACATGTGAAAGTCCTCAGATCCACACAAATATGGATTAATATTTCAAGTACTTTTTTTTTTTTTTTTTTTTGAGGCACTGTATCAAATGCTTTAATAAGGTCCAGATACATCAGCTGCATTTCTGGTTCAAACTGCTTTGCCCCTGCCTTTTGTGTTCTGAGTTTTCTTATCTGATGTGTATCTGCCTTGAGGTCAACTGAAACTCCATCTAATAAGTATATGAAAGTCAGCATTGGGAAAGCTTCCTGTAATTCTGGCATGAAACCTATACAGAATGGATGGGGAAGTTGAGCATAACTGAAAAAATAATAATCATTAAAAACAGCTAGATGCAAAATTAGGATTAAATTTACTCTTTTCTTTGCTAAAACTAAGAATGAGAGAGACTGGTGAGTAGTCACAAAAATTTCCTTGTTCACAATTACCCCTGTGAACACAATGCTGGGAAACTCGGTCCCACACAAGCGAGGTTACCCCGTGCTGTGCAGTCCCTAGAGAACATTATTTAGCACGACATGTGAGGTGCATGGGCCTCCCTCCTGGTGAGATGCTGCTTTGTTCTGGAACAGTGCAACTCCTCGTCACCTCTTTGTGTCTCTAGTGGTATTTGCAGGTTCTGTCCTTACCCTTCTGCTAGCACAGGAACTTGTGTGATGACACAGCCAGTCAGTTCTTGGAGACAATCCGGCTGAATATTTTTTACTTTTTAAATGAGTTTTTCTGCTGGAATAGCTCAGGGAAGCAGGTTGTTGTCTGGGTGCATGAAGTCTGCAGCCAGTGCAAGGGAAAGTGCCAGAGGCTGCATGGTCAGGGGAGGAAATGAGGTGGGACCACAGCGTGGTTGATTTATGTACATTTACCTTACTATGGAACAAAGCCATTAATGATCTCAGCCCTTCTGTCATAGTCCAGCATCCTGTCATGTGTGTATTACAGTTGTGGCATGGGATGGTACAGTACAGAGCCAGGCTTGAAAGCCTGCTGTGACAAGCTGAAGGATCAGCTGTAAGGCTGTATCCCCTGGCAGCCTTATCCTTATCTCTGCAGGATAGGGTCCCACTGTGGCTCTCTGGGGGGCTGTGGGTTCACCAGGCAGGGGGTTTGTGCCTCATCTGCTCCCTGTGATGTGGTGCTGCCCTGGCTCCTCGGTCAGTAGGACAGGAAGGTGCCCAGCCTGGAATTAAAGGTGGCTTCTTACCTGGATCCTTCTGGTGATTGACCCTGTGATTCTTCACAAGCAGAGGAGCTGGACCATGAGTACTGGAAAACACCTCTATGCTGAATTTAAAGAATTCCTGGGCAGGGATTGAAGAGATGAAATATTTCTTCAGATTTCTGGAAAAGTTACTATATTTCTGGAGATCCAGATGTATTTCTCTCTTTAGTCACTTTAATGACAATGAGCATTTATTATTTGGATTATCAGCTTGTAGGGGCTGTTTTTCAGTGGGAAATGTGTATTAGTTATTGTAAGAAAATCCCAGAATGTAGCTGAGCTGATTCTGAGGGCTGACTTTTGTCTGAAACACTACAGGAGACTTTGGATATTATTCAGCAGAAGTTGTGTTAGAAATTCAGAGCAGAAGTGGCAAACAACCCTTACAAAATACACATTTTTCCACTTAAGCATTCTGCAGCTGGTAAGAATTGATTTTTAGTGTGTTAAATACTGGTCCTGATTTATCCTGTGCAGTGTGCCAGTTGCATGCTGGTGCAGTACTTGATCGAAGAAGAGTTGTAACAGTATAAATTAACCCATGGATGAGTCAAGCCCAAAACCTCATAGAAGAATCCTCCTGTTTTTCATAAGGGACATATTGACATACACCCCTGCAGCAATATCATTCAGCTAGTTTTATTCCCCAGAAAATCTGTGTTCTTACACAATAGATATGTTTTTCACTTTTGTTGGGTGGCAAAAGATACGCCTTATTTTTTATGCCCTATCATTGCGTAATAGGATGCTGCATCATCTTCCACTTTCTTCACGTTAACATTTTATTTCATATAAAATATTTCTGAATAATTTATAATTAAAGTGCTTTTTTTGTATTGGAACTTCTGTAAAAGCTATTGCATGTTGGTCTATTGCATTCAGTACTGAAAGGAATGTTCATTTTCAATAATATTTGCAGGCCATTTCTGGGAGCTGAAAAAGAGAAATGGATTACAACTATGAGAATTCTGCATCAGTCACAGCTATATAAAAATATGTTAATCTCTTAATGTATATAGTAGGAAAGATGCAGATGTAGATGCAGGAATACAATGTTTGACACCACTCTCTCCTCAGAAAAACCTTTCTTGTGTTGTATTTGCTAAATACTGTCCTGTTTCAGTTGCCTCAGGAAATGACAAATGTGTGAAGGACAGACCTTCATTGGCCACTCACCTCTGCTTGGGAGGTCTCTGATTTATCTTTTCTCCTAGGTTAAACTTTAAGCTTCTCCTCCTCACGCAGTTTTGACCTGCAGCCCCAAGCACAGACACACCCTCGTTGGCCTTACTTTGATGCCAAATTGTGCAACGGGTTTATTGGCAATAAAATAGTGAGGGCTTAAACCTGGGGGTGATGCGTAATTTCTGATGGGAATAATTCCTTGTTGTTCCCATCCATTTCTTTTCCATGATGTGTTTTCAGCTCATCCCAAATAGGTAACTGCATTACAAGCTTTTGTTGAGAAACTATGAGGAACCATTTGAAATTGTGAGGGCTCGTCCAGTAGGTGCATATCCTCAAACAGCTGAGCTTGAACAGCACAAAGAGACCCCCACAGATGTGCTAGCCATAGGAAAGCCAGCTCAGAAATGTTTAAACTGATGGCAGATATGGGCTGGCTCTGCAGTTTGGGCAGAGGTGACTCTAATGTTCCCTGCACACACCCAGGTTTGATCCAACCCCTGGTGATATTGGGCTGGATTTGTCTGGGCTCCAGAGCTGTGCATCCCTTGGTCCCTTGGGCTGCAGAGCAGTGACACACACCAAAGGAGTCCCCATCTCACGTGGTGTGGCAGGTTATTAATGGCTCCTTGGAGCAGCAACTGTGTAAGGGCAGATCTGCCCTGGGTGTTTGCAGGGATTTTATTAATATTTTAGAATGCAATATTTAAACTGGTGCAGTCTTCCAGGTTGGATGCAGCTTTTGGAACAAATGTATTTGTATAAAATTTACCTTCTCTTAAGCTAAATGTCACTTCTTCAAATCCTGTGGTGATGATATAACTGAATCAAGAATCCAGGAATATCATTCTTGGATTTAAATGTTGGCTTTTCGGGATTTTTTTTTTTGTTTTTTTTTTTTTTTTCCAAAAGGACCAAGCTAAAAAGAGAAAAAGAGGGAAAACCTCAGAGAAGTCCTTTGTTTTAGCCAGCACTGTGTTTTCTGCACGTCAGAGTAATAGTGACAATTTAATCCAACACTGGGTGCTGAATTAGGTGTCTGTGTGGGGCTGGCAGAGCCTGTTTGGGTTTCCTTGGAGCAGCAGCCCCTACAAGGAGAGGATTTCTGCAGGGCAGGGCATTTTCAGGTGCAGAAATTTCCTGTGTCTCAGTGGCACCTTGGGGCTCAAAGTTATGGTTATTTTGGCCACAGTAAAGCAGCTGGGTAGGAAAATTATAAAAACAAGATCAATAATTATTATTAATTATGATTAGAGTAATTAGTGAATCCCAGCATGGCTATTAGCTCTTGGGCAGTTACTTTTTGCTACCCAAATTGTCCTTGCATTGCAATGACATAGTCTGTGGAATCACTTTAAAAGATTACTTAGTCCTTTGGGAGCTCTGTTTAGAAGACACAGCACACATTCCAGTTACTGGTTTTATTTCAGGATAACATTGGTAACCTTGAGTTAAAATAGAGATGGTTATCTCTGAAGTGAAATCCTGAGCCAGTGAAGCTGGTTAAGAATTTTTGTCATCAGGTTGAAAGTGGCCAAGTTTTTGTCCTTGATAATGACAGGGACATAGTTTTTTAAAGACAACTTGGAAACAACTACTATTGCTCAGACTACAATATTATGTATATGTGCTGTAATCAATTCAGAATGAGAAGCAGATGAAGAATTTGGGAATTTTTTGCATTCATACTATTGCATATATACAGATATTAACATTATAATTTGTTTGTTTGTTTTGAGCTGAAGTGAACACATGGAAGTTGGTTTGTTGTGGTTTTCCAATAAACTTTAACATCTTCTCACAAGAAATAGCAAATTTAAACATCATTTGACATGAGCCCAAAACCTACCTGGGTCTTTGCAGCCCTGGAAAGGCCCCCAGCCTCTGATTTTAAAAGAGGTATAAGAAAAACAAAAATCAGGTGTTAGGGGTGAATTAGGAACAATTCTAGTTGACAATAGAAAACACTGTATTGTTGCTGTGTCAACCACATACTGAGCACTGTGTGCACTTCAGGGCCTTTCCTTTGGAAGGAAAGGTTCAGGCAAGAGCAAGAAGGAGCAGGGACTGGGAAGATCTTGCATATGAAGGCAATCTGACAGAGCAGGACTCCACAGCCTCTGGGAGAGGTGGCTTAGAGGGGATACAAGAGCAGGTTAATTGGCTCTGCTGAACAAGCCAAGTGACTCAGACACAGTGAAGAGATCTCCAGCATTACTGGGGATGGAGGCTGCCAAGGAGGATGCTGCCAACTTCTGAACTCGCCCTGCCAGGGGTGACTGTAACTCTGGAAGGAGAGGGATATCTGATTTGTTACTTGGCATACTCCTGCTGTATTGTCCCTGCTGCTGAGCCACTCATAGTATTGGTAAGGAAGTTGAGAAGCTTGAGTCTAATGGGTTGATTAGATATTAAATATTTTGTAACAAAACCAACTAACAACTACGATGTCTTTCTGGTGGGCGTGAGAACTCAGGATGTAACCTTTGGAGAGAAAACTCTTCAATTAGCTAAAAATGCTGTCCTAGCTGAGTCAAGAAAGAGATTCCTTCATCCAAATTTAAAATCCAAATTACATTAATTGAAGAGTGTATGGTTCCTGAGTTCTATGATCAAGAATAACTGAAAATTGATTAAATTGCCATTTCCTATTCGCAATTGTTTTCCCCACAAAAATGTGGATTAAATTTAGATCCAGTAGTAAATGCCAGTTTGGAATAATTCCACTGGATTCATTGCAGTTATTCTAGTTGCACCTTCCTTAGTGAGTATAGAATCAGGCCATGTATGCACAAGTTTTCTACTCCTAGACCTGAGGGAATATAATCAGGATCCAGGCTGAGGTTCCATTCCAGATCAAGTCTTTCATATGCAGATTATAAAATCAGTAAAAAGCTTAGTTTGGCAGGGACTTCAAAAGAGACCCTTTGAATAATTTTATCAACAACAGAAGAGGCAATTCATTCTTCATGCCAGAAATCAACATATATCTCATATTAGGAGATGGTATCTATACTAACTGGGGGTTCTTGTGTAGAGAGAAAAATACCATATTTGAGAGAATTTTTCTTAAGACTACTTCAGGTCTCTGTAAACACTTCTGCCCTCAAAAATCTTATCCCCTAATCTCAGAGAAACATTTCTACCCAACATATTTAGAGCAATATTTTTGTTTTATTTATTTATGTTGTCTTGTCTTTTTGACTAAGGCTTCAAATAAGATTTTAGAAATTTATTCCAAGTTTCTGTATTAATTCTGCAGGAAGCTTGAACATAGAGTTAAGAGTTGTGGTTTGGATTTGTACATGCTAATGCAAGAAAGCTCCCTAGGAATGCAAGTTCTCTCAACTCTTGCACTGCAAGGGACCTCCTAATCACTAAGGAAGAGAGTTTAAACCTGGTTTTCTCTTCAGCCATTGCCAGGAAAGCTTCCAGACAGGTGGATGATCCATGGTGGATGATCAACAATCATAGTTAGAAGTTTTGTGTGCTGCCATTGCTTTTCAAAACTGCATATTCCCCAAAGAGCACAAATAAATAGACAGATAATGGGGTGGGCATGGATGGATGTCTTCTCTAAAGACAGTCACTGGATGTCTCAAGCCTTGTTGGCTTGCACAGTGTGTGTGCAAGAGCCAGGGTGAATGCAGCCCTAACATCCACCCTCCCAGTCAGAGGGTGCAGCAGCTTCTCTCAGGCATGGTTGAACATCTCTCAGATGACATCTGATGTTATAAAGCTTGATGCAGAGGAAATATTTTACTAAGATAGTTCAAAATAATATTAAAATAACCCTACATGCAGTAGATAGAGTTTGCATTAAAGGGAGATAACAAAGTATGGCTTTATTTCTCTCCTGCAAAAAAAAAGTTCAACCCCTCTTCCCCTCCCCCCCCAGCCAGCCATTTGGTGATATTTAAATACTTTTCAACAGCGAAATGTGTGGTCTGGAATGAGGTATAGTAGAAAATCACTCCTACTATAAGTTAGTAGAAGTGAAGGATCATTTATGATTCTATTCTGAAGAGGGATGAGGGAGCTGCCCAGGCAAGCCCCCTGCTCTATCTGCCTGCCCCCAATCCAATGATGTCTCCACAAAGAGGTCTCTAAATGGAGCTTAGCCCTGTATTTCTGTCTTCCATAGGGGCCCCTTTTCCTTTAATCCTTCCAGTGGTCCAAAGAGGGTCACCTTTTTTAGGGTTTGCAAACTGCTTCAGAAAGGGAGGGCAGGACAGACTCAGGCTCTGGAAACACACAGGTCACACCTGAAAGAAACATTCAGCTTCATTTATCCACATGTAAGAATAGCAGAGCCCCTGCTCCATCAGCAGCTGAGTAGCAGTTTATAGAATCAGGGCTAATTCACAGGTTATTAAAGACTTTTTTCCTGCTGCCCTGTACAGTTAATCTCACAGATTCCACTATTTGAAGTGGATAACTTGTATTACTTTTAATAAATTAGGTAAATGCTGTCAGACCTCCTAATGGTTGTTTCTATCTACTATACCTTAAAAATTGTACATATGTATCCTTCTTGGTTTACTGCCAGTCAATCAATGTTAAAGCATTGACATATGGATGCGGGATTTTTTGCTGTCTTTAAAATAGGATCAATGACATTAAAGTTTGTCATGTAAATAGTAGAAATAAAGCAGAAAAACCTAAGAGCTATTTATGGTTTTTAGGATGACATCTGTAATGTGGGTGGCATAAAATGAAAAGCAGAAAATTTCAAAGCTGTTCATAGTTGAATGAATTGACTGAGCATATATTTTTTAGCGGTTTAAAAGGCATTAGTTATGCAAAGTTCATGCACGCAAACAAAATAAATATATGAACTAAAGATAAACCTATGAACTGGCTGCACGAATATCAATCCATTTATTTGCTCATTTTCCATTCCCACCCTTTTTTTCTCTGGACTCTTCAGTCCTGAACAGATTTTTTGCAGAAACTCATAAATTGCTTGAAAAAAAAAATAGTGTAAGAGATTAGCAGCTCCCAGCAAAAGCCTCTGTTGCCCTTCACGGGATGCTTTTTGTTGTCTGAGTCTCTGCAGGGACCAAACAATCCTGATGGCCAGGTTGACCTGCCCTGGCAGTGCCCAGCTCCATACTGCAAACAGATTTTAGACAAAAGAAAAGAACCCTCCATCTCTTGCATTCCAAGCAAGTGTTTGGCAGCAGTGACTCATGCTGCCATAATGCAGGGATAAACATTTGGAAGACATAAAAATGCAGCTTTAGAGATGATGGCAGGAAGTTTGATGCATACATGTAAAGTGCCACAAAGGAGAAGCTATCAAGGGGCAAGGCAGAGAGGTACCTACCTGGCTTTTAGATCCATCCTCTGCTCTGAACAGGAGGAAGAACTATGAAGAACATGCTGTGTACAGAGGGCATTTGAAAGTGGTTTCTGACAGGGCAAGATAAACCACTGCTCCCCAGCACTGGTGAGTATCAATTACTTGTGCACCAGAAAAGGTACAGGATTAAAACCAGCAGCTCCTTTCCCACAGTTTTTGTTCAGTTTTGTACGTGCTGGCTGCGAGCTGCCCATTAGCAGCTGACTGCTCAAAGGCAGCACACTGTGCTCAGGCTTCCTGCTGTGCATGTGGGCTCAGAGCAAGACTGACTTTTCCAGAATAATGGTTTTCTTGAAGGAAAAGGCAGTTGTAAAAGGTAGGGTATTACTGTATTTGATAATAATTACTCGAGAACTGTAATCTTGTCTCCATTTTTACACTTGCTGAATGAGGATTCATTGAGGAGCCCATGCCAGGAGATGTCTCAGGATAAAACAAATAAAGGGAAAGGATGTTTGCTCAGCTGTGCCCTTCCAGCAGTGCTCTTGTCTCTTCAGCAAAGGTGTACTACCAGCCTGACCATTTCCAGGGGAGCTGGTTGTAAGGGGCTGGAGCTGGTCACCCTTAGCAAAGACCCTGTCAGGCCCTTTTACAGAAATGATTTACAGAACCTGCTGAATTCCCTTATCTTTGTGCCATCCCTTCAGTGCAGGCACTGCGTGCTGTAAGCAGAGATCACCAGAGAGCAGCATGGGAGCTGCAAAAAAAACCCCCACTAAAACCCCTTTCCACAGTTCAAACTACATTGAGGCAACACTCAGCCCAGAGAAAGAGAAGTTTTTACTTTAAAAACTTTTTACTTTAGTTTAAACCTAGGCTGTTGTTGATAAAACCAGATTTCTTTTCCAGAGGGCTGGTGCATTGTGTTTTATATAAGGTAATCAGACAGGTCAATTCTTATGATAGTTAAATTTTTAAAAATTCTTAGATGTTAAGTTCAACATTTCAATACAACTTTATTGATTATTCTTCTGCTGTTATTTCCTAAAACACTGCAATAGCAAAGGTCTGGCATAACCTGCAAATAACCAGAAACATTGTGAACACCTCCAGGAATTTCACAGTAGATACACGTGCAATTGAAGTGTCCAAGTGATATGGTGCAGAATAATTATTTAAATAACATGCTAATCTTCACTGGAAATTAGCAATACCATTTCAAGCAATGCTAATCATAAGCAATTACATGGAATTATGTAGTTACTTACACTGCAGACAGAAAAGTTAATTATTTCTACTCAAGACAGCAGCCGCAGTTTCAGCACATTCCCTTTCTTCCAGTTTTTGGAGCTGCTTTCATCTTCCCAAGTTCTAAACTTTGCTTTGCTTTTGTACTTACATTCTCTGAAACTGAACATACGGCCACATATATATAAAATAAGGATATTATAATAAAATTCTGTGAGTATTATTAACAAATGGGTCTACAGTTCCATTTTCCTCCACGTCTAAAGTTGTAGGATTTGATGAGCCGTTTGGAGCCCAAAGGACTGATGTATTTAACACACACTGTGTGCTGAAGCTTTTACATTTTCTGACCATCTGTGCAATGACAATTTCTGTGTGTTCAGTGTATTGAAGGCTGCAGAGGTATCACAGGTTCCTATCCTTCTGTATCACTCAGCTAAACTAATGAAGATATTGGCATAGAAAACATTTTATCTTAGCCAGAAAATACAAAATATGCAGGCTTGAGACCCATTACAGCTGTGCAGACTCCTGTTGAGATTCTTTACTTTATTGACCTTTCCTGCAATTATTTTCTTAAAAACATTTTTTCAAATTGGATTTTATTTGACCTTTGATAGGCATTGAATCAAAAACAAAAACTCAAGTACTGTGGAAACTGTAGTATCTCATGTGTTGGTTTCCAAGGGCACTTTCTACAATTTTTTTTCATCTCTTCACTGTATTTCAAAATCTTCAGTTCTTCCAGCTAATCTGAGAAAGCTCCATTTTGTTGCCTGCAAGGTTAGTGGGTGGTTGGGTCTGACATTCAGTACTGAAAGTCTCAGATCCAAAATAATGTGTTTAGTAGCTTGTCAAATAAATATAATGATAAAGCAAAAGTCTTATAAAAAGAGTACTTGTAACTTGTGGTATTAAAACATACATATTTTAATGGTTTCTTTCTCAGCATAAAGAGTAAAAAATGCAAATTGACAAAAAATGGTGAAGGAAGATGAAAGTAATAGTTGGGCTGTGAGTATGGTGAGAAAATGACTGAGGAAAGGAAAACACGTGGGATGAAGCCAAAGAGAAAATTTGTTCAAACCTATTTAAATACAATGCTGTGGTACTTGGAGAGTTGGTGGGGTTTCTGTCTTCACTTCAGGGCCAAAGGATCTTGGTGTCTAGAATTTCTGAGTGCCACCCCTCCCTCTGGCACAGCCCACATCTCACTGCCTAGTTCAGTGCTCCCAGGTCACAGTGTGCTGATGGTTGTAGCTCTGCCAAATCTTCACACCCCCACCCAGGTATCAGAGATACTGCTAAGGCCTCTCCCCAGTGCCAGAGACATCTCATCATGCAGTGGCTCTCTACCTACTACAGCAGTTTCAGCAGGGGTGACAATTTGTTAATGTTCCTGTCACTGCAGTGGTGTTTTGTTTGGAAGACTGCAGATCTGACAGTTGTGTTTGTAACTAATAAGCCACAGCCTGTTCAGAGGAATCTCAGCTGGAGTAACTCCGAGTGTGATCTTCCACAGTGAAATGTGGCTGCTGTCAGGAGAGTGACAGTAAAAGTTGTGCTCGTATTTTGCTCCTCCAGACCCATTCCCTCAGCTTATGAGGGAAAACAAAGCTTGTCTGGCTGTCAGGATTGCAAACTCAGGCTGACATCTGAAAACCGAGCTGTGCTCTCCTAGCATCATCATCCACCCCCAGCCCTGGAATTTGTACTTCACTCTTAACTTTGTTGATGCTGAAGGCAAAATTATCCACCATCATGACAATGACACCCGTTGTTGTTAAGGAAATGCCTTCAGTACAAGGCACTATTCTCAGCTTTCTCAAAAGTAATCCTTTGTATTCTCATCTTTCATGCTTTTCCTCAGCCCAGGGGTGATTTTCTTCCCTTGTGAAAATGTAGCTAAATACTGATCAGCTATTAGTGAGATATTTTGGCCCTGGATGAGGCAGTTTCACAGATAAAGCATTAAAAGCTTTTTTTTTTTGCTACTAGACAGCTTGTAAATAACTTCTTTCAATCACTCTCAGAATCCTACTCATCTAGTCTTTTGCAGTGACATTGGTTCCACTGGTTTTACAGAAAGTTGCCTTTCTAAATCTCTAGAAATCTGTATGGGCTGAAGTGTGTGACAGTTCTTGAATTTTTTTTAATTGTTAAATTTGGGGAGTTTTTTCTACAGCAAGTCTTCCAAGGAGCCAAATACTGAGTATTTTTCTTGCCCATCAGGAGTGATGGGAGGTGGTAAGTCTCAGGAAAAGGCCATTAGAATGTTGGTTCATAAAGGGAATAGAAGATGATTGATTCGTACTCTTGCTTTGAGCAAGAGTAAACCAGTCCTTCTGTGAGCAGTAGAAATGGTAAAACAAGGTTCCTATAGACTTTGGCATTTTCACATTACTAGACATTTTCAGTCTTCTGCCCTTGCTTCTCTCCTCAAACCCTCCTTCCTCCCCATGGCCCAAACACATCCTACTCCTGTGCTGTGGTCCTTCCTATGACCCTCTTTTCCATTCTGGAAGCATCTTTATTTCCCTCTTCCTGGTCCCCTCCAGCCAAGCTGCTGCACCCTGCAGCTGTGCCCATATCTCTTCAGTACTGGATAGGCAAGGGGCAGCATTGCCTGGAAATAAGTTTATCCTGACTGGGGTCATCAGGCAGCTCACCCTGTATCTCTGCTGCACTGTCACTTTTCCCTAAAACCACAGGAGTGCAAGTCTGGGGAAACTCCTGCTCCTGTGATGAATGTGGTTTGTATTTCCTAGCTGGTTGAGGGGAGGTGTCAGAGGCAGTTTGATCAGATTGATCATTATCTTCCTAAGAAAATGTCCAAAAGCCATTAATGAGTTTTCTTTGTGTCCTAAACCTATGAAGATGGTGAATGGTCTAGCAGGGAAGCCATGTGAGAAACAGCTGAGATCACTTGGCTTATTCAGCCTGGAGAAGAGGAGACTGAGGGGAGGCCTCATTGCAGTCTGCAGCTTCTTCATGAAGGGGAGTGGAGGGGCTGGCACTGATCTCTGCTCTCTGGGCCCAGTGGCAGGACCTGAAGGAACATCACGAGGCTCAGGCAGGGTTAGGCTGTATGTTAGGAAAAGCTGTCTCACCCAGAGGGTGGCTGGGCACAGAACAGGCTCCCCAGGGCAGTGGTCACAGCACCAGCCTGACAGAGCTTAAGAAGCATTTGGACAATGCTCTCAGACACCTGGTGTGACTCTTGGGGCTGTCCTGTGCTGGGCCAGGACTTTGATGATCCCTCTGAGTCCCTTGCAGTGTTCTATAATTCTATGAAATTGGACCTGAAAAGTTTCCTTCACTCCAGAAATCAGCCTATATTAGGAACATAACTCCCACAAATCACTTTCTGCAGCAAAAAAAAGGGTCACAGTCTTCCATTATCAGCTCATGTGGTACTTGTAATTACTCATGTTGATTCCAAGACATGGACAAGGCATATTAAAATTAACAGTGAGTAGAAATTCTCCCCTTATTTTTCTCTCTATTAAGCTTAGTGTAGGTTTGATTAATAAAGTCTGAATTTTCCTCAGCTGGATGCTGGCATCCTCACTGAGACACACTTCCACTAACCTAAGTGTGCACCTGAAGAGGAATTAGGGAGAAGCTGGCTGTGAATGCTTAGTTCTATTTTAATACCTGGGAAGTATTATAATGACATAACTACGTAGGCAGATCAGATAAATATTGACTTGTGGTTGACAAAGAGAGGTTTTAAAATACCCACTGAGTTCTGGCCCCAGCCATGCACTTTCATTCCTGCCTTCCTGCTTTCCACTGAGTCCCTGGATGAGATCCTATCCCACTGGCATCAGTGGCAAGGCTCCCAGCTGCACCAGCAGGGCTGTAATTTTACTCCTCAAATTAAGATGTTACAAGTTTTTGTACATGGTGACATATAGGTGAACAAAATAAGAATGGAATAGTTTTGAAGACTCTTTCTGCAACACAGTGAAGGGGACTATGATTTCAACGCATTCAGCCTTATTGAAGTCAGCCTATGTAGAAGGAATTCAGCAATATAAATGCAATTTTTTATTAAAATTCCATGCCTGTGGATTTTTCACATTTGCAAGCAACAGGAAAAAGAAGACAAATGTTTCCCAGATACTTATGAATGCAGATTCTAAATCTTACAGCTATTGAGAAACAAACACAAAGGCAAAAAAAAAAAAAAAAATTCCCCCAAGTAAAAACATACAAACACATAACCTGCACAGACTGCCTCTTTCCTCAGTCCCTGTGAGCTGGTTCTGCTGACAGGGGAGCCCTGTCATCATGGCCAGGGCTGAGTGCTGCATACACCAGCAGTGAGGAAAGCACCTGATGCGTGATGTCACCTGGAGGTTGGGCAAATCTCTACCGAGAGAACACTCGGGATACTACCGGGACACTTTTGGACAAGATAAAAGAAAATGACTCACATAAACAATTAGATGAGATCTATGGAGTCTGCCCTGGATTGTGGATGGGGGTGATGAAGACCTGTCCCTGGGATTCCTCAGAGAGGCCATGTGGCCCATGGCCATGGGCTGGCCTGGCCCCAGACCAGGTTGGGCGATGAGGTGACTCTGCTATATCGAGAGCAGTGGCACTCAGGGGGTGAATGTATCCTACAGGCAGTCCAAACCGTATCACAGGGACACACTGACTTGCTAAAAAGCAAAGGAACATGACTTTGGTATCCAAGTGCTCTGGAAAAGAAAAGCCTTGATGCAGTCCTGCATAATTCGGAGTATTTGAGAATAAAAATAAAGCAACAAATTTTAAACGAGTCTATGTTGAGGAAGTGATGATTGTGCAATCCTTGTACAAAATATATTTCTGGGAGTAGAAATGGGCTTTTCTAAAAAGAAAAAAAACCTCATTAATGGAACTAAGGTACTTAATGTTTCAGAAGCAGGAATCAGCAGGGATCACCTTTGACAAGGTTTGCAGCCCCAGAACTTGAGGAGCATCTTCCATATCTCATCTTTTTCTGTTGGAAACTCCATAGCTCTATTTCAGGGAGAAAATATTTAGAGATGTGTCCTTATAGGTGTATGTGTACATGTGGTGCATACAATGTAGGTGTGCAAAAATTTGGGAAAAGAGATAAAAGCTGATTCCAAAACCAGACAAAATAAAACCGGGGACAGCTTAGGGTGTATTTTACACCATGAGATGAATTGACAGAAGATGAGCCCATGTAGCATGGCATTCACATCTAAGTGTTTTTCCCAAAGATCGTGGTGTGATTCAGGGCGTTCTATCTTCAAGTTAAGAAGACAACAGGAAAAACATCCCGGCAGGAAAAGTACCAAAGAAAAGGAACATCCTGTCCTGTCCTCGCCGGTGGGGACGCGGGACAGGGAAGCGCAGGGCCCGGCCGGCAAGGGGCGCTCCCGGGCGGGGCAGCGCACCTGTGTGGGGCGGGACATCACACCTGTGTGGGGCGGGACATCACACCTGTGTGGGGCGGGACATCACACCTGGGCGGGGCGGGACGGGGCAGGACATGGCATCTGTGCGGGGCAGGACACGGGTACCTGTGCGGGGCGGGACACGGCACCTGTGCGGGAGGGGCAGGGCGGGGCGGGGCAGCTCGCTTGTGCGGGAGGGGCGGGACACGGCACACCTGTGCGGGAGGGGCGGGGCGGGGCGGGGCGGGCGCACCTGCCCGCGGCCCCGCGGCCGGCGGGGCGCGCTGGGGCCGCGCTGTGCGGAGGCTGGCTGCAGCATGGCCCGCCTGCTGGGCTCCCTGCGCAGCTCCCAGCCCGTGGCACGCTTCCAGCGCTCCTGCGGGCTCTTCCCCGCCGGCGAGGACGGCGGCGGCAGCGGAGACCCCGCGGAGGGGCCCCGGGACCGCGGCGCCTGCAATGGAGCGGGCGCGCTGCTCTGCCCGGCCGGCCGCGCTCCCCCCGGCGGGGTGCGGAGCGGCCGCGGCCCGCAGGTGAGTGCGGCGGGGGGGGGGGGACCGGCTGTGACTCAGCAGAGCCACCCCCGCACTGTGAGCGCAGGGCAGCCCCGGCAGGGTCTCTCCGCATCCCGCCGCCTGGCCGGACCGGGAGGAGGGAAAACGGGCTCGGGATGCGAGCGGAGAGCGCTGTGCGCTGCCGCAGCCCGGCTGCATCCCGGCCCCGCCGGGGAGGTGTCTATGGGCTCTCCGCACTCCCCCACCGCTGACACCCCCGGGATGGGGCGGTCGGTGCGAGCGGGAGCTGCCTGCAGAAGGGCCTGGGCTGGGAAGGAACAACTCTGCTCCTCGCCGGGGTCTGTCCGTGCGGGGCGCGGTGCTGCGCTGCCCCCGGCCCTGCCCTCTGCATCGCCTGCTGCTGTGCCCGCAGCCCACCCGCTGCTGCCCGGGCTGGGCTCCGAGCAGCTCATCCCTGCGGGCTGAGCCGATGGAAACAGGCTCAGCTCCCTGCTCTTCCCGCTGGCCAGGCAGGTCGCGGCGTTTCCCTGCACGGTCTGTAATTCCCCCGTGTATCAGAAGAGAACAGCGAAGGCTGTGATGCAACCCATGTGTACAGGTCGGGCGACCTGCTTTTTCTCTTACTGTAATGACTTGAATTCATTAGCAGATCGCTTTGTGGTACCTTTTGGAAAGCAGGTGTGATAATGGGCTTCCAAACTCTACCTGCAACATAAACATGGACCAGCCATGAATGTCACAACTCTACCACTCCTTCCCTTCCATACGATTTTACTCTTCCCTGTTCCACATCCTGTGCTCAGATTCCCATTTCAAGCCTCTAAAATTTTTCCTTAGCTGCTTCTTGACTCTTTCTCAATTAGATGTAGTTCAGTCTGTTCACTTCCGAACTACAGTAAGATCTATTTTGGGTAAACTATGCTGATAATTCACTAAAAGATTTATTGTCACTGTTTTCTTTTGATCAGTGATGTAGTTCATGTAGCAGTGTTGATACTGAAGTCCTGTCCAAGTTAATGCTCTACAAATGCAGCTGTTCACCTTGAGGAATTGTTTTGGGTTTCATGAAGTAAGGCACAATTACCTTTATGTGAAGGATGAATGTGCTCTGGGTGAGACTCCATGAAACTTGGAGATAGAAGCAGAAGGGTTTGTTTCCACAGAAATATGACACTCGCTTCTGAAACATGGAAGATGGGTTCAAACACCCCCAAAATAGAGATGGGACTAATAGATTGAACAGTGTTTCAATGAAGTGCTAGAATTATACAGAGAGGTCCTCTCTGCTCTTTTTATTGAAACTGGAAAAGTCCATTTTTACAAGGAGGTTCTTCTGCAACCTGACAAGAAATGTGAAAATTGAATTTAGGTCTCCCTTAGGCTAAAGCTCAGGATCCCCTGCTTTGTTGCTAAATGACCTGGGGTTACCCTGATGTGTCTGCAAATAAGTATGTTTAGGAGTCTCATTTACATAGCAAATTCCTTGGCCATGAATTCTCTGTGGACTGCGGCATTTTCTTGCTGCTAGCTGCAGGTGTTTACAGAAAGGTGCTAAAGTGCTGCTCCTGCATCTCCCTCCTGGAGCCTTGTGTGGCTCTGTGCCCATCCATCCCTTCCTGAAACCTGTGAGTTTCAAAGTCCTTGTTATCAGGACAATTGATTTCTATAAGGTAGTAACATTCACACTGCTTTGTCTTTACTGTCACAACTGTCTTAAGGTTCTCAAGTTCTCCTGTGTAAGTTCTTGGACCACCACTAGGTTATACCTGTAAAAACAGAGCATATTGCTGGATCATATGCCAGGGTGGCCCAGCTGGAAAGGCTCTGGGGAGAGGGAGCTGAGGGCTGGTAGCTGGTGGCAGTTTGGGAGGGGATGGACACATCTAGTAGGGGAAGATGCCATACTGCATGGAGAGGAGAGTGGATGTCTCAAAGGGGTAAAAAAGACTGAACAGCTCTTCCTTTGGAAGAAGGAGGCTATTAATTATTGCATACATTTGTGCCAGGAGTGGTGCTCAGGATTCATTGTTGTCTTCCTTTATGTATAACCTGGAGATTAAATGAGTGTTTTAAAAAAGAAAAGAAAGGAAGTCACAAGGCCTGATTACAGTGACCAGCAGCAGTACGAGTGGCTGTGTTTCTGAGTCTTTGTAAATCAGTCCTGCCTGCCCCACAGGAATTGCCATGAGATGAGACAAGGAATGAAATGCTTAGATGTGACAGCTGGGGCTGCATGCGTTTCTTAAATATTGAATCAGTCACCTAGCCCATGTTCTTGATATTCCTTGGTTACCAGATCATTTAGAATCCCTTTTAAATACCTGAAATGCAAACTCTGGTGTCTGGGGGTGATACAGAATGGTGCTAGTCCAACACACTGACTAGGTTTACATCCCGGCTTGGACTAGATATTGAATCTATGGACTTTTAGTGTAGAAACTGTCTGGGTTTATTACTATAGAAGATAGAGAGAGCAACTTCTTGTAATTATCCTGACTCTGGCTAATATACTAGTTTCTTTTCTGTACTGCTTGCTCTTATTAGTTTGTTTCACAACAAATTTATTTCTGGAACAGCTAATACATATCTCTTCCTGACACTTTGTAGAAAATCCTCAAGCTGTACTCTCAAAAACACCAGCTTACTACCTGAAGTTTGTGTTCTGTGAGTGGCCAAATAAAGGCCACATATATTTAAAAAGTGAAGCATTGCTTATCTCTAATCTCCTGGTGGACTTTTGCTCTTGAAATTGATAGCCTGAATGAAAGGGTACAAAGGAAAAAAACAACCTTCTATTCAAAGTTCTTTGTAGAGATTTGTTTGCCTTTCTCCACTCTTCATTTCCCAGATGCTTTATCATTTTGAGATCTGTCTTCCTGCCTTTGAGAGAGTACAGTTCATGTTTACACTGTAGTTATTCCTTAACTGTCAGAACTGCTCCAAACTGGTGCAGTGTTTGCAAACTGCCTGGTGATGTTTAGTGGTTGTATGGTTCTTGCTCATGCCGTAGGTGAGGAGGATAATAACCAAGATAACAGCCAGGTGGTGGTAACAGAAACAGGGAAGGTAGGTACAAACTGCACATCCATCTCAGATGTATTACAGTCCCAAAAAATGTCACTTACTTGCAAGATAAGGATGAAAATACTGGTTTTGTTGTGATAGGATGGCTGGTAATTTGAAGCATGCCTGCTCTAGAGCCTGAGTCAAGGTCTCTCTTCTGTGGTGGTCCCTTGCCATAGATTTTTGCATCAGCCTCAGAGTCATGCTTTTTCTTTTTAAATTGTTTTGCAGGCTTACTTTGTTTCATGCTCTTTCCCTTCCCATGCAGTGGTAGCTGAGGTAGGTTCAGCAGGAGAGGCAAACCCTTGTGAAGAAAGCCCACGAGCACTGCTAGGAGAATAGGCAGCAAGGCCTTTCTGCCTCAAGTGCTAACACTTTTTCCCCCTAGAGAACACAGCTGAACTTTTGGAAGCTCCTCAGTTTGGAGCTGCAGCTGGGGAAACATGAGAACCAGTTTCTTGTTGCAATGGGCTGAGCACAAGGCTCACGTTCCCCAGCATGGCTCCTGTGCTCTGATCTCCTCTACCTGGTGTGGCTGCCAAGGGAGCCTCACCATCCTGCAGGTGCCCAATTCTTGGTTTGAGGTTTGAGCAGCCAGTAAGGAGTAGTGTTAATGTATGAATGAGATGGTTTCATTGGGGGGTTTTGGCCAGCCCTGAGTGACAGTCCTCTGGAAGATGACAGTAGAGTCACATCCAAGATACAGGTAGCATGTGGCATCCCTGTGAGAATCTGATACCACTGGGTTTGCCTCTCCTCAGGGAGCAGCCTTGCATCCCCTCTGGAGAACTGGCTGCGAAGAGAGGTGCTTGCCCTTTGTTACCATCTTCCTGTCAGGATCTTGCTGCAGAAAGACCTGAAGCTAACAAGAGTTTGAGAAGCTTTGCTCATTGCAATAGATATCCTGTGTGGTGCCTGCTGCTGAGTGGGTGCTGGCACAGGGGCACACGAGGGGCTGTGCTGGCAGACCAGGTCCTTACACTGATGATGATGATGATGATGTGCTTCATGACTCAGTGCTTCCTGTCTCACAGCCTGAGTCATCTTTCTGGAGGCCACTGGACCTCATAATGAGGAGCTGTCAGGATCCTAGGATTAATTCCAGTGCTTGGAGGTGAGCCACTTACTGCTTTATAATTCTGCTGAATGTCTTGGGCCATTAGTTCAGATATCAACCAGAATAATAAAAGTTAATCTGCTGTAATTTTTCTTGTTTGGGTCTCTGGAGAACAGGAGTAGATTTAACAGACAAGAAGCCAGAGAAAATGTGTTCTGGAAAATTCCTTTGGACAGCTATTTCTTTCAATTTATTTCGTTTTTATGCTCTGCAGGGAATGAATATGGGTCATCTGGGCAGTGGAAGGTGACTGATGACTGCTATGGCGAGTAAATCTGAGGTCTAGAGGGTATAGATAGTGTTGTCTAAACTGTGAAATTTTTACTTAAAATGTCTGTTTGCTTTCCTGCTGTAAAGAGTTTCATATCAGTCCAGTTTTGGTAGCACCTGTAACTTATTTTCCTAAGGTAAACTGCTATTGGTCTAGATATAGATGACTGTGAATGCTTTAATATGGACCTAAATTGCTGATTTGCTTATTTTATGATGAAATTTTGGCATATTTTTTACTAGATAGATATAAAAATTAAAAAAAATAAAAAAATTAACCCTTCCTTTTGAGGACAGCTGGCAGTTGCAAACCACTGTTAATAGGGTTCCCTGAGCCTGTGGGTTCTGGCACACAGGAATTGGTCACTGTCACCCCAGGACAAGTAATTTTTTATTCCCTTTGCAGCTTGCTCCACTGGATGGAATTATGACTGCTTACTTAAGTCAACCACTTTATGAGGAGTAGTGCCTTTAGTGTTCTCCATTGCCATTTCCCTTTGCAAAATGAGAGTGTTGGGGTACTTTTATTTATGTTAATTTCTTTTTTTTATTTTACTGACTCCAATGAGGAGTCAGACACCTCAGTTGTGCCACAAGAGCAAAGCCTGGATGTTTGCAGTGGAAAGGGCCCAGAGACATTAGCAGTGAAGAACTTGTTCCCTGACAAATATACAGCCCACCCACCAGGATCTGTGGCGTGGAGCAAAGGGCAGAGCATGTAAAAGACTGAAAGAAAGGTCTAGGGAGGAGAAGGGAGTCCTTAAAGGAAGGGCAGCTGACACCCATGTCACCTGCAGGTGTGAGGTGCCAGGGTGAATTTTGAGCTGGGACTGACTGAAATAGTAAATCTTTCAAGCACCTGCACTCTGGGCTGCACAGAGTGGCTCATTCAGTGGGGTACGAGATCCAGGCCTTGAAGCAGCACTTGGCAACATCAGGTTACATGTTGGTCTCCCTGTGTGTTTCTCCAGCAGGAACAGAGCTGACATCAGCATGGCCTGCACTAATTGCAACTAATAATGAGGCAGCAAGTGAATTAAGAACATCTTATCTGCAGCTCTCCTCCCAGGGGTGTGCTGGCTGCTGAGATGTCCTCCCATGTGCCTCTCCACAGCCACAGCTGCAATTTGAACACATCCCTTCCTCCTCACAGGGGTCAGTGCCTTTTGGGAGCACATGGGCAAGGCACTTGTACGTATGTGATGGTGCTAAACCCAAAGCTCTGTTTGGCACTGCTCTAGGAAACCGCTTGAATCCTGGAACTATCTGCTGGCAAAGAAATTGCTTCACCCTGTGCTGGTGCCTGATTGTAAGAGATTAAAACAAATAGTTTAGTTGTCTAAAATGGTGTGGTGTTACTGTGTTTATGTTGTAAAAGCGTTGCTGCCCTGTGCCTCTCAGAAAAGACTTCTGCCATGGAACTTATCTTTGTGAAAAATTAGCTGACTGGGTTTATGATGCTGCTGTGTAGAAATAAGTGATTAATCTATGCTGCCAAATTCCCAGGCTATAGTTATTTTCTAAAATAAAATCTTAAGGTGAGAACAAGCTTTTTGCTCCGAAAAGAAATGTAACAGTGGAGTCCTGATTCTCCATGGTCATTTGCCATTCCTGCAAGCTTCTGCTGGGTTAGGTTAAGTTTCTCTTGAGGATCTTCTCAGACCTGGAGTGCTGGGGCAAAAGTGAGTGAGAGTCTTCCTCTTCCTCATCCTCAGTATCTCTGTAGAACCCCTTGGATATCCGTGCAGGCCCTTGTAACACTCTGACTCATTTGGTTTTGGCAGGAAGTCAAAACTAAGAAGTGGTGGTGCTTGAGAGAGATGAGTGGGTAAGTGGCCAGGGTGACCATCTAATGCTGTGCTGCTGGAAAACTGATTGTGACACATTCTTGTTCCAAAAAACAGTTTTATCAACACTGTACCTCTGGAAATATGAAGTACAGTAAGTTGCAGAGGAATCTGATATCTGTTTTGAAGCTGGAATCCCCATCTATCTGAACTGCCTAAAATTTGCTTTTTCTGTTTCTTGCCTTTTCCTCCCTCTGTCCACAGACACTGGTGCAACCTAATCCTTAAAATAGCTTCCTCAGACATTACCAGGCTCAGGTTCTGTGTTGCACCCCACAAAATTGCAGTCTAATTCTCGTAAATTAAAATGCAATTAAATAAACCTGTTCTTCCACTGTAAAATGGGGAGGAAGGAAGCCTTTTCCTTCTGCCCTTCCCTCGCCTGTCTCTCTTGCCCTGTAGTTTCCATATTGCACAGATTGGCCAGTTCTCCCTGGAATGTGGGAGGATGCTGAAGTGCATGTGGAGCTCACCCACCACATCTGTCAGGGCATCTGAAACAGTCTGACCTGCCCAACCTTGGCAAAGCAGGGCTCAGGGAATGAAGGAAGTGAGCTCATCAAGGAGGAGAAGTGCCCAGCCCTATTTATGCTGGTGTTGTGCAGCTTTCTTGGCAGAAAAATGCTGCTGACACACATCAGTGATTTGTAACAAAAGTGTCAGAACTGGACTTCTACTCCAGCAACTGGAATGACCATGAGAGGAACAGCTTTCCATAATGAGCAGGCAAGGAAATAAAAGCAGAAGCATTATCCTCCATGTTAAAAAGGTGTTTTCAGGTGTGTGCTCAAAAGTCTGAAGGTCATGGTGGAAGGCAGACCTATTAGAGTTCCTCAAAATTATGCTTCAAGAAAAGGGGTGAAACGTAATTCTCAACCCATGACACCACTGTGTGGAGGAAGGTCAGACTCTCTTGCCTTTTTAATAACAAACCAAATTTCCAAAATATATGAACTGATAGGTTTGAAGTTTGACTAGATGGTCTTTAAAGATCCCCTTCCAACCCAAACTATTCTCTGATTCTCTGAATCATGGATGTCAACTCTCCAGGCATCTGCTAGGAAAGGAATATAGGAAGTTACATGGCCTGTGAGTTTAAGTGCCAGGATGGACATGGACACCTTTTGATGGAAAGCAATGAGAGTCCCTTCAGAAAGGGTTTTGTAGCCATGTAGAAATCACTAGCTGGAAATGTGAGAGGCATGATGCCTGTGAGATGAATTTAGAAGAAGGTGCAGTTAGCCTGGAGGATGAGAACGGAAATCAAACAGAAATCAGTCTTGTCAAGCTGGAGGTATGGCTGAAAATTTACTTCAATAGGTGCAGTTACTTATTTAAGAAGCAGGCATAGACTCAACTGTAGAATAGAACAATAGATGTGGTGGGGATTTCATGGAGGAAAAACATTTGATTGAAATCACAGGTTTGACATGGTTCAACGGTGACAAACCTTTGAAAACTGCCCACAAAATGAATGACATTGTGCAGGACTGTTCCTTCGGTGTTCCTGCAGTGTCACATCTGATCTTTGGGCTTTATAATTTAAGACAGACATGTTAGGTGCTGTGTCAGGAAAATGCTCAGTACCCCCTGTAAGAATTACCAGGTGATTAGGGAGTGGAAGAGAGGCTGGTTATGTCATTTTTGAATGCTTATAACAACCTTCTCCTGTGTCAGCCTTCACAGGAAGGAAACAATTTGTTCCTTGTCTGTAGTAGATAAGAAAATAGCCATAGGTTTCAATTTCAGCAAGAGAGTTTCAGGCTGGGTGTCAGGAGAGCAAAGCACTTGGAGATCGCCTGGAGCAAGCAGTGGAGTTTCCACCTCTGGTTTGGTAAGGACAGGTTACACAAACATCCACCAGAGTGGTGGGAGTGTAAGCCATCCATCCTTGGTGGACAAGCTGGACCAGCCTTGGTTTAGGCTGTCTGCCAGGAAACGTGAGGCTGTTCCAGTGACTGCAGGCATGGTCCTTGACAAGCAATCCCAGCCTCCTTAGCAGCCACTCCCCTTTCTGTTTGAAAGAGACTTACTTTGGTTTCTTTAAGACAGCTTTCTTTAAGGAAGACAACATAGACAGTTTTTCCTTCCTTGATTTTTCCTATTAATTGCCTAAAATAATGTTCTGTCAGCTCAAGTCTTATGTTATTCCACTCTATATTTAAATAACTTGGCAGATTCTGTTACTTCTGTGTGTGTTCCTTCAGCACAAGGAAGGAGGCTAACCATGTTACTTCTAGAGCAAGATACAGCAATAAAATCTGAAATTCAGTCTATCTCCCAACTACTAATCAGAGTGGAAGGCAAATAATATAAAGATTAACAAATGAAATCTTCACACATAAACTGAAGTGTCTTAACTGTGTTCTGGACCCATTCCAGCTTCAGTGTGCTGGGTGTGTGTTGATGTGCAGATATGTGTATCTGTCTCAGCTGATCATCCTTTACAGGCTGAAGTGGAGGCTTTGGATGAACAGATTCTGATGTAAGATGTGGTGACTGGATGAGCATTGTGCCCAGGGGGACAGCATTGGTGGGAGTCCTGCATGTACCTTTCCCATTGTCTAGCTGGGTGGTCTCAGCCTTTGGTCTGGCAAAGCACAGCCCCTTTCAGCCTGACTGCTTCCAGCCATCCCTGGGCCTGTTGGCTGTGCAGCTCTCCTCTCTTATTATACCTGGCTGAGAGTTTTATCTAAAGGCCTTTTGGAATGAGTTAAGAAATTGCTGTAATACTACTAGGATTCTGCCTGAGTTTTAGGCTCCCCACTGGTTCTTTACCTGAGACCACTGAAAGTGCTGTGACTCTCTGGCTTGAAGCTTGAGCGTTGTTGTCTCATGCAATGATTGTCTTGCTTCTGCATCAGCTGATGGTTCCAGACCACATCCCTGCTCATTAGGCCAGGAGTGCCTGCTGCTGTCTTGGCTTGCACAACATCTGGGAGCTGGATGTGTCCTCTGTGTGCTGGTCAACAAGGACTTGCTACCAACAGCAGAGCTGGGCAAAATTTTATGACATTTAAGGAGGATTTTCTTATGATTTCTGTTTGTCTCCATCTCCACATTGCTGAGGTTTTGGCTGGCTCTAGGTGTCCCTCCAACAACACTCTGTAAACCTGGACAGCTATTGAAAACTGGCTGCCTCGTGTTCTGCAGAGACTAAAAAATAATTACTTGTTTTAAAGCATTTAAACAGAGTGGGAAGCTGCACATGTGTATGAGCTTGGTTAGGTATATTTTTGATCCCCTGGGGCTTCTTGTGGGTTCTGTGTGCTGTTGTCCAGCCCTGCTGTCTCCTGACATCTCTGCAATTCCTTCCATGACTCTGTATTTCTCCTTTGCTGGCTCTCCCCTCACCCTGCCATGGGTGCTGTGCACACAGCCTGGAGCTCATGGCCACACCAGGAGCTCCCACCGGGGCACAGCCCCTGTCCCTGGGCACCCCATTCCTCCCTCGTGGAGCAGTGGGATGCAGTGTTGGTGCTCCCAGGGAAGGTGAGTGCATAGGTGCTGGAGTGTAATTGGCTGCTCTTGGCTGCTTGTTGGATCCTCAGGGAACTCAATGTGTTAACGTGCAGCTGTGCAGCTGGATGGAAGAGCTGAAGGTTTTGATGATCATGGCTTTTGCTTTTCCTTATTTCCTTATTTTCCAAACTCTAATGTCCAAGTTTTTTTTCTTTTTTTTTACTTGATAGGTTTCTTTTTTAACTTGGGACCCTTAATAAACATAAAGTGATATAAAACTGACTGCTTATGCAGAGTACTCCAGTACACAAGGCTTTTTCCCACTGGTTTTACTCTAAACAGTATAGCCCTGTGGGACTGAATTGTCTGATTTATATTGTCTTCATGTGCAGCAACATCTAGAGTGGAATTTTTGATTTTTTTCTTTTGTGCCTGATTTTTGGTGGCTTCTCTGAATTTAGAACCCTCTCTTTTACCTCATTAAAAAAACTTAAAGTGATAAGTGTAATGTGTTAATTAGGGATTTTGGGAGGGAAACTCCTAATCTTTTGCAAGGCAATTCTGCTGGAAGGGGAGCAAGGGACTTCAAGAAGTTCAATTAAACATGTACATCTTCTGAAAGATCCGAAGTAATTGAGAGCTGAGAACAGAGCATTGGTTAATGGGATCTCTGGGTCAGACTGAGCCTTAAAAGTCTGATGCTGCACAGCTTGTCTCTAGAGACAGGGCAGGAAAGGCTGGGGCCTGTTTTGCTCTCTGACAAGACATCTCCCAGAGGAACTGCAAGGAGTAGTGTCTTTGCACAGCTACTTTTTTTTTTTTTTCCCCTAAAAATACATTTTTATTCTATTATGTTAGTGGCTCAGCTGCTGTTCCTTTGCTTCAGCTTTGAAGGCTAAACACTGCATCTATACATCCTTTGTAAAAGGGTGGATTCCTCTTGTGCTGTGTCATTGTGTGTTACTGTATCCCCAGGGCCACCACAGTGTTGGTTTGCCCTGCTCTGCTGGCCCTGCAGGAAGGTTTTGGGGATGCTCCCATCGCAGGGATGTTGGGTGGGTGCTGTGGCAGTCCCTGGTGTGGCTGACCCACCCCTGTGCAGAGACTGCAAATGTGGGATGACCTGCAATAGCCATTTTCTGTGCCAAGAGCTGGGTAGTTTATCTATGGAGATTCATACAGCTCTGAAAGTTTCTTGTAGTGTGAGCACTTGAGGTTTTTCAAAATAGGTATTCTATAGTTGATGAAAAGGGTCATTTTTGTGAAATTACCTCTCTTCTGTGTCTGTTGAGGCTTATTACATCTTGCTTCTGAAATGCCCTAAAAATTCTGGCTTTATCTACAGCCTTAATTGCTGCCCATTATAACCTCTCTGATCCAGACTGAAAAGCAATGGAGATGGATGGAAGGGCTTCAGGCATTGTGGAAGACATCAGGTCACTGCAGTACATTAAGAATAACCAAGTCTAAAGATAGAAGTTACTTAAAATTAGAGATTGAATAAATTTCTGGGAATCTTAGAAGATGTTAACACAAATAATGGATTTTTCTTCACTGGGGTTAGAATGAGAATAAAAAGGGAAGGCACTTCACAAAGCAGTGCACTCTGCTTTCTGCAGAAATAGTGGGTGTAGATAGTAAATGTGAGCTAACTACAGTCTGAAGGTGCATGGAGGAGGCTTGCTGTATTTACATTGCTTTGGGATCATAACAAGTGCAAACATCACTTTTTTGCCATGCACGACCAAGCATCAAGCGGAGCAATTCTGTGTCACTCTGCATGTCTGACATGGGGCTGCTAGCATCGTGTCACAGACAGGCTCTGTTTGTCTCCTGCCACACATTGGCTGTGCACAACTGCTGGTGCAGAGTTAAAAAAGAAGGTGCTAAAAACCCAACCTAACTTGTGTGTGTGTGTGATTTCTGACAGAAAAGGAATGGAAGAAAAAAAAGAAAGATTTAAAGAACCATGTGGAAGGTCTTGGACCTGCCTTCAGCCTGGAAATAATTTTTTAACTCTACATTTCTTTTAGAACCTGATAAACCACACTTTTTCCCACAAAACAGTTATTGGAATTAGAAAGTTTTATCCCTCATCCCATGAGGTTGCAAGTATAAAAGCATTACCTTAGGGATGTGTGATCCTCTCTGAGCTAAAGCACACAAGCACATAATTCCCAATACCTTGGAGATTAATGCTTAAGTGAGGAGTTAGTGGTGCCAGAACAGGGCTTTCTGTGGGGCTGTGTCAAGTGTCACCAAATGCAGTTGCAGGATCTCAGAAGCATTGGAGTTGCTAATTGCACTGGGGGTGTTTTCTAAGTGGCAGATGAGACTTGAGACACTCAGGCTGATTGCTCTGTCGTGCAGCCAGCCACAGCACAGAGCTGTTATCCTAGAGGGATGCCAGTAACTCATCTGTGACCTCTGTGACTGATACATGGGAGAATACTCTGACTCTGGCATTTCGAAAAATGTTGACTCATCTGTTCTGTTTATTGGTGCAAAAATCAATTCAAATTGTGGGGGTTTTTTTATGGTAGTCAAATGGATACAAGTTCTTTCCATCTTGCTATTGTCATCTCTGTGCAGTTTCCCTCATCTCTGCATTAAAAGCAGATGAAGAGACTGGAACTTCTAATGGCTTTTGCAATGAGTCACAAGTGTGTGTCTAGACTCCTTAGACAATTTTTATATTTTCTCAATAGCACGTAGGATGAAAGTTTCTCTTTAGTAAACTAGTTACGCAGTCAGCTCCAAGCATAACAGTTTTCCTCTTTAGAGAGTTTTACAAGCTTATGTCAAAGCTGAGACCTTCATGATCCCTTTTCATTTCTCATCTTTAGGAAGTTCTTTCATCTTGTATTTACATAGCCAATGTACATACTTTTAATTTTTGGGGAAAGATGAAGTGAGACTAGACTGGCTTCTTTGCTCTTCCCCTGAATCAAATGTCTGATCCCCTGTCTATCTGTCTATTTGTCTATCTGTCTGTCTCCCTATTTCCTGAAGCGAGAGGGGTACCTACAAAATGTGATTCACTTGCCTGTTGCTCCTGCTAACAGTGTGACACTTCTTAGTGGTGTCCTAGTCCCAAGTGGCAGCAGCAGCAAACCTTTTCTAGACACATTGAAAAAGTGGCCAAAGTCATGGCCTAAGCAAGGTGTGCTCTTGTGTGGCTTCCCAGCTCTGGAGGGCTGGGTGTCACCTTTTGGGAGAGAGAAAACAAGCATGTTAGGTGGGGTACATCTAATGAAATCATCTAGCTGCCAAACCCAGACGCTGAATGAAACTTCATGCTAAATAAAATGAATAAATAAAGTGCTGAAGAGTTTCTGTTTGCAATGATTCTACTGGTAATGCTTAAAAGGACAACCTCGTGGTCATTACTTAAAATGTTAGAGTGCAAATCTGATGGTGACAAATGCTGCTCCTTCCTCTGCCCACTCAGAGCCCTGTGCTGCCCTGGATCTCTTATGCAGCTGTGGTTGCTGAGCCCAGTCCCACCTATGAGCTGACTCTCCCAGCTGTGGCACCTCAGTGTGAGGTGATCCCATGAAATCCTGCCACAAGAGCATGGGGCTGGAGGCTTGGAAGAACTCTGTTGAGGGCTGTTGTCAATGGCACCTGGCAGCAAATTTCAGAGACTCTAATGAGGCAAATTTTAAATGAAGTAGTTCAGTAATTACAGTTAAAGTTTTTCACCTAAAAATGTATTTCCAGTGAAAGCAGTGGCGGATTTGTCTACTGATGTAGAAATTTCAAACTTAGCACATCACTACCTTTTATGAAACACACCTGATTACCCTGAAGGAAAGGCTGATCCCATCTCTTAGAAGTCTTTGTCCATGTGACTGCTACCTTAATTAGTCTGAATAGATTTTTGCTCTGCCAGAAATGTAGCTGTGCTATCCATACAGTGTTCATTCTAGTATAAGCTGAACTTAATTTCTTGACCCTTCTTATAAAAAGCACTTTGGTTTAAGGACTGGGAATTGTAGCAGTTACAGTATTTTAAGTGTTTTTTATATTTTTCTACTTCACTAAAACAATAAATTTCTCTTATTTCCAGGGTTGCACACAGAAGTATATTGTGAAGAACTACTTCTACTACTATTTGTTCAAGTTTTCAGCTGCTTTGGGTGAAGAGATTTTTTATATCACTTTCCTTCCATTTACCTACTGGAATATAGATCACTCTGTATCTAGAAGAATGATAATTGTTTGGTCTGTAAGTATTTCTATGATTAATTTAAACTTTAATTCTGCAGCCATAGCAAATGAATATTTAAGAGCAACAGCAACCCTTCAAATAAAAAAATCCCTTCAAACAAAAGAAGCACCAACACTACTCATGTGTAGCTTGTGTTTAGAAAGAAGGTGGCATTGCAATAGTGAGAGAGGAGGCGAGAGGCATCATCTGACTCAGGGTTTCTTCATCTCTGCCACATCTTGAACTGACTTTTTCCAGCATGATCACTGACTGAGCTGCTTTTGATACAGTTTGCACAGAACAGTTGGGAAAACACTTCCTTCCCAATGCATCATAGTATTTCAGGGATTTTTTTTCATAACTAGGAAATCTTTCTCTTATTCTCATTTTTTCTTGTAATTTCATATAGTTCTAGCTTGGTAGAAATTGCTACAAGCCTGATAGTAAGAGGATGATATGCAGGCTGCAGTGGAATAAGAGGGTGTTTCTGCAGTCAGCTTAAGGGGGGAAAGATCAGATTGTCTGTTGAGGGCTAAGACTTGAAAGCATTGATTTTTATTAATATGAGAGCATTCACAAATTAACTGACTTCAGCATTGCTTCAGCATGGGTTTGGAGTATCCAGAATAATGTATTTCCATTGTAGCACTGAAAAAACAGGAGATAACCAGATACTTAAGGCCAGGACTGGCTGTTTTGTCACTGCCATTGCTTGGTATTGGCCAGATATTGCTCCCCAAATAAAACCATTTTAGAACAGAGAAGGGAGGTAGGGAACACTTCAGCCAGGTGGCAGAGCCTGGAGGTTTAGCTATTAATCTACAGTGATTTAAGAAACTGAAGCTTGGTAAAAACTTAAATATGATATCCAAGTTATTTCTTTACAGTGAAGCTTTTCTGTGATCTAGTCAATTCTGGATAATAATATTTTGTCTTTTGACCAAATAATACAAGAAGAAATAATAAAACCAACTTGAATTGGGTCATACACTTCAAATACACTTGGTCTTGGACAGAAGACATCCATTGCTCTGTGCCAGTAACCTTAGTCAGTACACTTTATAAAGAGAACATGAAAAATAAATTGCAGATGAAATTTAGAAGTAGGTGGACACAATGTAACTAGAGCTGGGTTTTGGCCAGGAGTACCCCTACAGCTTCTGGAAATGTGCCACAGAAGATGAAAATTGGTAGTCACTGCCTTCTGGGTTTGCATATTACTCAAAATAATGAGCCTTTGGAGTTCTTTAGAACTTGTGTTACTATGTGTTTCTGTAGACTTGCCTTGCCTTTTCCTTGCAAGGAGTTCATCTGATTTTTGGCCAGATCTAGTGATATTATGATAATTAATATTATTTTTCACTTACTGAGCTGTGGAGTTGCACTTTATACTGAAGAGGGGAAGCTGTTTTAAATACATGTGCTTGTGACAGTCTGTATTTTTAAAATGTTAATTGTATGTAATTGTGAAATGGCTGCACAGGCCATGTGTTAATGCTGTAGCATGCTCAGCTGGGAGAGTCTCTTGCTGGAGAGCAGGGACTGGCACTCATGGTGCTGGTGTTGGCCTGTCCAACAGAGTCATAAAATCATAGAATGGCTTGGGTAGGAAGGGACTTTAAAAATCACCTTCTTCCATCCCCCCTGAGGAGGGCAGGGACATCTTCCACTAGACCAGGTTGCTCCAAGCCCTGTCCAGCCTGGCCTCAGGTGTCTTGGCCATGGATGTGACATTTGGCTCAGCAGCATGGGGAATACCAAGGTGTCAGTGGGACAAAGCTGTGCTTTTAACTAAATTGGAAGTTTTTGGTGATGTAGTTTTGAAGAAATGCTTCTGAATGCATGATGATGATGTGTGGCTAAGAAGAACTGTGTTAGAGGACAGTAAAAATCCAGGCAGCCTGATAGTCTCAGACAACAGCTGTGAGTGAAGGGCTGGGAAGAGCATGAAGAGACAATTGCAGGACAAAGGCATGTTCTGCAGAAGGCTGTTATCCATCTGGGGAATGGAGCTGGTACCAAAGGGAGAGCCCTAAGGGATAGGTAGGTGTAGTTCCCCTTTAAAGGGGGTGCTCAGGATGAAGAAAGGTTGTTAGTGAAGCTCTTCAGCAGGGAGAGAGAGGGGACCAGCAATCGCTTTTTCGGGAGCCTGGAGCAAAGCACAGGGATATGTTGGGAACATGGTTGATAGGGATGGTGGAGACACAGAGGGTTACACTGCTGGCCAGGAGAAGTGGCTCTGGAGAAGAAGTGATACTGAGAGTGGTACTTTTTGTGCTGTTTCCCACTTAAACCTGTGAGTTTCTGCTGCAAGTTGGAAATAAAAATATTGGTGTCTCAGGATGAATCAGAGGAGTTTCTTCCCTTAAAAATTAAAGCAGCATTAATGCTGTTTACAAAGACTTTCTGCCATCTTATCCGTAATAGTTCATCTGGAGCCAGTCACCCCCATTTGAGAAAGATAATTTCAAACTGGAGCAGGGCCAGGGATGATTAAAGAACAGACTCTTTTCTGAGCAGAGACCGAAAGCTTAGATAAATCCCTAGCAAAATGAAGTTGGAGAGAGAATGGGGCTGGCTGCAAAAACCATGGGAAGGAAGGAGCTTCTTAAAATAAAACTACAGTCAGAAGAAAAAACACACATAAGGCAGTCATAAATAATTTCAGTTGAAGCCAAAGGTTGTGAAACAACTCTAGAAGGGTGAAGGGCAGAAAAAAAAGTTATAAAGAGTTTATTTCAGCAGCAGAGGAGGAGTGGACTTGGAACCCTGGAATGTCTTCTCCAGCCCTGGGTCCCCAGAGCCAGCTGCTTGTGCTTTTCTGTTCAGGTGGATGGCTGTGGGAAATGCTGACTGTTGATGCTCTTTGGCAGCTTAAAGCAGCATGTTGTGCTTCTATGGGAACTTGCCTCTGAGAATTCAGAGAATATCTGCAGGCTTTACCTTTACCTTTGTGGACAGATGGAGGAAATAACTGTATGTAACCTCTGAGCAAGGTGCTGAGTCAGTAATGAAGGTACCCTGGTGTCTTTGCTTCTCTTCTCCAACAATTTGAAATAAACACTCTTGAAACTGCACAGGCGAGGCTTTGATGCCTGTGACTCTTTCAATTTCAGCCAGGAAGTGCAAAGATGAAAAATAGCTTCACATAGTCCCCAAATATACTTAAATTTACTGCACATCTCAGCTTGAGGGGTGAAAGCTCACTTAGTTTCTGTTTTTTGCTTTTTACTTCTTTGCACTGTTTTAGATTTGAAATCTTTATTTTGGAGTGGAATTTCAAAGGCAGAAACCTGGGAAAAAATACTGTTTCAGTTTTCTATTCAGCATGCCTGGAAATCTCTTTTTCTGGGTTTTTTCCCTCAGGCCACACCTCTTTATAGCCTATAAAACTTTAATTTATGCAATGTAAATAAAGAGCTGGCCAGTTTGGACTTTGTTTGGGCAGGTGTGGAAGCTTTTGGCATGTGACAGTGATAAGCTGCTGACTCTGGGATAGGTGGCACCTCTGAAGGAAGGCAGAGTTTGGGTGTCTGGTGATGCCAGGCTGTGTGTCTCCCTCAGGGCTCCCTAAGCAGCACTGGGCAGAGACATCTTCAGCAAGTCTGAGAAGGTCCTGGGTCTGAATCCACAGCAGTTGAGCCTTCCATCTTTCTTTTCAGAAGAACAGATTTCTAAAGTTAGTCAGAACTTAGTTATTCAGCAAGGATGAGCTCTGAACTCCCTCTCAGGGTAGCCAGGAGTTTCCTAATCAGCAGGAGTTTACCTTCTGTTGGGATGCCACGGTTATTGCTGTGCAGTGATTGAAAACACACTTGGAAGCAAACTTTGGGTTTAACAATTCTTATGTGTTTGTTAGTTTTAGTGCCTTTGCAACACACCAAAACAACTCCGGAACTGCTGACAAACAGAGTCACTTGTAAGCCAAGCTCTTCAAAGCACCAAATATTGGACTGCACAAGAACATGTAAAACTGTATGCAGGCACATAAGTAACTACATGTCAGAATACAAAAATAAATGGTGTGTGCAAGTTGATAAAGTGTTGATTGAAACAGAATTTTGCAAGAGCTGGTAGCTGTACTCCACCCTTGAAGAAAAAGTGCCAATAAGGCTTTCATAACTGAGACAAGCTGTGAATCATTTAAGGTGAAGTTTAAATTGGAAACCTTTTGTAATTCAGTGGAACTTCTAGGTGTACAGTTTGCCAGTTTTAGATGTTAGATGACAAACCAGATCAATGTGACAGTACTTTTCCCTGCTACCAGGAGCCTGGACCCAAATTTCCTTCTCTAGGCTATTATAAGATAGTCAACTACCTTATAGATTTTGTCTAAAGGCTTCTTTTAAAGTCAGAGTGAATGTGTTAGGGTGTTGGCTGGTTGTGCTTCTGGAGGCTCGAAGTTCTACTAATCTTGTCCTGATTTTGTGTTTCTGAAACCTGAATTGAGACAAAGTCCCCCTGTCTTAGATATCTATATCTATATCTATATCTATATCTATATCTGTATCTGTATCTGTATCTGTATCTGTATCTGTATCTATATCTGTATCTGTATCTATATCTGTCTCAACTTTTTTTAGGAAGCTGCCCATGCTATTTCTCTCTCCCCTGTCCCCCTACCTCCTACTGCCCTTTGCTGTGGTGTGAATGCTCTGCTGGCTGTGGTGGGCTGGAAACCTGCCTGTTGGATTTGCTGTTCTAATGGTGACTGGGACAGTCCAAGGGTTTGAGTATCCCACCAGCTGAATGTCACCTTGAATGTCCCATTGACCCTGGCCAAACCCTTGGTAAACATGAAAAGTTCTTGTGCAGGATTAATATATTTTCTGGGAAACAATACCCATGCTGGAAATGGCAGGTCCTGGAGCTCTAGGAGAGCCAGCTACCCTCTCCCACAAGGTGTGGTGCCTCGAGGAGGAAGCCAGCCCTGCTGCTGATGTTGGCACATGGGGAGGAGCCCAGTGCTTTAGGAGGGGATGGGGAGCAGGACACGATCTGAGGGTGGCTTAGAGCCCCAGGCTGGCAGTGACTGGAGCTCCTCTGCTCTGCAGAGCTTCCTCCACCTGGGCTGCTGCCAGGGCAAGGGGCCAACAGTGCTGCTCAGTGACTTTCATGGTGTGCTTTCCTAAAGCCAAGCCTTGGTTCTTGGCATTGATTTGGGGGTAGGAGGAGTACCTCCACAAAAACGTGCTCTTCCTTGTCCTGTTCCCCTTTCACTCTGAACCAAGTGATGCTCGAGGGACACAGTCACAGCTAGTATCTGCTGCAGTGTTTATCTGGTCACTTAACCTGAGGCTGCTGAGAACAGAACAGTGCAAGCTGGGTGCTTGGCTTAATTTCTGTATGGTAAATCAAAGTCACCCCTGCCTCGGCAACCACATACAGTCTTTACTTCTGCTTGACTAATCTGCAAATGTTTATTAATAGTGCATCCTTCTATTTTTTCTTCAGTATGCTTGGTCACTCCTATCAGTGCACAGTGCTTGTGAAAGAAACCAAAAATGATATCATTTTCAAACTGTAAATTTCCTTTCTGGGAAAATTACATATACTACTGCAGGCCAGGGTTTCTAGAGCCAGGTTATAGAGTTTCTATTTTGGAGCTGAACCAGCAGATTCAAATTCAGGCTGCCACACTGTGAGTCTCAGGGAAGAAGTTGCCAATGCTATTTGACTGCATGCCTTCTCTAGAATTTTGTCTTGTCCTTTTAGTATATCAATAATGAAGATAAGGACAACTGCAAAATCAGAAGTTGAAAACAAATGTGATCTGATTCCCCTTTGTTGGCTGAAATATTACAGAATACAAAAAGAATTGCTCCTCCTGGCCTTCATATGCCAGTGGGAGGGTCAGGTGTGTCCATCCTGTGCAGAGGCTGTAGCAGGGCAGAGATGAAGGAGGATGAAGAACACCTGCAGCTCTGAGCATGGTTCCTCAATCCTGCCAGGCTAAGGGTCTGGACAGCTGCCATAAGAATGTTCCACAGAGGAAACTGCACTCTGTGGCAGTGCTGCCATAACTCTGCACAGGGAACTGGCTTAGTTGTGTCTGTCTGCTCCATGTGCATCTGCACTGTGGTGGTAAATCTGCTTCCAGAGCTCTTGCCTTCTGTCATGGGAGTGATGCATGTGAGGAGTGAGGGAAAACCATTGCAAATGCCAGACAACACCTGCAAGTGAGAAAAATCTCCTCTTACATGGTTGACTTACACAACAGAGGTACGGGTGTGCCAGGGAAACAGGTCACTTCATGGCACTCAGATGCTCAGAAGGAGGGAAGCATCCCCTCACCCCAGAGGGATCTCCTACAGATGTTGGAACAAATGAGTAGGTATCCACACCTGTGTGGATGCTAATGCCTCAAATTTGGTTCTGTAGTTGTTCACTAAAGCAAGATCTGTTAAAATTCAAAGATAGATTGGTCTTGTTTATCCTGATGCAAAGGCTCAGGTGAAGAAGTATTTTTGGAGATAGACCATATATATGACTCAGAGCAAATTAAGAGGGAGCTCTCAGAAAAAGACTCAGTGTCTTACAGCAGCAAGACAGAGGCTGTCTTGCTGCTATAGCAACAACCAATTGCCTTTGTGTAGTAAAATGTAATGCTGTTCACACAAAGTGGTAATAAAGCCTTGCCTTTCCTTCACCTGGAGTCCTGGCTTACTGTAAAGGGTTGCTATTGCCTATTGCTCTCAGCACAGGCCAGCCCAGCTGTAGTGGTAGGCACCAGAGTTTGAGGAAGTTCTTGTGTTTAAGTTGCTTACAGGCTTTGGGTTACTTTGCTGGTTTTTTGTTTGGTTGGTTGGTTGGGTTTTTTTGTTGTTGCTTACATTTTTTGCAAGGGTTTAACCCTGAAGAGTTCAGAGCTATTTTCATTGCATTGGGAAAACATGGATTTTCATGAGACAAGGGCAGGAGTGGGCACTGCTGGATGGGTCCCACCAGTGCTGCTCCTGCCCCGATCTGTGGTACAGGGCTGTCCCTAGGGAGGGCACCCCACTGCCCGGGGCAGGCAGGTCTGGCAGGAGCTCTGTTTGCTTTGCTGTGCTGTGAGCAGAGAGCCTTTGTGGAGCCTGGGCAGTGCCGTGTTCCTGCAGTCCCTGCAACCTGGGCAGTGCCGTGTTCCTGCAGTCCCTGCAACCCCTGCAGTGCCGTGTT
>CM031865.1:17453431-17464582 GCA_018697195.1 Certhia americana | reverse complement strand
GCAGCCCCTGCAGGCTGGGCAGTGCCGTGTCCCTGCAGTCCCTGCAGGCTGGGCAGTGCCGTGTCCCTGCAGTCCCTGCAGCCCCTGCAGGCTGGGCAGTGCCGTGTCCCTGCATCCCGGGCAGTGCCGTGTCCCTGCAGCCTCTGTGTGAAGCCCGTAGGGTGCAGGTGACACAGAGCACCACCTGTGCGGGGTGGCCTTTAGCAATGTGCACCTGCCGTCGTTCTCTCGGGAAGCCTGCCAGTTCAGCTGCTGGGAGGTGTTTTTCCCCACTCACAAGTGCTGCTTCTGCCACATAATTCAGGACAATGTGTGTAAAGTCACGCCCACGGTACCCAGATAAGCTAAAGGCAAAGGTCTGGTACTTCAGAGATCAGAGCATGTTCTGGAGTCCCCTGCATGTTTTATGAAGGTCGTCTCACCTCTCCTTATTGTCTATCCAATGTGTTTCTAAAAAGCAGAAGGATCAGAATTTAATCTGGGATGCCAGGGAGGGGAGGGTGTTGTGAGGATGTCTGGTATTTTCACTTACCCATCCCACCTCCAGCATTTAGTCTGTTTTTCACCATCACAGGAGTCCTAGCATAGCCTTCATTTTTGAGATGACTCATTTCCTTTTCTGCAATGCTCTTACATTCTAGTGCTAATAATACTTCCACAAGTGGAAGTCATTATTATAGAGGACTGCTGATAAACTGGCTCATCCTACCTTGCCTCTCAGATGGTATCACAAATGGCAGCCTCAATGTTTTATGTTCTGCCCAAGAGTGTAATTTTTCTTTCAACCCTGGAATTTAATTAACTTTCAAACATGTGCCTGCATCCATTTGGAAACTGATGGCATTAACTAAATAAACCCACACAGTAGGTTTTTAAAAGAGCTTGGTTCCTTGAGTCTTTGTTTACGGTGAACAGTCTGGGGCAGGGTATTCACTGTCTTCCCTGTGCCGTGTGTGTCCCACCTGCTGCTGATAATAAGGCAGTAACGTGATTCACATGATGAGGCACAAAGGATGCAAAGGCACCAGCAGTCACTTTTCCAGGCCCTGGTGCTGGCTGTAAGTCTAGCACTCTCTGGCATGTGCTTTGCTGTAGAGGAAAGGATGAAGGAATCTGACTGTTTTTTTCTGGTCCTGACTTGTGAATCCTGAATCCTGACATCTTTCTTTTAATGTGAAATCATTTTTTAAATGGCTGATGGGAGAGAGAGGGATGCAATGTGCCTGGTGACGAATGTTGCAGTGTTGATTGTGTTGCTGTTCCAACATATGGCCAACTCCAGTAGCAAGGGAAGGATGTTATTTTAAGCCCCCTCCTTTGCTGGTGGAAGCATGAGAAGCAGAAGAGCGAGCACACAGTAACTAAGCTTTCATGGTAGACACCAGTTAGCCTGATTTTTATATTTAAAAAAAAAAAAAGAAAAAAAGTTTGCTTGGCTTTGTTTTGAAGAGCCTCCTCCGCCTGTGTACGGCTACATTATCTAAAAGGAGGAGGTCTACAACAGAAAGCAAATGCATCTACAGGGATAGCCTGGTTATCTTTTCTCAGATGTCCTCACTGTGGGTGCTGGGAGCCTGCTGCCTTTGGGAAGAGGATGCTAAGAAGCCAAGGATTCCCTGGGCATGGCTGGATGGGCAGCACCTCTCAGGGATACTGGTTAGCATTGCTCATTCCCTCTGCTTCTCTTGCTGACCTGAGAATGTGACATTTCCCCTAAAAGTACTGTGTGCTGTGCTCAGCAGCTAATTAATGCAGCCCCTGTTTAAACCTCGTGTGTCCCAAACAGGGAATAAAAGCCTTTTACTGGGGAGTTAGACAGGGGAACTGGTACCTCATGTTGCTTGTCCAGTTTTCCCTCTGCTGCCTCTTCGAGGCCCTCATTTAATAACCACATGGGTGGTGTGTCCCAGTAGGGTTTCTGCAGCACTGGGTGCAGTGGGTGGGGTGGGAGCTGCTGGGAATGGGGAGCTGGTGCTGGACACAGCTGAGCAAGGCAGTGATTCAAAGCTGGGGGTGGAAAAATTTCTCTTAGGGCTGTTTTCTTTGCAGGAGAGGAGTTATAAGGGATAGGGAGGAAACTTAAACTTCCTTGGCATGGGGTGGGAGCCAGCTGTCTGTCTCACACTGTCCTGTATTTCTGAATCTCATCTGCTAACCCTCCTTTTGGTTCCACTTCTGCTCAGGTTACCACACAGTGCAGCAAAACCACCACTTCCTTCGCCAGCTGAGCTAATGGAAAACCCTTTAATAATTCAGGGAATAAATTCTCTACTTGGAGGGGTGGATTCTGCAGGAAAAAGCACAAAAATACAGGTGGTTCTTGGGTGGGCTGCATGGGGATTGCCTGTGCTGACTGACAGCCCTGTGGCCTTTCCTGTCCCCAGATAGTGATGTACATAGGCCAGGTCTCCAAGGACATCCTGAAGTGGCCTCGGCCCCTGTCACCACCTGTCGTGAAGCTGGAGATGAGGACAAATGCAGAGTATGGGATGCCATCCACCCACGCCATGGCAGCTACAGCCATCTCCTTCTCCTTTTTCATTGCAACCATGAACCAGTACAAGGTAGGGGTATAAAAAGCAAACAGAAGAAGAAAAAACATTAAAAAAAGAAAAGCCTGTGTCTGCTTTCAGCAAGCCACATAAATCTTGCAAATCCAAAGATATTGCTGCTTCCAGAGGAGTTCTGTATTTATTTTCACAGATGTGTTTTCTTCCCTGTGCTTACCTGTAGCTGGTCAATAATAGACACAAAAAGAAATTGAGTGGAAATATCGTTTTTTTTTTGCATGGACTCCTCTCAGAGCTGCTGGCAGGCTGCACTGCCCTGCTGTGGTTTGGTGGCTTCACTCTGTTTTTGCACGTGGGGTGACCACGGAGGGAAGGTGCCTGACTGTCAGCATTTTGTGCTCACCCTGTGCCCACCAAGTCAGTGCTGCACATTGGGATATGCTGGCTCAGAGGGAAACCAAAGGAGCTCTGTGTCACCTGGCTTCATGAAAAAAAGCATCCTTGGGAATCCCCTGGCTCTAACCTGTGTTAGACTAACAGCACACAACATGATTGGAAAGCCTGCTTGTCAGAGGAGTAACAGCAACTTCACTGCACTGGAGCTGTAGGCTGCTTGGGGAAGTCTCACCATTTTTCCTCATCATCTTTCTAAAAGGTTTATTTCCTGGAAACTCATTTCTCCGTGAAGGTTATTTTTGGTCCGTTTAATGAATCCAAGCCTGTGTTTCCTATACTCTAGCAATAACAACTTCCTGGCTGCATTGTATTTAAGAATGTTTCTCAGCCCTCTCAAGGGATAAACTCCTGTAACCAAGAGGGCTCCTGCTCCCTGTGTGGTAACTGGTCAGAGCAGCTTGACAGTGGGATGGGGACAAGGGAATAAGAGGGAATTTTTGTCAGCCCTGGAAGGCCAGATCCATCCCATGTGTCAGAGCTGCCACGAAGACCTGGTCAGCATCACCTTCTCCTCAATCCATAAGAGACCAGTGGGACATGCAGCTCTTCACAGGCTGTGCTTCTTGGAAACTGCCAAGAAACTATAAAGCTGCAGTCATATAATTAAATGGTTTAATTGCCTCTATTAAGATGGAAAAATCTCCCAGTACATTATGCTGCTATCTTCTCAAGATGCCCTAATCATCAGTTACTGATCTGGACTAGCTCCCAGGCTGCCTGCTGAGGGAGGAGTCAAGTGGGTGTAAATGCTCCAAAGGCTTAGAGAAATGAGGAAAAATAGTGTTTTATGAATTGGGAGTGACATCTGCAGCTGGGTCTGAGCTCTCTATTCAGGGGGCTGGAGTATGCCAGGGGAAAGGGTCAGAAGAGAGCTGTTATGCTTAGAATTTCCACAGAAGCATTTTTGTGTTGACCTGTGGCCACCCTGGTCAGTCGTCAGCCTCTGGCAGAAGATGGAGGCTTTGTGTCAAATTGAATGAATTATTTGCATTTATTTATATTTTGAATTGCTTTATTTTTTACAGAAAAATCTCCCTTATGAACTGAAAGGAGCCCAGCTCACTCAGTTTCAGGGTTTGAATTGAGTGGATGAAGGGCTAATATGTTAAGCTTATTCTTTACCAAATGTGGGTTCTTTCATTTTTAAATGTTGATTTATTTAAATGCTTCTTTCCATGTTTTTAGGCTACTCAGAGAGGGTATTAAGCAAAAACAGCTTCATAACAAGATGATTAAACCTTTAAGTGTCACAGGGAAAAGCAGTCCTGACTGCTCTAATAGCTGGATTGTGGTTTCAGCCCAGACATTGATTCTCCCCACTCAGCCCACTGCTGGAGGACTATTGATCACACTTCTGGTCAGACTCTGCAGCTGTCACAATCCCCTTGGCTGAGCTGAGACTGCAGTGCTACCTCAAGCATGGCTTGTACAACATACTGTGCCTTTTCTCTTCCCAAGCTCTTCAACACTAGCATGGTTTTTGCAGATAGACATTACAGGGAACAACACTGCAAATACCATCTAGGTCCCAGACCTCTCCACAGTGAGACCAGACCTTCCAGAAGCAGGCACCCCACGTAATGAAATGACCTTCTAGCAGGGTTGTGTGTTGATTGAGGGGAAGCTGTGTCTCAGGTCACATTCATCTCTTGGAGAAAAAACAGCTCAGGAGCCTCTTCCCAGCACAAGATCCTTATGTCAGTACAGCTGCTTGGTTTAATGGGTGTATTTAATTTTTATTTTTTTCCCCCTCTCTTCACAGTATCCATTGGAGCTTGGCCTGGTAGCAGCATTTGTGTTTTCGACGTTGGTGTGTCTGAGCAGGCTCTACACAGGGATGCACACAGTCCTGGTAAGGATGTGCCTCCAGCTCTGCCTCCCTACAGCAGCTCCCATCTCCCACTCTTCAAGCGATGCATGACTGGTTTTGGCCATGCCCCCACAGGAGCAGAAGAGTTGTGCCACTGCATTTCGGGCTGTGCATTCAAAGGAGCTGTGAGGAAACCCTCGGGCTATTGCGATTGGAGTCCGCAGGGGAGTGATTTATAGCACAGGGAGGCTGGGCCCAGGGGCCGGCTGAGGTCAGGGTGGCATCTCTACTGGAGCTCTCCATTTCGAAATTTTAATTGCGAGGAATGCGCTTGGGCAACTGACGCTGCTCCTTAGCTAAGCCCTTTGTGCAATAGTATCACTGTTTTCAGCGAGAAATACCCGGGGCTGGTTTAGCCTGGGAGTGCCGGGGAGGAATTGCAGCTTGGTGAGTCATGGGGGGAAAGCCTGGCAAGTGAGCTGCCCTTGGGGGCCGGGGCAACAGCACACGGGCACAAGGCACTCAGAAATGACAGGATTCTTGTTTTCATCTGGAAGGAAATTAATTCTTGAGGGACTGAGATGCACAAATACTTTGTCTGAAAATAATTATAAAATAACTGACTTTATATGATAGACTTGCTGGGCACAGTTGCTTAGAGACATTGGTGCTGCTTTAGGAACAAATTTCGCTGTGCCTGTGATAGCTGGTTCTTTCCTGACAAGAGGAAACTTTATTGAGCTGTTATAAATAGTGGTCAGAGGGGTGGTCCAGCTTCCCAAATATGGACAAAATCTGGCTATTTCCTCACAGGAATTTGATATATGCTGTTGGTTGCATATACATAAATAAATGAATCTTTTTATACTAAGTAATAATTATGTTTGTAATGAGACTTGATGACTGTAAGACAGGGAGCCCTCATGAGATTAAGGTTAGCTATAAAATACAGCTTGACCTTCCCTTTCAGGCCCAGTGGATCAAAACAATATCTTAAATCGGAGCTGCAGACACCCTTTCTGGGCTACTGACCTTAAGTCAATCAGTAAAAATTCTTTGCATACTTCTCTTGCTAGCCCATCATAATGAAAGACCCCTCTAAATTCAGATGGATTTTAGGGTAAAGGAGAAAAAGTCCTTTGTGCTTTTGACATGACAGAAAAGGGCTGTAAAATAAAATTTTTAAAAAAGCTTCTTAGCTATGAAGTGTTAGCAATGCTGCCTTTCAAAAGGGCTTTTTGAATGAAGAGTGGTATCAGAAAGGGCAGTGATATCATTAGAACAGATATTACTATTAAAGATCTCCTGGAGAGGCAGTCAACTGGTATGGGAGCTATTTGCATCCTTCCAGCTGTACCAGAATGAATAGTATGCTCAGGGAAAAGGGAACAAACACCCGTGGCCTGGGCTGTTACCAGGAGAGCATCACCCAGCCAGAGAATGGGGTGGCAGCAATGCACTCACACTGTTGACAGGTAATTTAGTTACAACCACCCATCTCAACATCAGAGCATCCCATGTGTGTGGAGAAACAGGGGAAATGCAGGGTTCTTACCTGTAGGTCTGAAATGATGGAGTCTGAGGACCTGGTAAAGATGGGATCTGGAGTGTCCTGGAAAAGGCAAAGTAAAAAAAAAGTAAAAATTTGGACACATTTTGAAGCAGTGAATCTAAGTTTTTAGGGGTTATTTTGGAGATACAAAAAGCAATTGGAGATGATATGACTGGTAATTGTTGTTTGCCTCTTTTCTCCAGAGAGCTGTATTTTTGAAAATATTACTTTGCTTTCCATCTTAGAACACGGGCACAATTTTTGGTCCCTGCCTCAATGCAGTGAATGAGTTTCCCTGTCTTACATCCACTGAAGCCATTTCCTCCAGAGCCACAGCTGATGTGGTGAGAACCTCACTGGCACTGCCAACTGCCCTGAGTTACAACTAAAAATATCCTGTGCTGACCAGCATGGTCACTTTTTATAATCATAAAAAACCTGAAGGGTTTTTTCCCCCTCAGATATACCCATTTAGTGTTGATGCATTTATTTCTGATTATACCTCCCACAGGGATGGGGATGGGGAGATGTTCTGAAACTCCTACCCTGCCCCTTTGCTGGGCTGTATTTCAGTTTTTTCATGCTACCATTAATCCTGCAATTGCCTTAAATATTTTAAAGCTGATAAACACACAACATATTCACAGTACTTTACACACTGTCCTTTGGAGTGGAGTTTAGGAGTGTGAGTAGTGTCTCACATGAAATGAAAATGTAAGGGGACTCAGGCAGTAAGTGACCATGTACCAGACAGAATAGGAAAAGTGTTCTTTTTACTTGGATTGGCAATATCAGGGAAGCAGGGCAGAAGTTTGGCACTGTGTGGGAGCAGGGCTGAGCTGCATGGCAGTGGATGGACTTTAGGGGAGGTAGATGGAGCTTGGAGGAGGACTTGTCTGTGCTGAGGGAGCTGGAGCATCCCAGCAGGGCAACCGGAGGTCTTAAATTTTGCAGGTAGTACTGCACCTTGAGCAAAATCCGTGCCTGCCCTTATTTAAAAATTCCTTTATAATTGCGGGCTTGGCGAGAGGCTAATCTGTTTACTCAGGCAGACAGGCAAGAATGTGCTTCCTGAGCGTGCTAACAGCAGCTCCACCCCCGGGGAAAACTCAGGTCCTGCTCCGGGGGGCACAGCAGGGAGAGTCCACAAAGCAGTTGTTCTCACAGAAATCAGAGCCATCCCTTCTCTTCCCATCTTCTCCTTAGTCTAACAGGTTAAGGGGGAAATCATTAATTTTGCACTGCTAAATGTAACTGTTGGTCTGGATCTTGCTCACCTCGACTGGGTGTTCGAAAAGTCAAACCTGCCCATGCACACCAGGACTGAAGAGAGCCACCGCAGACAGCCTGACTGGCATGTCCTGAGCTCTCCAGCAGCTTCTAGTGAGGAGTTTCCAAAACGGGAAGCCCAGGTTTTGGTGGATAGGGGGGAAAACAGAATAAACCACTGGCCTCCCACATACATATATTTATTTAAGAATTGTATACATGTACTACTGCACTGATATATACATTATAAAACACAAAATTAACAAATATAAGATAATGATGAAATAAACACTACTTTTTAAAAATGCACATTTTACTTAACTTATGAGCAGTGCAAAAAGTATGTTCTCCCCCCACCCCAGCCCCATGGGTTGCCTTGTGCAACCCAGTTTGGAGACCACAGATACAATGCCACTGGTCAAGGACAGAGATGATTATCTGGGTCCTGCTTGAAAATTCCAAGAGCCACATTACTGTGCTGGGGCTGAATGGGAGGATAACAAAATTCAGAAAACTTTAATCAGGTTTATAAATAGGGACTGTTTGTGACAGGGTCAGGAACTGTTGGAGTCAGCTGGGTAAATCTGAGCGAAGTTTTGTAAGGAAATATTAATGTTTGGTTACATTTCTTTAACTGGAACAGAAATGAACACAAACAGCTTTTGAGTTTTGCTCCTCAATCACCCATAGAGGGTTATTGAAGACTTTTTCTTCTAACATGAGGTGGACAAACATCTGTGTAGGAAATGGATGTATAGAGTGGGGATGGGATTTCCAAGCATCAGTGCTGGGAGCAGCCCCCAGCTCTTTTGTGTTGAGGCAGTGGCTTAGTGTTGGGGCAAAACATGCTCTGTGTGTAAAGGTATCATCTAAGAATTGACATCAAAACATGAATTAGTGTGAAGTAAAGGTATATAATATAATGGCATTTTACATACTAGACATCTGTGACCAAGTTTCTGTATTTCCATGGTGAGCCTCATGTTTTGGATAGGGAATAAATGGAAATTTGTATTAGGAATATGCAAAATGGCTGCAGGAGTTGTTTAAAACCAAATGCGCTGTGAATCCAATGGAAGTTGTAAACAGCTGAAGTTCAGCCATACAGGAGTAATGCATTTACCAGAATGTCATTAAATATTTCTGTTGTGAAAAAGTCCCCTCATTTCTGCCTAACTTGAAGTGAAGCTTACATAAATAATTTTCAGACTGTGACCAAGCATGGTAGTAGTCAGCTGTCACAACTCGTGAAAAAGATACAACCTTAGAAGAGGCCATTTCTGTCTGTGCCAAACTTCAGCTTTTGCAGAGCATGTGGCTGCATTAACACTGCTGCCTCTACGTGACACTGAAAGGAAACTTGTTTTATTGCTTTTTACCTGGCTGCTCTCATACTTTTGTTACGGCTTTCGTTAGGGGCTACCTCCTGTCTCCTTTCTCAGATGTGTGGCTGACAACAATCAAGTTCTCAAAACACCTTATTTTCCTCTGTTAATAAATTAAGGTTTAACTATATGCTTGCTTCAGGCACTGTACTCAAAGCTGGATTTCAGAGACTTGGGCAACAAATTTCTCCTTCCTGTATCCCTGCCCAGAGGTGCCTCCCTCCCACTGCTGGCAGAAACCATGGCACACGCACCACATCCACAGCTCTGCACTTTCCATCCCTGGAGCTTGTGTTTCTGGGATGGGAGCCTGTCTCTGACAAAGGACAGCATGTCCTCCTATATGTAAAGCAAGCTGGGGATAATCACACTGATGTGATGAAATTGCTTGTAGGATCACGGGAGGGAAGGGGTTTGTGTGAAAGCACCTCACTGCAATGCTTTCCCTGAGATGGAGTTGTGCATGTGTCTTTTCTGAGGTCAGGTCGTAGGTGGAGAATGCCCTCAAAACACGAGAGCAGGTGAGGAGGAGGATGTGTGTCCACAGACAGCTGCATATGCATAAGCTAAGGCTGGGTTCGTGGATTGTCATGTTTTGTTTAGCACAGGCTTCAGGTTGTCCCTGCTCGTGGATACTGCCATCACTGGATTCAGGGTGTTCCTCCACTGCTGGGCACCACTATTGCAGATAGTGGTCTTTTATCATCACTCAAATACCTGGTTTACCTCTCAGGTCTCTCAAAGCCTTTTAAATGTGATTTCTTTACAGGATGTGATTGGAGGAGCACTGATTTCGGCTGTGCTGCTCGTGCTCTTGTATCCTGCGTGGGACACAATAGATCACTTGCTGTTAACCAGCCCCTTCTGCCCACTGTTTTCCATAGTTGTGCCTCTTGTCTTATGTTACAACTACCCCAAACTAGACTACTACAGCCCTACCAGGGGAGACACCACTACAATCTTAGGAGCAGCAGCTGGAGCAACTGTGGGATTTTGGTTAAACAACCAGTACGCTGCTTCAGCCTACACAGGCAAAAGCATTCAGCCTGGATTTCCTCTGATCAGCAGTACAATGGTGTTTGTGCTAGCCAGGTTCTTTGTAGGGATCTTGGTTGTCCTGCTGACACGCTGGCTCATGAAGAGCGTGGTCCTTGGCATGCTGGGCTATCGGTACAAGTTCCCCATCCGTGACCTGGCGGCGCGGAGACGCCTGGAAGTTGAGGTGCCCTATAAGTTTGTGACATACTCCTCTGTTGGCTTCACGGCCACCGTGATTGTGCCGCTGCTGCACGAGCTGCTGGGACTGATGTGAGCACAGCTCCTCCTCACTGAGCCACCTGCGGCTCCACCGCTCGGGGACGTCAGAATCCAGGCTGCTGACTTGACCAAAAAGTGTTTCGTGCCTTTCTGCACTGGTGTGGTGGGTTTGGCTCTGGCTGGATGCCAGGTGCTCACCAAAGCTGCTCTATCACTCTCCAGGGAGAGAAAATATAATGAGAGGATCATGGCTCGAGACAAGGGCAGGGAGAGATCACTCAGCAGTTTTACTGTCATAGGCAAAACAGACTCGACTTGGGAAAATAAGTTTAATTTATTACCAAACTAATCAGAGTAGGATAATATGAAATAAAACCAAACATTACAACCACCTTCCACCTACCCCTCCCTTCTTTCTAGGCTTAGCTTCTGTCCTGAAGTCTCTACTTCATCCTACCCACCATCAGGGGGATGGGAATGGAGGTTACAGTCAGTTCATCACATGCTGCTGCTGCTGCTCCTTCCTCCTCAGGGATAGGACCCCTCACACTCCTCCCTGCTCCAGCATGGGGTCCCTTCCACAGAAGACAGATCTCCAAAAGCTTCTCCAATGTGAATTTTTCCATGGTCTGCACTTCTTCCTCCAGCATGGGTCCCCTGAGGGATCAAAAGTCCGTCCAGAAGCCTGTTTCAGTGTAGTCTTCAAACTCTTCTTAGGGCATCACCCTCCTTCGCTGTGGGGTCCTCCACTGATTACAGGTGGATCTCTGCTCCCCATGGACATCTGTGGGCTGCAGGACCACAGCTACCTTACCATGGGCTGCACCACGGGTTGCAGAGGAGTCTCTGCTCTGGCACCCAGTGCTCCTCTTCCTCTTCCTCTTCCTCTTCCTCTTCCTCTTCCTCTTCCTC
>CM031865.1:17384016-17453421 GCA_018697195.1 Certhia americana | reverse complement strand
TCCTCTTCCTCTTCCTCTTCCTCTTCCTCTTCCTCTTCCTCTTCCTCCTGTGATCTTGGTGTCTGAAGAGTTGTTTCCCTATCTTCACTCCTCTGTCTGCCTGCAGTTGTGGAGGTTTTTCCTTCCTTCTTAACTCTGTTTTCCCAGAGGAGCTGTTACCATCACTGATGGGCTCAGCCTTGGCCAGCAGTGGATCTGTCTGGAATCCAGCTGGCATTGGTTTTGTTTGACACAGGGGAACCTTCTGGCACCTTCTGTGAGAAGTCGCTCTTATAGCCACCCCCTGCCCCACTACTGTGCCCTTGCCACACAGACACAAAGCAACTGGCCTAAAATATCTGACTTGGAGGAGTCACAAGAATAGCTGTGCACAGATAACTTTGGGGTAGAAATCACTGATCCCATTGTGTCCCATAATGAGACACCCTTCTCCCAGGCAACTGAATATGACAAGCACATAGCCAAAATCCCTGCCAGAGCAGTAGCTGTTTTGCTATGGGATTGGGGTTGATGGGGAGCAGTGCCTCTGCTTGCCCAGCTGTGGGGCTGCTCCTGAAGCAGTAGAGCAAGCCAAAGCAGGGCTCAGGTTTGGGGCATCAGGGAAAAAGTGGCTGGGTGGGGGGAGAGGTGATCAGCCAAGAACAAAGAGCCATTATTGGGCAGATCTCATAATGTCTTCTGATGGCACTGCCAGACCAGGCTGATTCTGTGTGGATCTAAAAAAAAAAAAAAAAAACCCAACCCAAATGTAAAAGAGAAGGAAAAGCTGACACAAAATGTTTAATGCAACAAAGCCTCTGCTGAAAGATCCTTTACCTACAAACAACTGAGCAGAGTTATTATCACAGCACTGAGGCTTGAGTTCAAACTGTTTAACTCCATTTTAGTTCCCCTGGCTAGGGGAAAGGAAGAAGTCCTTCCTGTAATGCAGGGCTGCCAAGTAGAGTCCATAAACTGTGGAAGGAGCTGAGTAATGACTCTGGTGACTGCAGCATGTGACAATGATAAGATGCCATCATTTTCTGCTGCTGCACAACATCACAATTGGTCTTCCATGCATCCTGCAACTCTGTGTGTACACTTGTAGAATAGCAGGGAGGTGTGTCCATAGGAAGGTCATCCCTACAATTCAAGCTGCTTATTTAAAATAATATATTTCAGCTGTAGGTGTTGAGAAATACAGCAGTGAATGTGGTCTGCTTGGCTAGGAAAATGTACCGTGCTACTGCTGCAGAGCTTCAAGTGTGGCCCCTGTGCCTTGCCTGGCAGAATGTACAGTGAGAGCCAGCTTTCTAACCATGTCCACTTGTCTTCCTGACTGTGAGAAAAATGAACCTGAAGAATGTAAAGGTGGATGTGCTTTGCCATCCATTGACTGCCTGGATGAACGTAATCAATTCCAAAACTGGGAGTTGTGTCTGAGGAGTGTGCAGCATGCACGTGAAAGAGCTGCACCACTCTAAACCCAGGTTGCCAATCTCCAGAAGAAATGCAGGCAGAAATTTTAACCACTTTTAGATTTTCTCAGGCTGTGGATAAACTGTTTTGTATCAGGTTGTGTGGACTTTATAAGTGCATGCAAACAGCTCCAGCAAGCCTTTCAGCAGGGCACATGGCCACTCACACCTGCCCCTGGGTGAGTGCTGGGTGTGGGCCACCATGAGGTTCCATCCTCAGCCTCTCTCCCTCCCACACACCACAAAGCACTGCCATCAGGTTTAAAATATCTTTAAACCCCTTGTGTTAAGAGTGCTGCATGACACACAGGTGCAGTGCACAACTGGAGCCCTGTGGAGGGGCCACATCACACAATTGGGAAAAAACTTGGCAGCAAGATGAGCATTTAAGCTGGGGACTAGAATTACTCCCAAGAAAGGCACAGTTTGACAGGGACATTCATACAGCTTTATGTGTAAAATTTCTGTTCTGATTCACAGCTATTTTATGCTACGAAGATTTTATAAATTATATATAAAAGCTGCACAGGTATTTTTATAGTGTTCACCTGCATGTGATTCATGCAATAAATGCAAACTCTATTTGGTTCAAACTTTAAAATAAACCTATTTTGCAGAGTTTGGTGTCTGTCTGTTTTGCATCCTCTATTGATACCTGTTAATGGCTGATGTAAAGGAAATGAGTCCCAGCTAAAAGAGTTTCCCAAGTGCAAACACCCACTTCTCTTCTCTTCAAAGTTGCATTGCTTGTGGCTCCTTGTCTCCTGCTCAGTCTAGCTCCATGCTTTGGCTCTTCCAGAAGGATCTTGCTTTTTAAAAAACATTTAGAAAGAGATTACTGGTCTACTAGTGCTTATTTGTTACAACATTACCAAATGTAAATGACTGATTTGCATGTAATTAGTGCTGGGGGTCTTTTGGGCACTGGAATCTCCTTCACCTGCAATATCTACTTCTAACACACTAATCAATTAACTGGAAGCCAATTTAACGTGTGCAATGATAGTATGACAGCCCATGAACTGCAGAATATTTTGCATTAGTTGAGGAACCTAACAAGGTTTTGTGGTCAAAAAGTGTATTTGAAACCAGATAGGGCCTCATCTTCCTCTCAGCATCACATCCTGCCTGGAAGTGGTGTCACTCTAAGTGCTCAGGGCTGACCAGGATAAACCCAATTGCTGCAGTATCCCTGGGCCAGCTGGGTTAGGCAGAGCTTTCAGCTGGGCTCTGTGCTGAGGATGTGCTCATGGGATGCTCACAGGACCATAGCCACTCCTGCAGGGCCAGGCTTGGAGATGCAACTCTCCACATCAACCTTTCTGTATTTCATTAACTGGAAGCACCAGCTCCTCATTCATGTCTTTGGAAATGCTCCCCATCTCTCCATCCCTGCAGTGCAGATGCCTCTGCATTGCCAGGGTTTTGTAGAGAATGAGGTTTCGTGGTGGGTTTGCTGGCCATGTGCTTTACTTCATAAGACAAAGGCATCAGCTGAATCCTCTTGAGTAGCACACTTATGTCTTAAAGCACAGCTTTTGATGTGAATGGAGTGGGAGGTAACTTCCCGAGTATGACAGCCTGGGCCGTTGTGTTCTCAGTGCTGTCCCTGCTGGCTGGTTTGGTCCAGCGCCACAGCTCTCCCTCCTGTGCCTGCCTACAGCTGGAGAGGTGATGCAAGACAATCTAAATTGCCTTCCTTGAGCAGTCAGGAGGGATGTAGCAGGCACCTCACCCATAGCTTAGTCCACTCTGTCCTGCCTGGATGCTGCCTTCTCCTGACCTGCTTACTTTGCAAATCACTTTCTGGGCACATGGTGCTGACCCAGGTTTCCTCCTGTCTGGGGCATCTCTGTGTGCTGGTGCCCCAGTGCAGAACCAGCTACTCTGTCAGAAGTCAAATGGATATTGCACCTTTTGGCAGGGATTAAGAACGAAAGCAGCAAACACTGAATTTCCCTGCCTTAATTTTCCAGCAGTAACTTTGTCATGACCCCAGTCTCTTAATCCATCCAAGTTCCTATGCAAAATTGCAAGCGAGCTCATGACTTGCTTTTCTGGATGTAGTTGATGTAATTTAGGGAACAGAAGAAAACAGTCTCAGTGTCAGTTTTGACCCTTCTCAACTGTGCTAAAGAAGAAGTCAGAAAACACAGGTACCTTTCTGAACAGGTGAAAGTGTGGCTGAGTAGTGGATGGGATCTTGCACATTTACTGAGCCATGAGTAAAACAAGGCCTTCCTTGCTTCCTGCTCCTGTCAGCGCTTCCCTGCTGGCCCACTGTCTTCCCACCTGCCCACTGTCCCACAGCCACCCTGCTGTCACCCTGCTGTCACCCCGCCCTGGCAAGCAGGCTCAGTTTCAAGGTCACTGGGCGGTCAGAGGTGTCGCGTGTGCCAGGCCATGATCCCCTGGCAGCCTCCTGGCAGCGCTTTTGCCCAGCCTATTCCATACTCACCTGCCAAACCAAGGCTGATTTAAATTTCAAGCGAGCACAGTGCCAGCCTGGAGATGGAAACAGTCCCAGGAGTCACCTTTACATAAACACCCTTGTGCAATAGCAAGGGTAACCTGCAGGCACTGGGGCGGGTGCCGGGAGCTGCAGCCAGGCTGTCTCAGGGTTCTGCTCTTTGGAAAATCACCATCAAAGCACAGCAAGGACAAACCCTGAGCTCAGAGCTCATGTCCAGCAGAACGGGACCCAGCAATTGCCCAGACAGCACACTAAAGCAGCTCTGATCTCTGTCACCAGCTCTCCAGCCTTTTCTCCTTGTGTTCAGATCCACAGCAATGACCCAATACCCACAGGGAGCAGGAGCAGGCCGAAAGTAATCCATAATTGAAGAGCAGTAGTTAAAAATCCCACTTCCAACTCTTGTTTAAAAAGAAGTTGTTTAAAAAGAAAATCCAAGTTCAAAAGATGTTTAAAGATGCTCAGAAGTCCCCACCAGCAGCAAAGGTTTCCTTTGCCACAGCCCATGGCTACAGCAAAGGGTAAAAGCAAATTTCAGCGCTCACAGTGGCTGGCTCCAGCACGAAGCTGTGTAATAACTACCTCGAGTACTGCACACAGCTAAGAGCAGGCTGTAAATACCAGATAATTGCTTTGGAGCTATGAAAGACAAAGCCTTGCAATAAATACAGCAGACTTACATGAAGTGTTCCACTCATCAGGAATCACAGTTAATCCTGAGCACAGCACTACAGCCGAGCTTGAATTTCAGTGCAAGGCTGCTGGCACCACAGTTAACTGGAGGGGTCAGGGACTCTGAAGAGGCTTTTTAACCTTTCTCTCGATTTTCATCCTCTACTTTTAGCAAGTAATGGTACTTACCTGGGACAAAGCTCATGGTTTTGGAGCACTTAGCTGCCAGTGCATGAGCAAATGGCATGAAAAAGAAGCGATCCCTAAAAGCCTCACAACACATGCCGCTGCAGCTCAAGCCCTTAGTCCCAGCTTACTTTAGTCTTTACACTCAAAGGACAGCTATATTCACAGGAGAATTGGGACACCCAAAGAGTCAGAAAATCTTGTGTAGAGAAATATATTTAGTGCACGCAAATATGCCTGCACTCTGCTGCAATGCAAATCTGCCTTATTGTCGTCCTAATCCCCATGCATGACACACCAATAAACAAGGGGGGGTTAATACTTTCCATCTGCATTACAGATTGCTTCCCACACTGCGAGCCTGCCTGGTTACAGTTGTGTAGGCATCATGGAGAGAGAGAGATCCTGCAAACGCCAAGCTGCCTAATCCCCTGGGAGGTTTAAAATGTGAGCTGCAGCTTTCTCACTCTCCGTGGGCACTGGAGTCAGTCGTGCAACGTATGGCAATAGCCATATTCTCATTTCACGTCTGTCATGCAGAGATAATTAAAATCTACACTTCCATCTGAGGGGAACCGCAGGGTTTCCAGATGGGTAACTGTAGTGCATATTTCATACTGGATTATCACTTGCACCAAAAAGCCTTGCCTGTTGCCTTCCCACCTGTTGAGATTATTGATGGAGCTGCCATTGAAAAGCCCTCGAGGGCCCAGTGATAGGGGTCCGTGCAGCTCGTAAAATGACAAGCTTACCTCACCACTGCACATCTCTCTGCTCAGTCATTGGGGCAGTCATTGTGACACCCTTCTCCAGCAACTCCCAGATGTCCACTCTTGGCCAGGTCCCTCCCGGCTCTCACAGCAGAAAGGAGCCACAGTGCATGGGCCCAACACAAAATCCTGGCTGTTGTTAGCCTGTAGCATTAGCAATGGTTATAATATTGCAAAGGAGGGACAGCCAGCCCCACAAGCCTGCCAGTCAAGAGCTGCTTCAGTGTACTGAGCTGACCACCCACTTGGTGACATTCCTGCAGAAAGGAAGGATTGGGCATCACTATGCTGGATGGAGCTTCTCAGGTTTAGAGAGAGCAGAGACACAATGCACCAAGCTGTGACACAACTGCTGCCAGAAAGCCACCTAGAAGGAAAAGCCTGACCCGTGAGAGGCTCTCATGTACTGGCAGAAAAGTAACCCTGCCCAAAAGCTGCGTGGTTCTGCTGCACAGCTGGGGTCCAGAAAGCCCTGGTAGGGCTGGGAGTGCAGCAGGCCCACGCTCACTTCTGCAGACAAACATGCCAGCCTCAGGCAGACAAAGGCTTTGATAGTTTTCTGCTACTCATGCAAAACACCACAGTCATATGCTCTTAAATGCACTTCCCCATTTGGTTTGGAGCTTCAAAAACCGCTAGGCTGACATCAACAATGAAAAAAAAAATTAATTCCACCCCCTCCCCTTTCTGAATTTAGAATGATAAAGGACCAACAGTTATGTCTGGAGCAGGGAAGGAGATATTACACACATCTTGCTTAAAAAATAGCTCTGGTTTTCATGAAACAAGTTTATTTTCCTCCCCCAGCCATTGATGAGCACATGACAACCGTATAGAATAAAAGCTCAACTCCTTAGTTCTGCTCACATTCACTCAACATTTGCTCTAATCAATTATCTTATTTCATGCAGTAAGAAAAGAATGAGATTCCTGTTATGCAGCCATAATCAGTTACAGTATGAAGCTGTGTCTGTGGAACATTTCTGATTTTGAAAACTAATCATGTGCTCTGCCATTACTTCTCTTGTAAAACACTGGGCTTTGACCCAACTTGTTTCTGCCCCCCTGCCCTTTGAAAACACTGAGGGCACAGCCTAGTCCGAGATCCCACATTCCTTGCCTGCAGAAGCCAGCCAGATTGCACTGTAAAGAACACATTTACTCAGGGAGACAGGATCTGTTTTTCTGGTTTATTGGAACATAAAAGCATACGCGGATGCCCCCTGAGAGGCAGGCAAAGGAGGAGAGGGTGCTGCATGTGACAGTGGACGGCTGTCGGAGGATAAAAGTCACATCTTCACACGAAGGGCTCAATATTGATCTCTAGGACAGAGCAAGGCATGGTGAGCTCAAACTTGGTGATAACATCGGGATGTATGACTCCAAGTTTCCCAATACTTTGACCTTTGGCAAAGACCTCAGCACAGCGACCAGGAAAGAAAGCAGTGCCTGTAAAGAAAGGGAGAGAAAAATCAATATTTCTTTGGGCCAGAGGAGTCAATAGGCATTTAACGTGCAGAACAAAGCTCTCAGTATTAAATGGCTCTCTGTGCTGAGATGCTCAGAAGGGGCTCTCACATTCTTGCATTAAGAGTTGTCATGATTTATAGGGAATGAGAAAACACTGAGTTAAAAATAAAATGTAAAGCCCAAAGCGTGGGCATTTTTCACACTCCAATTGTTTTGACTAAGTTCCTCCTGCAATAAAAATTAGCACAGTTGAGTCAGAGGGCTACTGAAATGAAGATCTTTTGCAGCCTTTAGGCTATTTAACATCTGAATGTCTCCCACCTTAGTCTGTTTAAAGAAATAAAGCCTGCTGTCATCTAAAGTGTAAGTAGGCATGTCACCCTTGATTGCCTGTCACAAAATGAAAAACAACCTGCAATCATCATCTGGAGAAGAACTTTTTAAGCAGTTCCCTATACACCGTAAAACTGTGAAACAATGAACATTCAAAGAAAGCCAGAGATCATCTTCCTCTTACCTCGAACCAAGTCCCAATTTCTAAATGTTACATGGAAGTTTTTTTCCTACAAGAGTAGTTAAATTTGCCATGAAGAACTTGAAGCAGCTGTGCAGACTTTTTCATGGAAAGACTTTCCTACCTGGGAACTTCCCCATGTGTGGTGGCTCTACCAGCACTATGACAAGCTTGTCTATTGCAATCAAACTTTTTTGGGCTCTGTCCTGAGGTGAGTGGCACTGTTATCTGACAGCCCTTCTAAAGACAAACTCAAACCAGCCAGTTGCTCCTTTAAAAAGCACCTCTTTCTGAACGAGTGTGTGGAAGCAAGGCACAGTGTGTGGGACAGCCCATGAGCACTGCTGCAGGCAATGCTGTGACATCAAGGGGGGAAAGGGGAGAGGATGAAGCAAGGCCACTGAATCCTACAGATTCTGAGTCCTCAGAAAGCTCCTCCACCCTGTTTTTAATGCTGCTGCCTTCAGTGGCCTCTGCAAAAGGATCACAAGTATTTCCTGACAGCAACTTCCTCTCTGGTTGCACCAAATGCTACTTAAGGTTCAGGATCAACTCAGGACATTTTACTGTGTGTACAAGGAGTACTTAAAAAGGCAATAATGTCCAAATGAACCTCAAACCTCAGGAACATTTTCATTATATTCTGATCACTAGTGGTCAAGCCCAGAAATATTCTATGTTAGCTCCTCAGTGGAAATAATTCATTTAAAAAGTGTCTCCTATGAGGTTTGTAGTTGTAACTTCTTGTAGTTGTAACTTGCAGCTACAAGAACAGCAATTAGGTTTTTTCTTTCTCTGAATTGCTGCAAGTGCAAATTAACTTCAGTGTCCACTTCAGTTTTGGCTACCTTGTGAAATCTGACCACAGTAGTAAATGACCCCAGTAACATTGCTTGAAGGTTATTTTAAAAATATTCAGAAGCAGATTCTTTTAAATTATCCAGTTCCAGTCTTAGCTACAAGCACAAACCAACTACTTACACTGGATGTACAACAGTGAAATTACCTCACCCTGGATGCTACTGGCACATGACTCCAGCCAAAGAGACACTTGCCACTGCCAAGCTGCACTATTCAAAACAAGATGAAACAAATTTAGAAAAGAGTCAAATGTCACACATACAGATCACTCTGCTGATTGTGGGTGAAAACATAACCTAAAAATAAAGTTGCCTTTTACTTAGTGGTAAAGGCTTTCCTATTTGTAAATAAAGCTGGTATTGTACCAAAATGTGAACAGCACACAGAGACTTTCTTTTAGACACTTGACTGTAAGCTTGAACTGGCATAAGAGCAAGAGCCAAGCAGAAGTTCATAATGTTGGCGTGGTACCCCACTATAAATCTATAGCAAAAAAAGAGCCTTGACAACAGGGTCAGTTAAAAAGCTGTGAATCTGACTTGTCTGTTCTTCTGAGCTTCCTTCTATGTAGCCTTGGGAAAGTTATTTTATCTTCTTGCACATCTTAGACCCAGCTATGTCATGAGACTTAACTGTTTTTAAACTTGTTATAGATATCTGATGGGGTCTAAAATAATACTGTACTCAGTCAACTTAACCAGGGCAGTTTCCCAGATCTGTGCCACTTCCCATTGTGTGAAACAATGCTGTTTTCATACACAGTAAATGCTCTGCTATCCATCACCAGTTGTTGGTCTCTCAGTCCCAGTGAGTTCTGAGTATGCTGCTCCAGGCTGTGGGTTAGACACTGAGCAGAATTTTCCATCTCATGCAGCAACTGATGCTGGACTATGATGTTACTCTTTTTGTAGTGCTCTGCAGCAAAGAGGGAAATATGTAACTAATATCAAGGAGGAACATTTAGGCCCCCAAAGTGCAGGAAACAGGATGTTCAAACAACGTCTCAATTTCCAGTTAAGCTGACCCTGAAATGTTGGCTGCTTCATAGGGCAGTCACCAGCGTGTCCCATGCTCTGCAGACATGGCAATTGTAGGGCACAATTCTGGGGCTGGAAAAGATCAGACAATAAGCAAATAAAAACGAAAGAACCTGTTAAACTTTAGAGCCTCCATCTGTCCAGCCAACACATGGCTCTTGCACCAAAGAAACATGAGCTGAGAAACAGGTTTACAGAGAGTTTATGAACTCTGTTTAATAATGGAACTATTATTATGGTAATTGGCTGCACTACAGAATGCTTCAAAGTATATTCCTGCCTGCCAAAAGGGCCTCCAGACTGCATCCCACATGGGGGGGGGGTGATCTAAAGCCTTCCTCATCTTAGTGACTCTCCCTTTGACCACACAGGTGGTAATGGAATGAGACTGGCTCATGCATTGGGACCAGGTGGTGTTGCTCCACGTGCCTCTGCCAGGGAACCAGAATTTGGAGCAGATGTAAATTCCAGGTTAAAAAATTCAGAAGTTGAAAGGGAAGCAAAGAAAGAAAAAACCCCAAAAACTCAGAAGAAACATGAAAAACCTCAGCAGAAAGGAGGGAAAGAGAAGCAAGCATTTACAGCTGGGGGAGAGCTTTGAGGGAGCAACCACAAGCACAAAAGACCTGAGCTAGAGGAACTTGCTGTGCTGGGGCAAGACACAGGCTGCATGATAACCTGAGAAACCCATGGAGCAGGGCAGCAAACCAGGAGGGTCATCAAAATAACCAGGAAACGAAGGTAAGGACTCTTTTCATCCTATTTTGTATGTTTCTGGTATTATCAAGTAAATATCTATGGCAGGATTTCTAGCAAAGCTTGTGTTATGGACTGGGCAGCGTTACATGACTTCAACTCTTGAAGTAAAGTAAAAGCTTCAGAGTGAGAGTCAAGGCCATATGAAAGATGTGCTGAAGCTACTAGCACACATGGGAAAAAGTGCACATGCTGCTACCTTGTTTAAGTCACAGCAGAAGCTGAAGCACAACACTCTTAAGCTTCAGTAAAAGCCTTGGTGCCAAAAGAGTCTCCAGGATCACTGGCAGCTGTGACCTGCAGCTTTTGAGCAGGAGTTCACCATGGTTTGTCCTGCCTGTCTATGCAGTATCACCCAAGAATAGCATGGTTGTGAAGAGCATGGTCTTCTTGAAGAAACTGTCCCTAGTCAGGGAGGCACAAAAGCACACCTGGAGGCCCTGCTCTGAGCAGGTGTGTTAGAAAGGGATTGTGTTTGCTGCTGGAGCAATTATCCTGAAAGGCTGCTCTTGTAGGTCCAACTGGTTGGTTGTACCATCAGCTCCATTGAGAGTCATCAAAAATTTTTAAATGAATTTTTAAATCAAAATTCATTTAAAAACTGTAGTTTACTTACCTTCTGTTTTAAGGATAACAGATTTATCCCTCTTGACACAGTAAATCCCTTCTTTTCTGCACACAAATAAACTTCACCTTGAAATCTACTCAGAGATTGTATTGTCCTTGCTGGTAGAGACCCAGACAATACCAGAGGAAGCCTGAAGGTCTAGCAGTGGAAATCCTCCTCTTAATATGTCAGGTGTCTAAGTGGTAGTTAGGAGAAGGGGTGGGGTGAAATCCAATACGCGTTCCTAAAGAAGGGATGCCAAAGCCAGCCCTGTCTTATGCTGACACACTACATGCAAGGAAAGACAAAAGCTATTTCTCGTGGCTGCAAGTAAGAATTTAATTTCTAATGTTCAGTGATGTAGAAGTAATACCTTTAATTAAAGCTTCTGTAGCATGTCCTCAAAATCTGTAATTGCCTTTCTGTATTCAGGCAACAGGGCCACTTTGATAGCTTTGGGGTAATTCTTTGGCCAATAATCCAACAGAGCATGTAGTCTTTAGCACATTTTCTGGCTAATTGACCCTCAAAGAGCTCTGAGTTCCCTGCACTCTTTGTTGTCAAACACCTTGCACAGTTTCTTTTCTCCACCTTACTCTCCCTGCCTTTCAAAAAAGAAATAGATTAAAGTTGTATTATAGGCCTGCAGTTGCACTAAGCCTTCAAACCCACTTGTTTGTTCCTGTAATTTGAAGGTACACTGGAAGCTGAAGCTTAAGAAGGTAACAGAGCAGAGTTTATCTGGCCTCAGTAGCCTTTCATCTTAATTCTCCTCCCTTTAGTGACTCCAGCTGCCCTTTCACTACCTCATCCCGACTCACCTGGGGAAGTATTTTGCCTGTGCTACACTGAATGGAATTTAGTTTTGTAAGGTTAGATGTTGTTTTTAGGATCAAGTTCTTCACACTTTTGACTGAATCCTTCTTTTGGCAGAAAATGCAGAGTCAGAGGGCACTATCAGCCCAGTGTTCTGAAAGGCAGCCCCCTCTTTTCACCCATATAAACAGCAGCCTTATGCAAACTAACAGCAACCTCAAAATCAGATCTTGTCAGGGAATGATTTACCTTCAGCTAATTCTTAAAATCACAGCCATCTCAAATCTTGCATGATTTTTGGAACATACCAAGAGACCAATTGTTCTCATAAGTTGCACATTGTCAGCAGTTCTTCTCCCTCATATTTTCAAGCCCAGAAAAAACATACTTTGGGATCAGTGGGATTATTTGTCAACCTTAGTCTCTTGATTTGTAAATCCTGACTAAAGCTGTGCCAGAATAACTACTATTTACCCAGATCACACCTAACTGTAGTGACAAATGAGGAAATTCAAATTAGTACAATTAAATTTAAGGCATGTGCCTTAATTACCCCTGCAAGAAAGTAATTAACACTTGACAAAAATCCCAGAATCAATATCTCTGTGATGTGAATGAATATGTCCTTGTCTAAAGGGCATCTTTCACTCTGATCTCTTCCTCTGTTTTTCCAAAAGCCTCCTCATACAGGGCATAGCAGAAGAGGGTAAAGTAACAATCAATTATTTACCTGGACTGCTACACTGGATATCCAAAAATAGAGTTGAATGTTCAAGTCCTTGTGCAGACAATAAGGCTGGGAACATGGAGAATCATCCACAGATTTGCAGTGGTCAGCCAGTAAATCATCTTCTCCTATTACAACTAAGTCAATGGCTGAGTTTCTATTAATTTGTATTTCAGGGAGGGTGTGAGGAAAACTAACTCTTCTATCTAATAACTCCCATACACAACTATATAAACTGGATTTGCTTTTCATTCTTGCTGTGGAGTGTCCCAGGAGCTTTAAAAGAGGTTGTTTGGTGTTGCTGGATGTCAGAAAGGGTTCAAGAATGCAGTAGGTTTGAGGCACCTCTTTATTCACCTGTATTATCCTCAGGATTACAGCAGCCTCAAACACTTAAAATTATCTGGGTAAAATCACTGTGTTTCTGTCTTGCCTGATGGCAAGTAATAGTTGGGTGGGTGCTGAGGCTAAGGAATGAAGATATTTGGGTTTCTCTTATTAAATACTGCATGCAGAAAATAAAATTAAGTAGGAAACCTAGAAAGAAATCTATCCAATTCCATGTATTTCTCTAGAAATCATATTTCTGTATAAAGCTCAAAAAATTGCCTTTGTGGGGCAGTTGTGAGAAACAGCAACTCTCCACTGGAGGTTAGTTGCTTTGCAGAGTTACCATTACACAGCTAATATTTGCTATTAGTCTGGTTTATCTGATGTATCTTAGATGTTATACTTTGTCTAAAAGTCACAAGCCTAAGCTGATACTATGTCACAGCTCTTTTGTCTATAAAACTAAAGCATTCCTAATTCCAAATAAAGCTTATTTTTTAAAAAAAAGAGTCTTGCTATTTCACTTGAGTTAGAGAACACAAAGATTTGAATATTAAAAACTTTGTGTTCCATGAGTGTTTTATCACTCTTTGGATATCAAAAGGAATGATTCATCCTTGAAAACAACAGAATCTGTCAGAAACTAGGAAACAATAAACCATTTGCTTTCTGGCAGGGGTTATAACATGCTCTGTGTGCACAGCAAGGCAGCAGGTTTTAGCTTGTTAGGCTCTGCTTTCACACAGGCACTAGAGAATAACAAGAACCAGCACTAAGCCAGTCTGCAAGACTACTTTAGCATTTGGTTTGCATGTTGCTTCATCACTCATGCCCTAGACCAAGCTGCCCTCTTCTCCCAGTGACTTGACTGAGATAACCAAGAGCCACCTGATGTTCTGCTTTCCCAGCTTCCCCATTTCATGCCTTTCAGAAAACTGGCATAGAATAATACATCATTAAACAATAAATCTCAACAGGCACTGGAACTGTTCATCCCTTAGTTTTAGCAACTAAGACTTTGGTTGGAAAGCAATGCCTCGTGGCTGCAGCACACAGTGGCTCCAGCAGGAACAGAAATGCCTGCGATGAGAGTGAGCTCTCTTTTCTAACACATGCACCAGAAGCAAAGAGAGTTAGTTCCTCCACCATGGGCAACAGGTACCTTTTGAGCTTGCATTCACACTAATCTAAACATTTGAGCCAGTACCTTGTTTAAAACCTTATTGCAGAAATAGAAAGAAAAAAAGTAAGATTAAATTTGAAGCACCACCCCTCTGCCTTGATATCAAAATTGAAAAATAATGCCAGACTGTTAAACTATGAAGTATAAAATTGACATGCTCACATTTGGTGGCACTAATATCAGTACAGTAGTGAAAATGAAAGGAGATGCACACTCAGTTTGCCTCCAGCCCCAGCAGGCTGAGCAGATGAGAATGGCATTGAAGGGTGGAGCTGTGGGGATAGGCAAATGTAGCATTTCTTCAGAGGAGCCAGAACTGCCCCTGCCCCTCAGTGCTTAGATCACAGCCCCTGCACCCTGAGAAAGGGGCTGTGCTATTGCTGCTATTTCTGCTACTGCCTTGGATGAATCATTTCTCTTATAAAGAAGGTTTTGCAATATTGAAAATACAGTTGATGATTAAGAAATAATTTTCCATTTAAAAATGTAAAAGGTTGGAAATTACCTAAATCTATCATTATACAATACAAAGGTGTGCCAGACATTTAAAACTCTTGGTGTGAGGAAGACTTTTATCTGTTAAGACTTGTTATGATGTGTGATTAAAAAAGATAGTTGTCTTTGGGGGGCAAAACTAAAGGAATTAAACTCTGAAGAGGCCTCTCCAGTAAAGGAACAGCAGAAGAGCAAAGAGTTGTCAGGGAGAAGACACTGATGTCTGGAGCTCAAGAAACACAAATGCCAGTGATTTAGATGGTTCTGGTTGGCAAAAACTGATAGAAAATGAAAACCCTTAACTGTCAGGAGAAATGCTACTACTCTTTGGAGCATGCCTAACATGTCAGAATAAAATGCAATTGGAAAGAAAAATATTGTAATCTTTAATAGTTAATACTTGCAAAAAAGAGGCACTAGAAGACAGCTTGACACTAGAAGAAGATGGCTTGTGTCTCTTTTCAAATTGACTTGACACCTTTCCTTAGAGTGTTTTTGCAGTTGCCATGGATTTTTCTCCCCCTCCCACTATAGGACACGTACTTCTAAATGAGTCAATTAAAAGGAGTTTCTCTTCAAAAATAATCTTCTGAATTTGAGAAACGAGTACTTTTTTTGTTCTCTAATTGAATTTCTTTTATTTCATATGTGGGGAAAAAAAGTGTGTCAAACATAATCTGGTGATGAAAGTTTAAAAGACAAAGAAGTCTAAGCCTGTCAAACCTTTTATTATCCCATGCTGTGCTAAAATAATGTACTTCAGCTCACACACCTTTTTGGGGATAAGTGTTGATACTTGAAGGGTATTGAGAGGGAACATTCAAGACGTTTCAGAGAAGAGTTGAAATAACCACAGGAATGGAAAAAACCCTTTTCAAACTCACTTCTGAGAGCCTCTTTTTCATACTAAAAATCAACAGTATAACACAAAGCTAATGAAATGGGACCTATTTCTAAAATCAAACTCTGGGTTTTGCTACGGATTCTGTGCTGCTTGGCCTGCCTGCATCACTTCCAGCAGCAAGACACCTCTGAGGTGTCGAGTGCCAGAGTGTGCTGCCAAATTTTGATAAACCAGATTTATCTGGAGATACTCCAAATACTGTAGGCTCCCACTTTGGCTACATCAATAATACATGCAATCTTCCCATTTCATATCTTTCCTGGGCACCTCCTTGGGTATTAATGCAGTTAAAATCAAATTTCAGGCATTAACAGCAGTGTGGGAAGATACTTGATAGAACAGAAATAAGCTTGGCACAAATTTATAGGGATTTAGTTCCTATAAATCTGAAGACTTGTATTATAGAAAGGAGAGACCAGCAATAATAGACAATTAAAGGAACATTAAGCAAACAGCCACACCCACTTTATTAGATAATTTAATGCAATTTTGAGTTAGAACTGTCATTCCTCATGTAACTAAGTTCCCTTGATGCTACAGAAAAATCTGTTCAAGAGAAAAGGATGAGAAATTAATTAGACCTCAAAGTAGTGGCCAACACTGGAAAAGCAACAAGACTTAGTGACAAACATCCAAGTTTGTCAGATGATTTATAATTAAACCATTTTAATGCTTGGTCCTGGCACTTCTGAAACCTCTTGCAGAATTAGGGTAATAGATTTAAAAGTACTAAAATTGGTCAGGTTAAAAAATAAAAGCACCTCTTCTTACCTCTCACTATTAATTCATTAAGCTGTCTAGGTGGTAGGGAGGGCACTAAACAGAGAAACAGGACTGGAAGATCTTCAAGAATAATCTATTTGATAAATGAGTACTAGCTGTTTCACAGTAAAAAAGAGGAATGTTTTTGGCCAAAACCCTATCCATATTTAATGCTGAAGTGAATGTGGTCAAAAATCTGAAGTTCCTCAGAGACAAAAATTACTGAAATAATTTGCACTTTAGAAATATGTGATTAATAACAGCAGCTAAATTCATCAAGGAACTGAAAAAAATTAGGAAAGATTAATTACGGCTGCAGTAAAGACAGCATTTAAAAAAGACTTAAGAATATTGGAAACAAATTGTAGGTAGTACATTTACTATCAAGAGTGGCTAAAGAGAGAGAAGTATATTAAGTTCTTAATAAATATTTCTTTTTGTGTAGGGGGAGAGATATTGTTGAGCAGAGTAAGGTCTAGTCCACTGAAAGAATGAGGAATATGTCTGGTTACATCTACCAGGATTAGAACATTTCTAAAACACCAGGAGTCTCAGGCATCAGAATTGTGGTGCAATTCTCAGAGCAAATATCCTGCCTGCTCCTGTTAACTTGGAGTTACATTACTGGGAATTCAGCAGTACTAGAAAAATATTAATGTGGTGCCAGTATTCCAAGATGGATGATCTAAGTTGATCCTCGGTAATAAAAACAAATTTGGGGAATTGGCAAAAGCGAAACTAACATAGTGAATTACCAGCTGATGTGTTTTATTTAAGAATGAATGTTTTCCAACAAATGTGATTATCTACCAAATTTGTAATTTGAAAGACTATGCGATGGCACCTACAAAAATGCCAGTTAAGTGGACTAAGGATTGTCTGATATCTCCCCGTGTGCCAGAAATTATATTTGGAGGCCCAGTAAAATTGGCACATTTCCTTTAGTTATCTATGAGTAAATAGACAATTATTGACATCTGTGACCAATGCAATGGCTGCCAAGACAGGCAGCTGAAAGGCCAGGATTGCTATTAAGAGCAATCAAGCTACCATTTCTTAAAATAAGGCAGGTATTAATAATGCCAAGCTCAATATAAGCACTAAACATCTGCATATTATTTCAGTCTCCCAATTTAAGCTGATCACTAGAGATAGATGCTGCAGTTCAATTCCCTACCTCTAACTTGGAATTAGTCCCAGATTTCCCTCCTCTTGTCTCGTGAATTGAGGTTCACGGTCTAAATCTTCTTTTAAAGTTGTTTATTGTGTAATTATTACTATAAAAGCCAACGTTTATTGATGTTCTTAGTTATGGAGATAACTATTACACCTCTAATTTCACAGCTGAACCTTACTAAATGGGAAGCTATTACTATGATTTACTGTGGAATTAAAATTTTCTACACTTTACCACACCTTTCATTTAATTAAATAACATCAGTAAAAAGAAGGGAGTGCAACTTGCAACTTCTTCTGTTTTTTTTTTTTTTAAAGACAACTCTCAGTTACTGAATGAATCAAGAGTTAATATGCATTTATTATGTACACACACATTTATCATGTACACGTTGAACACAAACAGGCTGACTTCCCAGCTTTGCTAAGCTGATCATTACCTTAAAAGAATGACTCGCATGAACATTTAGTTAAAAAAAAGTAAATTAATAAATTCAAGAGTTAGCTGAAATCCCTGAGAATTGATACTGTAGGAAAAGGAAGCTCATGTCACAAGCTGCTTTTCTTTAGGGGCTGTTTGTTTTCATGAGATTGCTATTTCAATTTTGTCCTGGAGGACAGTGGAGCAGACTGAGGAGCAGCAGCCATGCACAGATTCTCTGTAACATTTTCTGTGAACCTGTCAAGTTGTTTCATTCTGATAAAATAGGGATATTATCTTCCCTTTTCCAACACTTTGTGCTCAGTTAAATTCCACGTGCAAAGTATGGAGACTCCTGAACCACAAAAGCAAGGGTTTCTTCCTTAAATAAGGGACTCTTAAATGTTACACTAGGAGTGAAGATAATTACACCTTCCACTTCACACCACTCCTTTGAAGACTGTGATATATAATCCACTGTCAGGATTTCCTAAGCCTTTCTTTATTCTTTTCAGCCTAAGTAAGGCTTTACTATGGACCCAAATCCCATGATTAACATCACCTCCTGTGACTGTTGTCCTGATTTCGGGAAGAAAATTGTCATCTAAGGTGGTCATGCAAAAGCACAAGGTCACTAAAATATTAGAAAACACGCCCATTCTTGATTAAAACTTAAAATTAAGAGTATCTTCCAATATAGTAATAATAATAATACCTCTAGTTTTCAGTTCAAGGGAACTGAAACAAATGAAAGTGAACTAAAAATTAAATAATTTTATGAAATTACCTGAAAACATGTAAACTAAATTTGTTGTCTTTCCACCTGTATTTTTATATTTTAAAAATTTATTTACCTTCTAATCATACACATCCATACTGATATTTACATTTTATTAATGGTATGGAATGATTAAGTCTCAAAAGTTTTGTGCTTTTTTTTTTAATTATGGAACACATACAAGTTTGAGGACCGATCATATCTTTTTCATCTTTATTTGATTATGGGTGCCTGTGCCATAAAACAAAGAGAAAAACCAGAATGCTTTTCTAGGCCAGTAGGATTCATTGTCAAAAAGTCAATTCTGTGCATTTTAAAGCAAGGGAAGCATTTCAGACTTCTGTCTTTAAAACTTTAATTTTGTATGTCTAGAGGTAATAAGAAAATAAAAAGGTTCCATTAGTAACTTCTAAGAAAATGGAAAGCATTGAGTGTCAAATGTATGTTGAAATCCTCAAATTCAGTCACTCAAAAGCCTCTCTTCCTTAAGGCTGCTCCAAACAGCTCTTCTCCATTTATTACCTAGCTCAGATTACACCACAGCACAGTGCAAAGGCCAGGGGAACATCACAATTTCACCCATATTTTCTAGCATCTGTACTTTTTTCCCAGGTGTTGCTAGAGAGGGAAAACCACCCTGACCTTAAGGTCAAATCACAGGGCACTTAGGTGTTGGCAGAACAGAAGGAGCTCAAATAACCATCCTTTGCACATATGGACCAAGCAAGACTATAGCACAGGCACTGCCTTCTCCAGAGAGAATTTGGAAAAGGGTCAAATATGTGCCCAATACATCTCTATCTGTTCTCTGCTGCTCATTTAAAGCTAGATTTTATTCCCTTTATCATTATTCAATAATCAGTGAAACTATTTTAATCAGTTACTCAAGGAATAAAAACAACTGGCCTAAACCCTACCTTTACACTCTGTTGCTTACTGGTCTCAAGCTTTGTTTAAGATTATGGACTGAGACAATACCTCTAAATCTCTCTAAATCAGAGCCCTAGGATAAACCTCTTTCTTGCTGTACAAATTTGTAATTTGGCACAGGCAATAAAACAACTTTGTGCAGATGCCTCTAAAAGTCTGTGCTCTGTGTAATGTCCTGATTTCAAACCTCTGAAGTAACTGGCACTGTTGTTATGAATTATTTCGGTATCCTAAGGTCTCTTTAAGATGTTACAGGGTATCTTTGTTTCACTGAGCAGTTACCTTTCTCCATCATCTGCTGGCATCTCTCTCACATGCTTAATTGACAAATTGTGAAGCGACTTCAAAAAAAACCAAAAATAACAAATAAATAAGCAAACCTACCACTAAAAAAAACCAAAATAAAATTCTCCAAGTTACTTTGACTTCCAACCATCTCTGCAGTGAAGGTCTTATGCTAAGTTGGTGCAGTGATACTGCATTTGCTATGGCACCAGGGTATCAGCCATCTGCACTGATAGCAAGGTTAAATTCCAATGTCAAGACAACTGCAAGGAATCCATGTGCCATCCCCGGAGAGTTTCTGAATCACTTGTGAAAAAGAAAGTAGTAGATTTTTATTTTTTTTTTGCTATAACAAAATGCCACAAACTGCTTGTAATATATTGCACATGACAAGGCATAATCCACCCTCTGCACTAAATGTGTTGTGGAGTAATGTCATGGGAATGCAGGGATTTTGAGTGAGCATTGTAAATCTCACAGCATCAGGAACACTGAGCAGCACTAATATCTAGAAATAACTTCTTCCCTGTGTTAGGATTATTTTTGAGGTCCTTTTCCAATTCCTTGAAATCAACTGTCATGTTACAACACAGAATATAAAACACTTGCAAACATTTTTCAGCACTGAAGTAAACTCTTGATATGTCTATTTAAAAACCAGCTACAGAAGAATTTTGAATAGGAATAGAACATTTCAGCTTGACTTCAATGGCAGCTGAGTACCCACCTCCCAGAGGCTCTTCCTAACTCCTCACTACCACCCCCCCTTCCAAACAAGAGGCTTTGCTATTACATGTTCTGTGCTTGACAGAATTAGAACCAGAAGTACAACTGTATTAAACATTCTTCTGGTCAACCTGGCAATCCTATTAACAATATCCTAACAAACCTATTGAGAGTCTGCCTAAATAATACTGAGAAAAACAGTACTTTCTCAAAACAAGCTGGGAAAAAAAAGCATCAATATGTCTGACACAAGTGTACACTGAAGTGCCAGGAGATTACTTAGCTGCTGTGTTCTGTTTGGCATCTTGGCAGCACACCACAGAACAGGGGGACACCTAACAAACTGTCATTAAAGTTCTATGAACAGGAGAGTTAGGTCAGGCTGCCAGGGACCCCGTGTCAGTGCCACTGTTCAAGGAAGTGCAGAATGGAGGCACTTCTCCAAGCTGAGTCAGTTTGAGTCATCGTCTCATACCTCTGAACACCACTGCATGACATGTAAGTAGAATCACAGCTGCCATCCCTGCGGCCGTGCTTTCCTATTCTGTATTTTCTACACTGTTATTTTAGGTAGCAGAATAGATGAGTTGCTGGTGCTGCTCTCTTCCATCAACCTGTATTCTTGCAATGATGGAATCAGGTCAGCCTGCTTGCTTTCTCTCTTACATGCACATACACAGGAGATTCTGCACTTAAGGATGTTATTTTTAATTCATGTGCAGCTTACTCTGTATGGAGAAGGAAGAGGACTATTATACAACTATCTAAGCAGCAGGGTCAGTCTCAAAGACAGCAGCACTTCTTTGAATGAAAGATATATAAAGCATAAACCTTCCTAAGAATGCAAAAATAACAGGTACCTCTGAAAAAAAAAAAAAACAACTATAGATAAAGCTAGAAACCAAAAGATAAGGTACAAGAAGTTGCCTTTTCCATGCTCTGTTAGCCAAGGACAATACAGTGGGTGTCTGGCATACTCATCAGTTCAGTGAATTCCTATGTACCCTTGCCACCAGCAGATTAAATCATCATAAACAGTCCATGAAGCTCAATAATATAAGTTCCCTTAAAAAGCTGTGAACTCACAAACTACTTTAAGCTGCTTAGGACTGCTCACAGAAAGACAGCAATCCTATTTTACAATCAGTGAATGCAGACAATACCTTTTCACTCTCATTCCATCATGCTGCAGTATGACAGCACATATAATGATATTAATCCTTAGTTTCTACTGCTGAGAACAACCAAACATTGTCCTCAGACTGTAGGGGAACATTTAAGTTCCAGGACAACCTCTGCTGTACACTGTAGCTCTTTCTTCCTTACCTTCAGCTGCCTTGATGGTGTAGCCATTCTCTTCATTTGGTGGTACTTCCAGGACCTGCATGACCCTGTCCAGCAAACCATGGATGATCTCAAAGCCTGGGCTTTTATTGTAATAAATTGCACATAAATGTCTGTAGTTTCTTGCTCCTACATCTGCAGAAGAAAGAAGCAATTATGTTACCTGGGAAGCTTTATCATGCTTCTAACTAACTTATCTTTTGCATCACTTTTCTTCTGCTGCCCCATGAGGCACTTGTGGCTGAAAGGAGAAACAAAAACGACTTCTCTGGCAGACCTGTCATGTAGCCTAAGGAAATAATGGAATTTCTTTAACCCCCTGGACTCTCTCAGTCACAAATGTAAAGAAAGGTATACATCGAACAGGAAAAAGGGTTGTTATATACAAGTATCTTGTATGCAATGACAGGTACCAAGGGTAAAGCTAAGTGTTAAAAAAACTTAAAACAGACAAGCCAAAATGTAAATACCCAGTAGGCATGGAGAAGCTTATGATGCTGGTGGAAAAGCTAAATATTTATAGAACTCGGCTGTAGAACAACTACCAGCACAAAACAACCAGCCCACAACCTGAAATGAATATAATAATGTTAGTGTGGTGATCTGTGAAAAGATCTTCATTCACAGAGGTCCCCAAATCACAGCTAATGCTTTCTGGGATCACCTTGGACATCCCTGTGAACAAGTGATTATGAAAAATGTGCTACACTGCAGAAACACAAGACAGTGACATAAATATCTCCCACTTTGGACAATTCCTTAAGTCAAATCCCTGTCTTATGCCTTCTGATATTATTGATTTCAGCAAAATATGTTTCCCTTTTTTTAAGATTTTCAGAATGAGTATGTAGTAGCATGTTGTTACACTTGTACCTTGAGGCTACCCCACTGCAATGCACACTGTCTAGGACTAGTGTGGCTTTTGAGGCTTTACTCATCAAGGGTTTCAGCATTTTGATCAAATCAACAGGAGCCAAGCTCAAAGAAACAAGAAAAGGAATGGGTTTTTTAGGCAGCATGGAGTTAAACAGTGAAACTTCACCATAGGATTTTGTGGATGCCAGGAGTTTACACAGCTCTGAGGAGGCAGATGGAGTCCATTGCTGATAAATCCACTGCTTCTTACTCAAAGAATCACATTTATGCTGGGAAGTCCCTGAGCTACTCCTGGCCATAGAACAGGGGAGCCCTCTGGCAGCATTATCCCTGTCTACCTCAGTTCTCCTGCTTCTGCCCTGACAAGCACTTCTAGCTGGAGTTACAGTCAGGGCATTAATATCTATCACATGAAAATTAGAGATTAAATGAAATTTACATCTTGTTTATATGCTCCAACATTTAGTGACAAAAACATTTAGTGACATAAAAATCTGTCAGGAACTAAACAGGAAAGCATTTATCAAGTGACCACAAATACACAGGAGCAGAGCCTGTATACAAGATGAAAGCCCAGCCTTTTTGAGACAGAAGTCATTCAAAACTTCTAAGGCAGCTACTTGGTACCACAGCTGCAAGTTCTCTCATCAGTCACTGAAAGCTGAACTTACTGAGGCAGTAAGTCTGCAATTTGTCACTCAATGTTTTTTTCCTGTCATTATAATAACATGCAGTGTTAAATAATGCTGGAGAATCCAAGCCTGGAGTTCAAATGGCAACACAGGAAAGTAAAGACTACAGGGAAAATATCAATAAATGCAGCATCTGGTTTTGGGTCTCAGCACTCTGGCTGCTCTGTCTGGGTGTCACATGTGTCTCTGTTTCTCAGCTCTACTAAGATACCAACAAGTAGTGCAGTCATAGATGGTCAACAATTTATCTTCACGTTATACCAAGCAACAAAATAAAAAAAAAAATATTTTCCCTTCCCTAAGACAGCATGCTCTTTGGGCTAGAGCTTCAGTAGAATGGCTTACTTTTTTTTTTTTTTTGTAAATGAGTCATTATGGTGGCAGATTTTGTGACAACTATCTGAATTTTAATTTGTTATGATTAAGACAGTCAATGGTGACTTCAGACCAGAGTACTTAACTAAAGCATTAGAAATAAACATACACAACGTTTTTTATACCTCATGTTTTCAATTTTAGTCATCTTTGGTAAAGTTGGTTTTTTTTTTCACGTGTTATAAAACTTACTCCTTTACAGAGTTTTATCACAACAGAGGAGGTTCATTCACTACAAGTGATAGGAAGGAAAAAAAATATTGGGAATTGTAGGCAAAAGCTGGCAGATGTTAGAAATGCTTCAGTTCTTTATAAGTCACTTAAGAGCTCTCATGTCATGCCATGAAACATTTCTATTTTTCAAGTGAGCTTGCCAAGTATGTCAACCCAAATTATACATAAATATATATATATGTGTGTATATGTGTATATATTTCTGAGACTTCAAAGCACTTCCTGGGGATGCTGCTGAAAAACAATCCAAAGGATGGGCAGCTGCTTAGGAATATGTGAGCCAAAAGAGTGCAGAGGAAGATAAAGCAATGTTGTACACCGTTCCCTTCCAAATTAGAGCTGCTTCAGAAAAATGACCTGGTGATCTGAAAAGGGACACCTGCTCATGCAAACTTGTCTTTTAGCCTCACAAACTATTTTCTGCAGATAACCAACACTTCCAGACAGTTGGAAATATGCTTCAAAAGGTGGCAGCAGCTGCATTCACAGATGAAGCGAATTCTGCTAAATGTGTGCTACCATAAGCTTGCCAGATTCTCCAAGATCACTGGTCAGAGGTGATTTTCTAATGGACTAATTTCTTTCCTTGTGGTGAGAGAAAGGGTATTTTCCCTTGGGCCTGGTGGTAAAGGTGCTGATTTATATCCTAAACTAGTGTAACTATCCTACAGAAGTGATTACCTAGTGCTACAAATTATCCACACAAATGCTGCGCAACATACTCAAAATCAGCACATTTCCTTCTGCCCTGAGAAAAAACATTTTTGCTCAGATTTGGTTCCACTTAGTTTTATTAAATCTGCCACACATTTTGCTAATTTAATACATCAAAACTTTATGTCAGATAAGTCTGAAGAGAAATATATTCAGTTCACCTTGGTAAGCACAAGTTCTGTGTAAGAAGGTAATGTATTAAAACCCAGTGTGTTTAAAATAGCTAGGTTCATTCACACACGGATGACTGCAAGATGCCATTTCAAATACAGTACATGTCAGTACTCTTTTGACCCATACTTTTGAAATTATTAATTAGAAATTCTGCATGCCAAAATCATGAAATAATAAAATTAAATTAAGTCAGCCTGATGACGTAAGCCTTGTGCGGGAAATCTCATTCCATATGTGAGAGGACAACCCCACATTTTTCAATGTTTGTAGATGTCCTTCTCCACTAACCCACTCCAAACTGTTTATTAGGCAAGTTTAATTTTGGAAGTCAGTTTGGGGAAGACAGTAGTGATTCTCACACAACATTAAAAACCAATTCAGATACTGTTCACAGTCTGTAAGGGCTAAGTCCATGAGAGTGCTGCCCAAGAGCAGACAGCACAAAGCTGCTGCCTCAGAAGTCTTTGTCTATTGCAGTGATTCCCATCGAATTTAAATACACCACAAAATCATTCTTTATAAAACTGTTAAGCAGCCATCCACATAAATGAAAGTTTTCAAGAGCTGCACTTGACAAACATGAAATAAAAGTAACAATTTAACTCACAAATTTTATAACTCCAGAGGAAATGTGCTCCTTAGTCCAAGATAAACAGCCCCACTCTTGCTCCTGAGGAATGCTGATGTTATTCTGCCATCTGTCCCACGTTTTTTGCATTCTAGCTAACTGCATGCCCAACATGGAATAAGCTGCACCACCAAACTGTCTGTATTTAATAAAAAAGAGCCTACATGGTTTGCTAAAACTGCTTGTTTTGATTGGCAAGGCTCTTTTTTCCTTCAAAAAGGAAAAAAGTAATCTAACAATTAAATTCATCACCAAAGCAATTTACTTGCCATTTTGTTTAGGCCTTATATAAACCTTTGTTTTGCAGATCCCAGATACTTTAAACACAAGCACTAAAATATGAAACCAGAAAATGAAACAACAGAACCATTGCTACCACTGAATTTAAAGTAATGTAAGCCATTTTACTGAGGCAAAACTCCATTCAACTCCTCCCAAAAGTTGTAGCTTTTCTTGAGTTCAGTATTTCCAGATAAAGGTCATTTCAAATTTTGATCATATGCAGCGAAATCAGAGCAAAGAGGCCCCAGAACACAGGAAGGATTTCACTGAAGCTTTTGGGAAGTGAACAAGCTGCTTTGCCTGTTTCATGTATAAAAATAAAGGCTACAGAACAATTCCAAGGCAGCCACGCTTTCTTAGCATAGCTGGATGAAGTACAAAGATAAGGACAATATTTGTATTAATGAGAGAGGAAATTTTATACTGTGGAGCTTTTTATTTACGGATACAGTTTTTACACAGACTTGCTCTATTTTCTGCCCTGTATCTCTGCTAGCAATCTCATTCTTCATATTGGTTATCAGCTTCCCACAAAATAATTTGGGAGAACAAATACAAGCAATACTGTTCAAAGATGATGGAAAAGGGATTCATGTTGAGACACACTGACCCCAAAATCTTCCTCTGAACAACTGCTCTCTGGGATAGAATCTGCCTGTAAATAAAACCTGCTCTTCCCAGGCTGGGGACATTTTGCTTTCCAACTGGCACTGCCCTGCACATCCCTGAGATTGCAGTGGTCTGAACAGGCTTTAGAACTGCAACAGCAGCATGCTTTTGGTACGCCTGCTTTCCAGGGTTTGTGCCACTTGCAAACACTACCAACAGGTAGTTTCTCTCATGAGATACACCCCAGGTAAGAATATCAGTTACATCCCTGATAAGTACACAAAAGCACACGGGATTAAGAGCAAGAAAAATAGACACATCAACACAAGCAGTTCAGAGCAGATTATTTTTGGCGCAAAACTGTCTTGTGTTTGTTTATACTTGCAGTTTTTCAGTATCTGACAGATTTTAAGGAATATTTAGATGTCTAAAAATAGTTGCAGTGTATCTCCTTGCACTTTTGAGAAAGCATCTAAGATGAACAATGTTTCCAGCCACTCTAAAATCCAGCCTGTAAACCAAGCTCTTAAGTCTTGTGCTGGGCACATTAATACAAAACCCCACTGTAGTACGGAATGACTATTATTATGGAAATACCTATTTTAAAGCAAATACAGATTTATTTACTATTTGCCTTATTAAAGATTCAGTGGAACCTTCTCTTCTTACCTGTATTAGGATCTTTTACTACAATGTCAGAAATCTCAAAGAGTTTCAGAGGCAAGGGCATCTTTCTGTTGGCAGCAATAGTTTTCAGCAGCCCAGGAAGGAGAGTTGTACGTGCCACCTGCAGGACAAACAGAGAAGCTGCAAGTCAAAATATCTCATTTTCTTAATTTTTTGTTTTGTTTTGTCCATTTGTAACAATAATTTAAAAGTAGTCAAGTGCAAATATTGCACTTATTTCTTATGTTTACGCAACTTTGACTTAGAATTATTAAACCTGGAAATGTACATTCTCTCCATGTTCTATATACTGCATTTTCTCAAAGAGTTTATGTGTAAGCTTAAGAACTGGTACCATTTCACAGGTGGCTGAGGTGCAGTGCAGGGTAGAAAAATAATAAAGAAAGTGAAAAAAATTCCCATAAATTTACTCTCACTTATACAGAAGGCAAATTCTAAGTGCAGTTTTGGAAATACCAAGTTTATCTAAAATGTTATCTTTAGACCATAGGAAAAAGCTATGTAATATTCAATCATGGATACCTGAAATCTATAGAAAACATGTTCAAAGAACCAAGCAAGACACAATCATACCTGTGAATGTATCTGTAAGAACAGTAACATTTCCTGTGTTCTCCATTCAAATACCTCCTTTTAATTGCACCTTTTTTATTTGTCGAACTAGAACTAGAGTCTGATTCAGTAAAGCTAATGTAAGAGGGGTGGCAGGGGCTGTCACCAGAAGTCACCATGTGCTCAGCCACAGTTACTTCTTATGCTTGGTCATGCAACATTTCTGTCTATTTATCTTACTTCTCTTAACCAACGAGGAGTTGCAGCTGCACACTCAGTGTCAGATGGACCCTGGCATCATCCTGCTCTTCCCTTGCTGGTAGAGGACAGGGGATGGGGAGAGTCATCCTGAGAATCTCATCCCAGCTACTATCTAAAGCTGAAAGCTAATACTGCATCACAAAGAGCAATCCTTCCCAATTTTCAGGGAGGCCTACAGATTTTAAAAGATTGAAGCTATTTTTGCCACAAGGAATTATCCATCCAATAATAACCCTGCTTAGCAGCATTGCTACTGCTAAGGTAGCAGAAAGGTCTGCAGTCTTGCAAGAACAGGAGTCTGAAATTGTATCTGGCTAGAGGGGCTGCCATGTTTTCTCTTTTTGTTTACACTTTATTGTTTGTTGGGGGTACATTCTAAAATTGCTCACTGTAATCAGCATGCTAAGTGATAGAAATGAAACAGGTTACTACCTAAACAGGTTCCAAAAGTGTCTTGCATGACTGCTTATTTGTGGTACCAAGTAAAAGGTATGCAAAAATTCTGTTCTTGAATCTCAGAGCAGCACAAGAGTGTCATCAAAATTAGAGATAAGATCTAGGAAGGTATTTCAGAAACTCAGAGAAATCAGATGTACTGAAGGTCTTAAGAGAAAAAACCCACAAATCACAAAATATTAATACCTCAGACTCATGAAACTTCACAAAACCTTTCTAAAGTGAGTTTACCTTTGTATTTCTTAGGCTAGAAAGAAAAAAAAAGGGGCCTCTAAATTTATGTTCCTTGTAAACTAAAGAAAGCATCTTAAAAAAAAAACAACACTCTTGGAAAGGAATATAAAACCTATGGCTATACCACTCTTAGGTATTTTCAGAATTATTGAGAATACTATACTTGAGCTCCCTCCTTCTGCTCTAGATAAGAGCAAATGATCAAGAAATGAGTATCACAGAATTAAAAAAACCCAAAAAAACAACAAAACAAACCAAGAGTAATAATAATCTGTATTTAAAAATAACCAACCCAAATGCTTCATCCCCACAGCTCAGGACGTTTAGAGATTGCCAAGTCTAATAGTTCTTTCTGTGTTGAATAGGTTTTCTAGATGAGGGAGTTGATCAACCATCTGGAATTTTCTGCAGTAAGACTGCTCAGTTTTGCCACATTCTGCCACACAGAGCATGGTACTTTGCTTTCTTGAAAAGCTGATAGTATTTCACACCGGAAGAGAGATTTCTCAGTGGAGCAAAAGAAGATGACATGTTCAGCACATAAATATACACCAGCTCTTTAATGTAGGAAATGTAGCTTACAGTTTATAAATTTTATTTCCTGTAGGTTCCTTTCTCTCCTTTTTAAATATAGAATCCATGACAATATTGCTTTCAAAATGTAAATGATCTCACCTGGAATTCTGCTGTTTTGGGGTTTGCTATGTGCACGGCATTTGTTGCAGAGATGTCCGTGCCAAGTTTATCTGCAATATCTTCTTGAGAACACTGAAAACGAGACAAAAACCTATCAAGGTCAAGTAGTTAAAACAGACAGTAAGCAAATAATGAAATTTGATATCAAGAATGAACAACGGAATTGTAGCACTGCCCCATAATATATCCTCTCACATGTAACATTCCTAATACAAATTAAGCCCTAGTCTTAAGACTAAGTAGGCAAACTGGTTTATTTACAAATGTTAACTTCTGAATAAAATAAAGCAGGGTATAAAACCCCCAATTGTTTATTTAGGCTTCTGTCACACATTTATTTTAAAAACAGGCTCAGATTCTGCACCACTGACTTGCAGTGGGTGAAGTACTTTATTCTGAAAGTAGCACTTGTAGAAGCACTGGTATCTGTTCTTTCACACAAAGTAAAACAATCCCTTGAGGGACACTTACATAAAGTACAGGCACTGTCTATGGAAAACAGCTCATATGGCCAAGCCTTCAATTTTCAAAGCTGCCTAAGATTCTTGTAGTTAGTTCAATTTTGGGGGTTGAGGTGTTTTTAAAGCCTGTATTCTAAAGGTGCATTTTTAAGCTGGTTGGTAAATAAATATGCAATCACCTTATCAGGCTCAGCAGTCTGTGCACATACTGCAATAGATGCAACCTCTAAGATCCACAGTTCAGATTTCAAGAATTCATAACTTTATTAGAGTAATAAAGAAACCAGCAGCACACCAGGCATGTAATTGAGGATTTGCTCATGTACTGCAGCCTCCCAGAAGTGTTCCCTTTGCACTGGCAGCACTCACAAAGTGTGTTGATAGAACAACTGTGAGAAAAATGAGCAGATGATACCATCTGAAAAAGTTACTGAATAATCATTTAAAAAAACAACCCAAGTAACACAAGGAATGCTGAACTTAGGAGGAGAGAACTGTGTTAAACAGTTTTCAGATGTGTATCAAAACTACAGCATGTTACTGTGATTTAACTAAATGTATTCTGGCCAAACTGGAGATCCTCACAGAAGGCAATGTTATTGTGTACAAGTGTAATTTGGGACTCTAACCAAGAAACAGAAGGAGTGCACAAATACATCAGCAGTGTTTGTCATGTAACACTGGGGTACAGAATGTTATAGCATAAATTATATCAAGGTTATCAAAGTCAAAAGCCTCACACTGGTGTTTTAATAAAGTGTTGGGGGGACAGCAGACTGTGAGTTTTATCCTGCCACAGCAGAAATACAAATATGAAATGTGATACCATGACACACAGCATGACCTTCAAAAATTCTGCTTTTGCAGTTCATAAAGGTTCTCAGTTGTAGCAATGTAATATATTAAATGCTTCAGACATATTTACCTATTTGGTGCTGAAAAAAAAAATGAATTATGTGTTCAAAGAACCAAGCAAGAGTGCAGCACTCAAAAATGAATCATTAATTAGGAAATATTAATTTTGGATAAGATGAATGAATAAAGAAAAACTTTAAATCCTTGACTATATGTTGTACTTCCTCAACATGGTAGTAACCACAGGTCTGAATACCTCTGTCAGATATTAGCACTGCAGGAGGCAACACTACTTACTGTCCTGGTTACTTAAATGAGTTAATAACCAAATACTGAAACTGGAATATATTTTTCAGAATTGTTTTTGAAGCTCTGTGAAATCTGAAGGTGTAAAAATTTTATTCAGTCCATTCAAATTACCAAATCTGGTTGCAATACCCGAACTTTCCAACTACCAAAAGTTTTTCTAGGAGCCTGAAATGCTGTGTCTTAAAATATCTGAGTAAATTAGTAAAAAGTAATCTGTGAGCAGATCACTCCTTTTCTTAAGAGGTTGTGTACTTTCAAGGATTTATACCTCTGCCATCTAGTAAGTTTTGGGTTCAGGAAGAAGTTGAGAAATTCCACAGAGATTTTAACAGAATATGTGATGGTAGCTCCCCATATGCTAAAATGTGCACGAACTGGACTTTTAGGCAAAGGCTTTGAGCAGATCTTGCAACAGGAAGAATTTTTAAATTCAATAGTATATTTTCAATAGCTGCCTATTCCAGTCTCCATACATGGACAGTTACCATACACATTTGGAGGGCATGGGAGCTTATTTAACTTCTATAAAAAAAGTTATTTTTAATAGTAGACCAGGTTCTCTGATCCAGTTCACACTTAAGAGGTATGAGAAAGTGGCCATGACAAAGGTGTTGTTTCCTAGTACACAGTCTAGTTTAGCAGAACAATCCTTCTATAATTTCCATAATACAAATTTTGGCATCAGTTAGTACCAGAGTGGCACTTGCTCTTGCAGAGTCCTAGTTCTTGGTCAAAGACTACTGGCATGGCTGTAGTAGTACCTAAAACCAGTGATAACAATTCTCTATTTTTTAATCTGTATTTGTTATATATATACTATATATCTATTTGTTATCTATATTCAAAACCCTAGCTGTGGTGAAATTTATAAAAGATGCCCCCTTAGTGTCTGTGCATTTTAACTTTTTTATGGGTATTCTTAAAATAAGCTCTTTGCAGGCTGAATTATCTAATGCAAGGAACCGTGGGCAAGTGACAATACTAAAAAAATATAGAAACAGGTAAATCTCAATACACTGTAGGAATACCCACCAGAAAGTACTATATTTTCATGTTGGCTTTCCAGATTATTGAATTATGATGAATTTCACATCTGGTGACCAAAGTCTTAAGGGAGATTTGCTCTCTTACAATTTCATCCTATCAAGCTAAACTAAAACCAGTCCTTCAGCAGCTATTTCCATCTCTATACTTAGAACTACATACCACATTAACAGTGACTCATTTAATTTCTCTGACCTACAAACTCACCAAATATTATACTGTGATTCCAAAACCCTAGTAAACAATCAGCTGCCAAAACAGTACTGGGTAATACTGGTACATTTATACAACAACATATCCTAAGACCACCCTCTGCAGTTTTGATTGCATCACTGTTTGAACATGCAATTAAGAAAATCATGAAATCAATGCAATATACCAGGGCAAAAGTGAGTGCTTCAGTGAATCCAGCAGCTGCCAAGTCCAGTCTCAGAAGTTCTGTGAGCTTATTGAGGGGGAGCTAAAATGAAACAAAACAGTTTTCAACTTCCATCTAAAAGCATTTTGCTATTCTTTCCCGAGGTGATTCTGCCTGTTACGTGATGGTGAATTCACTAGGGAGGGACTATGCTTGTGTGCTTAAAATTTTTGAAAGCATTAGCCAGCTGCCTTTAGGCTTGCCTGAGGAAATTAATCTCCCAATTAGAGATTTAATATGGACTCTCTACTTAAACCCTGTCTTTTTTCAAGTACCAGCAACCATTGGTCTGAGACTTATTCAAATCAGTGGGGCATCTGTTTTGTATCCCATCCGTGGTAAATACTTCTCAAGGCAAAGCATGTCAAAATATTTAATTCCTAGGTTCTGTTTTCCCCAAAGCCCTTCTGGCATGCAGCAGTCATTTACTGACAACAGAGCATTCATTTGAAGGGGCAATCTTACTTGATTAGCTATGGTGTACGTTTTCGGAATCACCATCTGAATGTTGTTATAACCATAAGCTATTGCTGCATCTTCTACGATATCACAGGCATGGATAATGTCTGCTCTGGTAGGAGGGATTTCAACCTCTATATGGTTCCCATTCCCTGTGACGTGTGACTTCAAACACATCCTGGTCAGCAGCTTTGCCAGGCTTGAGGGAGTTTCACTGAAACAAAACAAGAGAGTGGCAATTTATGGATTTTGCACTGTATTGACTGGTTTTGTAAAGTAACCAATGTTTTTTCTGCATTGCCTCATATCCTGAAGAATCTGCAAGTGGTTTATGGACTGTACACAAACTTAGTATTCAAACAGAACCAGCTCAGATTCTCACTCATGAGATTCTCACTCATTTTCCTTTACTTCGTAAGAGTTGTGTGAAGCCATAAAGAATCATTCACTTTCTCTGGAAGCAGGAGATTCTGCTACAGAGTCAATCTAATTACCCAAGATAGCCCCTCAATTTTTGATAAATTAAAAAAATCACATAGTCTAAATATTTTTAAAACAATGCAACAATCAACGTCTTCTATTACCCTTATCATGGTTAATAAAAACCATGTTTTCATTTGCAGTAACACACCTGATTCCTACTTTCTTGTTAATGTATTCAGGTTTCACCTTCTCTATTCGATAAGCCAGCTCCTAAAAAGAAAGACAAAAATTTTAAGCATACACAGTGCCTGCCACTTTTATCTAAGAGGATTCAATCTCAGTAATCTAGCTTCTAACTGTCATACTAAAATGACACCCACAGAAGACAAATGTGGAATATTAAGCTATATTTAGCATTCCAAAGTTAATATTATATTCAGCATTTTAAAGTTAAAGGATTGCTGAAAATATACTCTAGCCTGTGATGCAAAAACTGTTCTTGGTTAAGCTGGAAGGGTGAATGCAACATGAAATTCCTGTTATTGAAACTTCCAATAATTTCTGATATATGCAACTAACAGTGTCACTGAAACTTTCTAGTGAGCAGTTCATCCTAAGTCAAAGCCCTAAAGCACAGAATGGTCATGCATGAGATCTCATGGTTCAGATCAAATGACTTTTAGGAGGAAAAGGAAGGAAAAATTACTATTTCTTTATTGGTACACAAATACCTACTGGTATTTTACTTAGCAAGTTTGAGATGTATTTAAGAAAGTTATTTTGTATTTATTTATGTATTTCATGTGTTTCTAAACTTCTTGATATACAAATCCTTAAAAACCATATCATCTGAAACTTGGGGATTTTTTTAAACTAGGGAACATGCTTTAGTTACTGCAGAGATTTCTATTTTGTTGGCTATCTTTTTGGGATTCTACATCTTTCTTCTGGTGATTAAAAACTAACATTGAGAAAAGAAAAAGCTAAAATCACACTAGAAAACCTCTCACCAAAAATAAGTTTCTTTCTCTCAAAACAGTTTGTACTCCCTTGGTATATCTGATTTTATGAACTCAACCGGATCTGTCTTCATTTACTTTCAGGAAACAGGAGGAACTGCTTTCTTTATACTTATTAAGAGAATAAAAATGTTAGACTCCATTACTGTGAAGAGGTCTGTCTGGGGCTCTGAACTGAACCTGAAGTCAACATTCTGCCTTTTAGACCTTTACATAGTTGGTGTTTGTAAAGTGAAAGACAGAAAAATGCAGTGTTACAAGGTTATTTTAACTGAAGGGCATTAAAGCTTCCAGATCTGATAAGTACATTATGCTGAGGCTGATTTCAGTTGTCCATAGGCTTAAGGCTGAAGGACCTCTTCCTGCATTCATTTTTCCTGATTTGGAACACATAGGTTTTAAAAGCTTTAGACACAGATGATGACCTCTGCTTGCAACCTTTACTTGTTCCTGAAAAAGCTCCTATCACAGGCACTCTAAACCATAATAGTGTATTTTTAACCTCATCATAATTCAGTGGAGCTTCAGAATGACTTTCCTAGACAAGGAGAAGCTGGAGCTGGAGTTCTTTTTCGTGTGGTTAGAGGAGGTTCTGACTCACTAGTGTACAGGAAGTGCCAAGCTGGGTTTTTACACTACGCTTCAGAACCAGCACATGCTGCCACTGCAGGAAAGGAAAACAATGCCCCTCTTACCAGACTTTGTGTAAATAAAGCCCTCTCCCTCAGGACACAGAGATATCCATCCTAATGCTGTGCTTACCGGATAGATGTGGGTCTTCCCATTGGGATAAACCACTTCTACTGCTTCAACACTGAAAGACACAGAAAAATATATAAGTAAAATTGGTTTTTAACACATGGCCCAAATGTAACATCTCTCTGTCTGGAGATTTATACTCACGTGAATGGCTTCTCACAATATTCACTGAACATCGTGACTATAATATCAAGAACAATTTTTGCCTACAAAACAAACATAGTAATCACATTGAAATCTGTCATCTACACGTGTTGAAGTAGATAAAATAACAAAATACAGGGAAAATATCTCATCTTATACCCTCTTCATTCTATTCTGATTTCCTAGCAGTCTAGAATACTAGACTGAATTTTAAAAAACATTTTCTCTCTGATGCAGACGTTTGTGCAAAAGCTTGAAAATCTTTGGTTCTCAAGGTTCCAAAGCCTTTGTGTATCTTTTCTAAACTCTGTTCTTCAGAAACACAGGGGTTTTATTACCATTTGGAGCTGGGTCTTCCTAACCTTCCAATTAGTAATTTTATTGAAGATCAAGTGAGAATGGAGAGGCTGAAGGACTGTGTTGTTTAGCAATACGTTATCAAATAACCTTGTGTGCAAATTTTTTTTGGTTTTACAGTTAATATTTAAGAGATTAGTATAATGGAATGTAATAATGAAATTCAGATGAATTTCTTAGTCCACAAAGGGCTTTTTTGATGCCTGACAGTGTAATTTCCTTCATGTAAACAGAACAACACTATATTTATTTTTACTATCAAGACAAGCAGTAGCAAGAAACAGTTATTTTTATTAGTTTGCTTAGAAGCCACTTCCCAACATGCAAATTTATTTGTGTTGTTAACGTACCATTTTATGGTAGGGTAAGTTAAAAGCAGTTTTGCTCTTAAGCATCAAGTTACATACTTTAGGGAAACTATCAATGAATGCACAACCTATATTCAAGAACAGGCAATTATAACTCCTCAGCCTTCATGTTTCAGCTCTGAGTTACAGAATTTGCACTTGGAAAGACTTGAATTTAGCAATTATTTGCACAGCATCACTGCTTGATAAAGATAACTAAGCAGAAAAATCCTTCTTTCTTCTCTCAGCCCAAATTTTCAGCAGGAGACAAAATGAATCTTTACAAAGAGTATTCTGCCAAAACAGGGAGTCTTAGTAAACTCTACACTTTTCTAAGCCTTTCAGATTTAGAAAAAGTGCTCAAAAAGACACTCTCTAATTTACATGAATTATTTTCTCATACAAGCTGAACACTTAGTGTCAACATAAATATACAGCAAAATCAAAATTCAGTGAAAACACAATGCTATCTTATAGAGCAAGCCTGAAACTGTTTCCAGGGAATTCCACAGTCCTACAAATTTTGTGTTGGAAGCTTGGCTCCATACAGTAAATGCCTTGTTGTTGCAGGTCTTTGTATTGGAGCTCTGCTATCTAAAGGGAAAACAATTATATTAAAGCATATCAAAAGCAGCAAAGATTAATTTACCTTTGTAATATCTGTGCCTGTACATTCAATAAACACATTCCTGGTATTTAGGCTTATTTTTGTGTGATCTCCTAAAACATGCGAAAACAAAAACATGTTAAGAAATATTAATAAAGATCACTGTCATCTTCCACAGCTTAAAAAAGCCACTGTCTACTGCACCAACATCCACAGCTGTTGGCAGAATAGCAGCTCTTTTTATTTTTGAATTTATGAATCTAATAAAAGGAAAAAAGGCAGATCAGACACACTGACTGGGTTATGCTTTACACTGCAAGACACTGAGATCTACAGGTATCCTGGCACTCAGCTGGAAAAGCCAGCTAAGAGAACAGTGGCCATCTGCTGTTAGCAAAGGGCTCTGTAAATCCACAGATCTCATCATCCCTGGGTTTAGTCTCACACTCACATCACATTTCTGATGGATGTCATTTCCCTGAGCAGGAACAAATGAAATTGTCTTTAAAAAGTGATTTAGACTAATGACTATCAATAGTCATTCTGTGGTCTCCTGACACTCTCTGCTGATATCCTGTAGGTTGCTCTACAGTAGTAGATTTAGGTCCTAGAATGGGCTCCTTCTAGGCATGAATTTGCTGTGTCTATACTGGGAGTTATGATGTGTGCACCAAAGCACGTCCCTGTTGCACTCAAAAATCTTCTTGTCTGGAAGAAGCACCTGAAGTGTCTCTTGCCAACTGGATGTGAAGGCCCCCAGTAGCTGGTTTCCTATGAAAGTGGGGTCTGTTAGTAAGCCACAGGCAATCTGGAGCAGCTGTACAGAGATCTCATTCTGCCTGCTAGGTACAGATGGGCAGTGCACACCTGGGGTGAATTCCATGGCTGGGAACCATGCAGGAATGGGCACACACAGTTCTAGAACCGTGTGGGATCATGCCAAATTTAGCCTATTTGTCCTTCTTGCCTTTCCTTGCACCATTCATTAATGCAGATGCACCCCACCAGAACCAAAGAAAGCATTTGGACATACATGAGAATTCCTGCTTCCTTTGTTCGACCCTGACTTAGCTCCTCTGTTTTAGTTTCCTATCTGAGAAATTAGGTCACAGCCAGACTGGAAGTAAGGTGCACCAGAGATCTTAGGACTGAGGGATCCTGTACTCCCTTGCAGTTGTGCTGTCTCTCTTTGCAGATGGAATGTATTCAGCATCTCTGGACTCACTTCAAAGTAAATACAAGTCTTCAGTGCTTGTAGATAATCCAAACAACCAATACAGATGTTTACACTGCATTATCTGTTTAAAAAGCACCTCTGACCTGGAAGCCTCTCTTAGATGCTGTTCTCTAAAGCAGTGGAAGGTGTTAAATTTAGCTCAACTTTTTTAATTCATAAAATATAAACATAAAATATAAACAATATGCAGTGCTTATACATGGAAGTACCCCTAGGTTGGAACAAGCCTAACAAAGAAGGATCAGGCACAGTGGCTGACACCATCTTCAATTCAGAACGGTTACTGTGACCAGACCCTGCCAGAGAGTTTGAGCTGCCTTTTAAGAAGATCTGGGTTAGCTGGATAAGGTCTATTAGGAAGCATACATCCAAAGAGATTATCTATGCAGATTTATTTGTTAGTGCAGGCAAATTTACTGATTCCTGACCTATTTTTCAGTATATAGGTATATGAATTATCTTTCTTTAAGGAGTAATTCTTGTCATGCCATTAAATGGCTTCAGTAAACCTGGTCCTCAAAAATCACCCATGGTTTCTTTTGCATTCAGAGATTATATGTTTAAAAACAGTGCAAAAAAAGTCTATACCAATTTATTCTTTTTAAGCAATTAAAGTCTCCTGAAATGACTAAATTCAATAGCAATAGGATCCACAAAGCTAGTTCCCATTGCTGGTAAGTTCCCTGCTGTGACCTCATAAAATGGAGTACAAAGTTGCAGTTACCAGTTACCATTACCAGTTTACAAAATACTTTCTTGCAGGCCTCTTTTAGCTAAACAAAATGCTTTCCTAAAAAAAAGTTCTGGTCAAAAGGGACTTTATTAAGTTGGGGAAGACTATGAGAAGCTCAGTTCAGAGGTTTGCAGTAGGACTTCTGCACCCTTCTGATGAAGATGAGAAGAAAGAATGTCAGCAGCATAGGGAGGGAGCAAAAAATTTGACTACCTTTAAACTGAAAGAAGGAAAGAAGAGTTTATGAAATGGTAAGTAAAACAACTTTAAGAAAGCATAGTAATCCCTATGACACATTCGTGTTTCTCAGACACTAATTCACACATAAAAGAGCAGTAACAGTACAAAGCAGTTACAGAGCAGTTACAAATTAATCTTACCATTGATGATTGGTGGCATGGATAGAACAACCCCATTGCTGTCATAAATGACAGGATACCGTGGCTTGTTTTCAATCAGGTGCAAATAGTGCCGAAGGTGGCTGTCAGTCTGGAGAAACAAAGCACAGCCTGAATTTCACTTCAGCTCACAGCTGAACTTCCACAGAGCCACAATCCCTTGGTCAGTGACTAAGGGGAATTTTGAAGGTGGGAAGGATTGGATTAGAGTTAGGTACTTTACTAGCAAAGGGCGTTTGCTCCCAGCAGAAGGAAAAGTTTGAAATGAGAGAACTGGATCTTTTGTTTTCTTCAGAAAATAAAATATTACCGTGCATTGCTCATGATAAGCAAAACACATAATGTTCACTGTCTGCTAAGCTAGAGATGATAACTGTGTTTTATTTGTAAGAACAACTTTTAATAACAAGGATATGATAGATACTTAGCCTTGGAAATTTATCTTCCTCATTTAGTGCAATGAGTCTGAAAAATTCCACTTACCCTATACAGATCCATAATTTGTGAGGCTGTGTACTCCTGGGATTGATTCAAGGGCTTAAATTTTATTTCAGAAGGTGCTTTGGCTGTAAAAGTAAATGGACCAGTGATGGTGTCCAAGTCATGGGTACCTATTGCTACTAATGCTCTTTTCCTAGAAATAAAGAAGGCAAAATAATGTTTTTACTAGTATACTTGGAGTTTCTTAGAGTATGATGCTCTATACTTCTATGCATTCACAGAGCTTACCGGAAAAGCAGAAGGAAAATTTTGAGAAGCCTAGAAATTATTTGATGAATAACATTTTAATAAATATTATTATGAACAACAACACAACTGTCAAGACAAATCCATTGGGAACGTTGCTAAACATTTCTGTTCAATGAATTGTAACAGCTATTTATGTTGAACAATATTGGCAGCAGACAAGAACAGGCAAGGCTCAAGACAGTTCCCATAGAAGATTTTCCTTGGCATAACCGTAATGCTTCTCTGCAATAGGGATGTGCAGTCTTACCATGCGATAAAATCACACAAACAGACACTATATACTATTTTAAATTTAAGCACTAACCTGCAAATATTTTGGTGCAGTTTCTCTTGGAGGTCGATGAAACTGTCATAACGGTCCTTGGTAAAAGTTATATTTCGGAGGACGGCAGCTACAGCGTGAGGCCTGATCTGGGCAGTCTGCAATTTACAACAGCAGCATGTAGATTTCAACAGAACATCTGAAACTTTGATTTGAGCTGCTACTAGATTCACCCAAAACAATTTGTCTATCGTTCCTCCCCCTCCTCATTCCTAAGAATAAATCACAAGTAGAGATAATTTCTTTACGTCTTGTTCTGCAAATAAGATTTCCAGTCACACTGCTCTTACAAAGTTGTACTGATATGGATCTTGCTGTTTCAGCAACTCTTAATACATTTACAAAGGTGCAGTAAACACTTTTACCTGTTCAGTGATAATCAGCTTCTGACCTTCACCCTCAGCTGGTATTATCTTTTCGAACCTAGGGAGATTTATCCTAAAACAAAAACAGAACTACGTCTGTAGCTGAAATGCAGCAAACTCAAGAAACGTAGCAGCAACTATACGTAGAAAACTTTCGTGGTAATATTTCTTGACATGTAATTAGCTAACTGTGCAAAACTTGTTTTTTATCGGATGGTAAATTACTGAATTAGAAAGGAAGAACTCGGCAAGATGAAGTTGTTGGAGAAAAGGGAAATAATTTATTTGTTTTGGTATTTATTACACAGGATCACAAGGAAGTTTCTCTGCAGGAATTCTTTACAGAGAGTAAGTCTCAAATGGATCAGCAATTGAAAACCTATTCTTAGAACAGATACAAAATCCATTAACATTCTAGTCCAGTCTTCTTATGCAATAGATCCTCTACAGAGGATGATCTACACATGTAACAATACTCAAAATCCAAGCAGATAGGAAGTTCTGTTTACTGACCAGAAATGGACCCATATTTCAACAAATAACAACAAAAAGAAAACTCACAACTCTGCCCTACCTTTCCTTAAAGACCTGCAGTCCTCGGACCAAGCCTTCCAGGCAAAGCAGATCATAGCGGTTGGCAGGAACATCAATTTTATAGAGAACGACATCAGACGCACCCTTTGCCTTTTCTTCGCCTTTTTCTTTACTTATAATGTCCTTCTCAGATGTCTGAAATAAAAAGTGCCATTTTAAGCTGATAGATCTTAACACTGACAGCAGTATGATAGTGATACGATAGGAGAAACTGTATTAATTAGAAGTTTAACACTGTAATTTGCATTTATACAGCAAATAGAACACACCAAATACAAGAAATGACACAAAACCGCAAAATCAGAAACTGTAAAGCAGTGTACCAAAAGAAAAATTCAGTATTAAAATTTACATTTTAAGAATAAAGGTTATAGAAGTAAGAACCTCCAGGCTGTTAGATCCCAGTAGATATCTGAAACCTTATTTTTGGCAATAGATTGGCAAATGACTTGTTATAATCAAATTTATTCTGAAATAAAGCATGATATATGATGTTCAGGTGTCTTTTGATAAGCATCATTAAAAAGCCAATAAATTAAAATTAAATGGCAAAACGAAAACAGGTCTACTTGAACAAGATTTGCATGGATAGAGTTATCAGGGCTAGCAAATCTCCCCAAGTACAGAATCTAAACCAAAATGTTAAATATAAATTAGTTACAACTCAGGTAACAATGCCCAGGACAAATACGTTTTTTGTGGATATTGCACAGACAACTGCATATCAAACAAAGCCAAACAGATCTTGTAAAATATGATCAATACATGCTCTGTGGCCATATTTATGCTGCTAAATAAAATTGTGCCTGAGACTGAAGATCAAGCAGCAGAGCACTGACCTCCGGAAGTATTGCAATATGCAATCTTGGAGGCTCTTGCTTCCAAAGCAGTAGCTTTTGTATCTGAAGGGATTTTTCCAGATTCAAAACACCTTTGTTACTGTCCACTACAACACTGTACCAGGGGATATGCTGGAAATAATGCTATACAAACTCTTACCAAAAAGTAATTCTGTCAATACCCTTCATATATTCAAAAAGCAACAAATAAAAACATTACTTACAATTTCATCAAGCTCCAAACCAAACTCAAAGCAAAGCTCATCAAATTCTTCATCCGCTGTGAAGGAAGAGGGTGAATTTTGGTTAATAAGCAGACCTTAGACCTAATTTTTCTGTGTCTGGAATGTTTTCAAACAAGATAACAAATGCTACTTTGACAAAAAAAAAAAAAAAAGTAAAAGTAATTTAAAGAATTTTCCTTATATTTGCATCTGAGTAGCAGCTTCTTTACATATTTAATTTACTGACAGGTATTCTGACAGTCACAAAGGAGGGCTTCTGATCTTTGGAGTTCAGCTCCTCATCCAAGTCTGTCAGAGCAACTCCGCCGTGAACAGACAATGAAATCGGAAGGGAATAACTGGGCAGCTTCTGCCTAGCTTCTTCCAATTCTGATCAGTCAGGTGGTTCTACACAGGCTACATCAACCACGTTGTATCGTGTGAGTAACACAGCTCCGAGCTGACAATGCAGATCTGCACGGGGCTGTCTGAAGAGCCACAGCTCCCGTCCGGTCTAAACCACTGCACGTCCTGAATGCTCCTTCAGCCAAGCCCTTCTTAAATCTGCTTCCTGAGCCAGGAAAGAAGGACTAAATAAACCCACGCTATTCACTGCTCGCTTCGCACGCTCCCCCCCACTCTTCTCTCTCCTTCTTCGTTTAACCAGATCCTAAACCAGAATGAAACTCCAACCAGAAACCGCCCTGCGGAGACGCGCGGTGGCAATTTTCCGAGAGATTTGGGCTCAAAGCAGTGCGTGTCGGGGCAATGGGCCGAAGGTGCCAGGGATAACACACGGCTCCACATGGCTGTGCCTGCTGTGCCGTGCGCTGGCGAGGAGCAGGCGGCAGAGGAGCCACCGCCGCCCTGAGACCTGAGCTTCCCCCGGAGTGCCAGCGCAGCCCCGGGACAGGCGGGGCGCGGAGGGCGCGGCCGGCGGCACCGTGAGCGCTCAGGGCTTCGCCCCGGCCGGAGCGGGCAGCGGCGGAGGCGCCGCGGCGATGGCAGCCCGGCGGCCGGGCGGGCACGTCCCGCAGCACGGCGGAGATGGCGGGGATGGTGAGCACTCACTGTAGCTCCGGCCCAGCGCCCGGAACAGCAGCTCCCGCTTCACGCTGACGGTCGGCATGGCTGCCCGCGGCCCGCGCTGCGCCTGCGCCGCGCACCCGCCAGGCCCCGCCGCGCTGCCCGCGGGCCGCCCTCAGACCGCCGCCCTCAGACCACCGCCCGCCGCCCTCCGCGCTCCCCGGAGCCGTGACACGGCGCACCGGCGGCCGCGGGGCTGCTCCGATCCCGTCCTGCGCCTGCGGAGGGGACGGGCGGCGCGCCGAGGCCCGGCAGCGCGGCGGGCAGCTACGGCGGTGACATCAGCCCGCGCCGGGCCCCCGCGCTGTCACCGGCGCTGGGCGGGAGGGGCGGCCCGTGTGGGAGCGCCACTGCCGGCGGTGCCGCTGTCCCTGTCCCCGCGGGGGATGGCGGATCCCGGCACTGCCGCCGTCCCTTGGGAGAAGGGGGTCAGCTGGGACAACGCTCTGCAAGTTTCGGGGGATGGTTTCTTTTTCATTCCGAAGTTTTACTTTGTCGATCCCTGTCACGGACGCCGCGGGCGGGAGGAGGCTGTGCGTGTGCTGGTTTAATTAAAAACAAAACGCTTGACGCCAAACACTGCAGGAACTCGTTAAGTTCTGGGTCAGCTCCATAAGCTCTTTAATCGTAAGAGCCTTAAGCACGCCCTGGAGTGCCGGGTCTCCGGCCGCTCCGAGGGGAAAAGGCTGCCAGGGCAGCGCAGGTGTTGGGTGTGCGGACACGCCGGGATCCGCAGGCGCGGGGATCGCTGCGGTAGAACCGCGGTGCCGCCGCCCGGTGCCGGTGCCGCCGCCCGGTGCCGCCGCCCGGTGCCGCTCATGCGGAGCAGCGTTAGCAGGCGCGGCGCTCCGGGCAGGGGGAGCCGCGGCGGCCGCCTGTGGGAGGGGGGGGATGTAGCAGCCGCCAGCCCCCGCAGCCGCGCCCGGGCTCTGCCCGCTCCCGCTCCAAGATCGGGTTACCGAGGCCAGGGCGGGCGGCACCGCCTCCCCGTCCCCGCCTGCCGGACCCGCGGCCGTGGGCAGCGCCGGCGGCGGGAGGGGCGCGTCCTGCACGGCCGGGGCCGCGGCAGAGCGGCGCGCAGCGGGCAGGTGCGGCGGCTGGGCTGGGGCTGCAGCTGGAGCCGGCAGGTCCCTGCCTCCCGCCCTGCTCTCCGTCAGCATGAAGGTCGAGTTTGCCCCCATCAATATACCCCTAAAGAGGAGGATCCAGACAGTCGCCGTGCTGCAGTGGATCTTCTCCTTTCTCCTGCTGGGTAACAGCCTTCCTCCTTCCTGCCCCTGTCCCAGAGGGAAAAGGACGAGAAGCGGCTTTTTCCGTGACCGGCGTTACCCGTGGGCATCGCTCGGTGCCAGCCCGTGGCTCACGTGGGTGCAGAAGCGGCCGGGGGCGAGCAGCTCCCGAACGGGCGAGATCCCCGGGTGATCGCACTTCTTTCTTCCTGGAAAGCTTTGGCTGCCTTTCCCTTTTTTTCTGTTTCTTTCTATCGGTTCTTCTAATTTGATCCTAAAAGGTGCCTGTGGCTCTTCATTGAGAAGCCTAGAAGGTTTCTGACAGCAACTTTTTTTCTCCAACACTAGCAAAAAGTCTACTACATGGCTAATGCTGTTTTCATTCATAATTTCATAAAATAACTTTATATGCTGTAGTTCAATAAAATTCTCATTTAACAAGGTAGTAGAAGTTAATGGGCATTGTTAGTGAATTGACTCAAATACAGACGTTTCTGTAAATATGTGAAAAATATCCTCACTGGCTTTAAGAAAGTGTTACTAATTCTACTTGGTAATTTTTTCCACTGATTGTTCCTCTATAATTAATGTTCCTAATATCTTAATAGACACCTATCACAAAGCCCTTATTCCCAGCAGCGAATCGTAATCACATAGGTAGGTATCTCAAATTTGATGAAATGAATCACTTGATAAGGTAAGATAAGCCTTAACTCTATGAGTCTAAATCTGTGAATTGTAAAAATTGGGAAATGGTTTTTGAATAGTCAGTTCTGAGGTACAGAGCCACCTGTGTATTACTGAAAATGCTGGAACACTTCATGATCCTTTATGCTCTAGGATTTACAAGGAGAAAAGGAGTGTGCGCATATCTTCCTTCTATGTCTTGCAAATATATTATCTTTCAGATGGTCTGATGTCTTCCAGATTTTTTGTTTTTAGGTTGTTAGCCCATACATGAAAGATTTGGGGGAGGTATAGAGGATATGAAGAATCTACACAGATTAATCAGCAGATGTTCTGTTACTTCTAAATTATATGTAGTTAAACGATAAACAGTTTGTTTGTGGCTACATTGTAAATAGCCTGTACTTTTAATTTTCTGTTATTGAATTAGGTCTTGGCGTGAGCCATTATTTCAGTCTCATAAAGCAGTGGAAGTTCAGGGGCAGTGGAAGAAAACATTTTTTTTCCTCTAATGTAGCAACACTGCTGCAGAAAAACACATCTTCCTGTGCTTACTAGAAATGATTGGGGTGCAGAAAATCCCCTCTCTGTAGTTTAGTGGGCAAAGTAGGGACCTGTCATCTGCAGCTGGCACTGCCTGGGAATGTCAAGGAAAATCAACTCAGAAATGGTATTATGGCTGGTTATGTTGAGTATTGTTGAGATCGTGTGATCATGAAAAAATGGATTTGCAAGAATGCTTGATTAACAATTTGATTCTAATAATAATTATCTGTTTGTGCACCATGGGGATGTTTATCTTTAGAGCTGACCAGGGTGACCTTGTTATTTTGTAGGTGGACGCTTTCAGTGATAGGGCACACAGTGATCTGGCCAAGCACGATCTTGATTGTCTGTCTTGTGTTACATATCTGCATGTGAAAACTTGAACTGATAATGCCCGATGACAACTAATGATTCATTAGATAGATAGAGAGATTCTGTTTAGAGCAGTGAATAAATGGGGTACTGAAGTTATCCATCTAGGTATGTTGTAATGAGCCATAACTTAGTGAAATGAACTATAGGACCAACAAATGAAGTAAGGTAACTCTGAAAATCAGTGCCCTGAATGACAAAAACTGAAATGGTCAGTGATAGGCTTCAGATCTGGGCAGTGACATGTGAAAAAGTGATTTTGCACACAGAATTCAGATTGTGACTTGGATAGAAGACTCTTGGTTTTATCTTCCTGGCTGAAAATTGTAAAAAGCCCTTGCTCTCCAGGCTTGCTTTGTGGTAATGCTGTTTGGTTTTCTGAGACTGTGGAATTGATGACTGAAAATGCCCTCTTGTGCAACTCACAAGCTGGTCTGAAATACAGACATGCAATAGTTGCATGATTGTATTTTGAAGCCTAAATTTGATTTATTGATTGATTTGAAGCCTAAATCTCATTCCCCACTGTAGAAAGGGTGAAGCATTCTACAAATACTGAAAAAATAGCAGCAGCAGCCTGGTACAAGTAAAGTTCTGCTTCTTCATGCAGTGTACCAGCTTGGGCTGGATCTTCACTACAGATCCATTGCTTCTGCTGTGCAGTGTAGGCAGAGTAAACATGCCTCTGCCTCAAAAAAGCTGTACAGATGTGCACAGAATTTCATTATATACAAAAGGAACCTCTTTAAAATTCTGGCTGTAAGTTCCTGTGCTTCCTTGTTCTGTGCTGCAAGCTGCCAAAGCTCACCCTCAAAGGGAAAAGACAAGTTTTCATTGTAACAGTGATTTGCCTGTTCATTATCCAGGGGCATGACACCAGAAGCAAAAATAAGTTCTGAAATACTGGGATGTATATGTAAGAGCTTCTGGATTAGATGAGAAAAATGCCATTAACAGATTCCCACTGTGTGTTAGCTGAAAATGCCATGTGGTTTTCTATCTTATGTTCTCCAAGTGCAGCTGACCAGAAAAGTTTGGGTATAAGTTCCATGAAAGAGAAAAGTGTTTTAATTTGGCTTCTGTCTTTTGAAAGACAAGTGTTACCAGTCTTGAGTCCAGAAAACTAAGCTGTTGAAACTGAAAACTGACAAATACTAAAATCCTGCTGTTTCTTACTGTATTGAGCACAAGTCCAAAACAGCTTCAGGCTGAAACATAATGTCAAGCCATTCGTGTTATACTGCTGAAACAGCAAATACATGAAATTTTGCAATGTCGTAGTAAGTAATGGATGAAAGGCCAAACCAGACAATTTTTACAGATGGTAGTTTTATGCCTGTAATTACAGTTATTAGAGATTCATTCGTTTGGTTGGGGGCTGACAGTCCTGGGGCAGGTCTGGCCGTGTTCCGAGCTCATACAACACCCACACTATGTCTGCCTGTGAGGCTGTGTGCTCTCTGTGTGCTGTCTGCTCCTGATCACTCTGTGCCATTGTCCAACCCAACCCCAGGCAGAAAGTCCCCTGGAGAAATAAAATCTTCAAGCCTGTAAGTGCTGCTGGACTGACAAAGCAAAGAGGTTACATAACCCCCATTTTTGTATGATGGGTTCATTGTGCGTGTGCACTAAAGAAATTGTCACTGTCAATGAATGCAATGGATGTGCCTGTTGTTTGCAGGAAATCTTTGCTTTTAAGCTTGGAAATATTTTTTTAAAGAACTTGGAATTAATTTTGCTGTATTTTCCAGTATGTCTTATATCCTCCTATTTGAAACAGGTGTAGGTTTTCTGTTTCTTACACAGAACACAGCAGTTGGACATTTATCCTTGGTGTGTGTGAACTGTGTGCCTCAGTACTGCATGTCTGTCAGTGAAGTTCACTTTGTATGAGGAGATGAGCAGCACGAAGGCAGGACGTAGATCACAGGGTTCATTTAAAGGCAAAACCATTAAAACAAAGAAAAATCAGTCAGATTTGAGGTGTTGCTTTCCCAGTGCTTTGTCCTTTTGTTTTCCTTTCTCTCTAAAGTACACAAATCAAATGACAGTGTTTTTGAAGAAAGTAAAGCTAGAAGGTGAGTTGGTGAGCTATATGCTCCTGCTATCTTCTGAGCCCCGATGTGAAAATGAACAGTGGAATCTGAGCATGTAGAAAATCAAAGGCAAAACTGAGCAACTTGGGTGGAGTGGTGGTGTCTTGGGCCAGACAATGAGAGAGGGAAATGAGAGTTTAACTCTGTAGCAGGGATACCAGGGTTTTTCTCTGAGAAAAGGCGATGGTAGGGAAGAACGGTGCCTCTTCTAAAGCCCACCTTTGAGGCCCAGCAGTGTCCCTGGTCTCCTCACGGGGGATTTGGGAGTGACTGTTGTGCAAGCACCCCTATATTTATTTGCAAAACCCTTAATAATGCAGTAAATCAGTATGTGATATAAGGTATACTTTAATATGCACAAAGCCACAAAATAATATGCTGAAGACATTGGTATATATTAAATGACATCCTGTTCTCTAGTGATTAAACTTCTGTGAATGTAGGATGAAGCAGTCTGTTAATTGAACTTGCTGGAGACAGTTTTGAGTTGTGGATCTGGCTTCCCCCAAAGAGTAGAATTGAAGAAACACTTGCCACAGAGTGAGAGATTGCTTCTGGAATAATAAATTATTTCTGTGTTGAGAAAGAAGGTGTCAGTATAATGTGCTAAAGCAAATATTAACCTTTTCTGCAAACATGCCATGATGGTTATCTGGTGCTTTTTAATTCATCAGCTGTAGCTGGATAACTAATACGGTTTTGTTCTTCCTCAAAGTCTTTTTGAACAAAACCTCTTGATGCTTAAGAAAACTCAGCTAAGCTTCATGAGCCTTTCCTAGCAAGCTGGCTGGTATTGCTACTTGTTTTTGTCACTGTACTCATCTATCCATAAAGTTTATTGGTGGCCTATGGGTAGGGACTGAAGTGTGATCACAGAGAATAACAGGGTACTTACTGACTAGTATTTCTAGGAATGCTGCCTCTGTTACCTACATCTTAGGGAGGGAATTTAACATGTGTCTGTGTATATTTGTTTGTATCTCTCAAAAATAATAAGAAAAAACAGCTCTGATGTGTCAGGCCAGAGACCCTAGTTTGACAACCTCCATGTGAATGTAAGTGGCAGTGAATGCCTAAGGAAAAAGAAAATAAATGGGAAATATATAGACTAAATTTGTTGTGCTGTCTTGGGATTTGGCAATTAGTAACTTGGGGATTAATGGTATCCAGGCCACTCTACCCTCAAGTCAGTTGTGTGTAATGCTCTGTATCTCTGGTTTATCAGTATTTGCCAGTGGAAGGTCTTGGGAACTTGGAACCAAATTTCAGCATTAACAGACCTCTAAAGCTTGGCACCTGAGAGTTTGTGTTTGCTATCACAGCACTGATGAAATACAGGTTCCTTGGTAGGAATGCTCAGCTATCTTTGTGGCTCCCAGTTGTAACCAATAACCTGACAAATGCCCTCATAGGAGATTGATCCATATGCAATAAAGACTGGCTGCCCAACCACCTCAGTTCTGGACACAGCTACCAAATTCCTGGGAATGCCGACAGTTTTCCAGTACAGTTAGTTTAAATAAACTCCCAGCTTTTTCTTTGCTGGAGAGTCCTTATCTGCCATGGATGAAAAGTGTCAGCGGTTCCTGTGTTACTGGTGGAAAACTATGTTGACAGAATTGCACAGAGTAGTGGGCTTTAAACAGGGCAGTACTAACAGTGTGTCTCTGTTTTTTTTTTAAAGAGGCTCTCTATGTAAAAACTGCAGAGCAATACTCTGCAGAGTCACGAGCTTGCTTACTGTTGCCTTGGTAGGTTGCCTATTCTCAGGTATTGCCTGTTGTCTCAGGTCTTACTTTGTTGGGAATACTGGAGTCCATTTGCTGTAGTTGCTCCCGCATTTGAATTTCTGTCATTTTCTTCATGAGATATATAAATAATTTAGAGAATATTTTCAGAAATTAAGTCTGATTATTTTTTTTTTTCCTGCATGAAAATATCCCATAAGTGGGGAATATAATTTATTTTAATGCCAAGATCAACTGATCAGTGGTAGCTTGAGGGATATTAGAGAGGAGCAAATGTTCATTAGGGAGGAAAACCTTACGGTACAATTCTTTTGTGTTCCCTCCAAAGTTCTGTTCCCAACCCAGCTCAGAGACATTGCTGCTCTGAAGACTAAGGATAAGAAAATCGCTGTTGTTGGAAATATATCAGCGTGGTTGTTAAAGAATGTTATTTTTCTTTTTGGTATTTTTTCCCCGCCTGTGTTCACAGATGTAATAAATGCGCTTTTCACCTTGCTGTATTGGTACACACACGCACTCATATAGCCCAGGGAGGGGCAATACTAAGAATCACTTCTCCATCTGTGTATTTGCTAGGATGCCAGGGGGATAAAGATGGGTTTTTTACTGCATCCTTGATGGGATGAGGTTCAAATTGATGAACTCTGAATGTCTCCAGCTCATTTAATACAGAGCAATATAATGTGTTTAGAGGAAAGCTTTGCTAATTCTGCGTGGGATATGGCAGGAACTGGCTGTGAGTTCAGAGCTGCCCTTAGTTGCTGGGCAGTCCTGAGATTTCAGAGTGAGCTCCTTTGCATGGTTTTTGGAACACTGCATAGAGCCCGAAGTGCTACTTGGGGTGAGACCAGCACCCCTGGCATCAGGGACACACCTGCACTGCCCAGGCATGCTGCCTGTGACTGCTCTGAGCATAATGGGAGTCTTTTGATTAATATCAAAGACTTTTATATTAATCAAAAGACTTTAATCAAAGATTTTTCATACCTTAGTAACGCCAAAAGCATTTGAAGCTTCCAATTTCCAGATTTAACCTGTGCTCTTTTCCTGCTTCCTATATCTGGTGTTCAACTATTTTATAAATTTGGTGTCCCCAGTTGCAAACTCAGAGCCTGATTAATGATTGAAGAATCAGGTGTACAAGCATCATTGGACAGGATGGCTGCCAGTGCTGGTAGCTAACATAGAGTGGTTTCCATCCATTTGTTGCAAAATATGAGTATCCATGTGTTGTAAATGGGAAATGGAGGAGAAATGACACACCAACATTGGTTCACAAACACAATGTTCAGAGTTCCATGGCAGTGATTTTAATATGTATTTCCTCCCCCCACCCCCACCTCCAAAATCCAATATATCATAGAGATTTTTTTCAAAGCTCTAATTCAAGTTCAACCAAAAAATTACACTTAGAATGTACACTGGAACTACATCCAAGAACACAGTGATGCAGTAGAGTGACAAGTCCCAAGTTATTCACCTTTTACCTGGAATTTGTTTATGAATTTAGTTAAAATGGTTGCTGTTTATTTACTCACTGTCTTGTCTGGAGGAGAAAACATCACGTTAGTGTTTATAGGCTCACTGGTTTTGAGTCATCAGTGTTTAGCTCATCTTGAAGGCTGCTAATTCGTTGAAATAATGAGGAGGTATGGTAAAAGGAATTTGCCTCATGTCTCATTGGGAATGCAGTAATCAACTTTGTCCTACAAGATGCTGAGCTCCCCTTGGGAAGTGTGAACAGTGTACTTATCTGCCCGTACCTTGCAGAGCACTCAGGAATGTGTCCTAGCTTAAGTAAAGCACGGAGCTTGTTGACCTGGTGTATGTTTGTCTGCACAGGATTAAGTACTGCTATCTGGGCCTTCTCACTGCTGATGTAATTAGCTCTCACAGCAAGGATGCTTGGCTACAAAACACTCTTCAGCTGTTTGCTAGCAAACTGATAGCAAAAAGCCATGTGAGTCTGTGTTAAAAAAGCCATGTGACTGATTCTGTGTTAAGCTGAAAGCTCTTCTGAAAGGAAGGGTAGGAAATATAAATACTAATTTTTGCATAACAACTTAATTGAATTATAGCAGCTAGAAAAAACTTCTCGTACTTTTTCAAACTTAAACCAAGTTCCTTGGCATCCTGTCCAGATTAGCATTCCTAGAAATTTCTATAGTTTCAGTATCTCTTCTTCAAGGAACAGGTAATGACTTTTTCTCAATAGATTTCTGTGTCCTATTTTGGAGTGATGCTAGTGTGGGATTCCCGGTGAAATTGAGTGTCATATTTCACCCATGTTACTTGTCCTGCATTAATGATGGTCCTTAGAGCTTGTTTCAATTGTGAGTTTTCTACATTGACTTTGGGGGTCTTTGGGCCTCAATTAGCTGTGGAGTTTTTCAAGAGCTCTCACTCTGGTGCTTTTCTGTGAAAGACCAGGGTTGCTTGCTTGAGGAGGAGGCAGTGAGCTTCTGTACTGAAGTACAGAAGTATCCTTGAAAATGGTAGGTTTTATCCTGCCTCTGCTTTTGTTTATGGTAATTTCCTCCTTCCTTTCTCAGAGCAAATGCAATTCCTTATTTTCCTGCTCATATTCCTGCTGGAAATGTGAATGTTCATTCCCTTCTAGACAAGTTATCCAATTCTATTCTAAAGACACAGTCAAACTAGGCACAGGAACAAGTTGGTTGAACTTCAGAAAAAGTAAATATTCAGGTTGGAGGAAATGCAAGTCTGCCTCTAGTCCAAGTCGAGATCTCAGCTTGAAACCTGCATAGTCTAGGGAATCTGCTAACTTTTCAACATCCAAGTAATATCTCTCCTGAATGAAGGTGATCTGAACTAGGATGAGTGGGTTTTACTCTTGGTTCCTCTGCTTTTTCTAAAGCTGTCAGTTACATTTTACATTGTGTGAGCCAAATTATTGCCTGAAGTACTTCTGTGGTTTCTTGTTAAATCTGCTTTATTTAGCGGTGTGTTTAGCTCAGTATGTTTCACTGGTGTAACTTCTAGGACTTCGAAGGCTGTTGCCCTCAAAGCCAGTCAATTGAAAGACTTAAAGTACTCCTCCTGCATTGTAAAATATCTCTGAAAAACACTGGGTTCCTGCAACTCTGCCCATTGAGTCTTCCAGTGAGAACTAGGTCCTGTAAAGCCCTGGCTCCTTTGCAACCTGGACTTTGGTATCTGATCCATGAGCCTGATGGGGTTTGTTCAGGAGGGGGCAGAACAAGCAGGCTGCTGCAGGGGTACCACAGGGCAGAGAGCAGCACCTCCTACTCCTCAGACATCTCACACTAGGGCTGCTCAACATGCTGCAAGACTAAAATTCTCCAAGTTCTACAAAGATAAAGTTTCCATAGGATTTCCCTGAGTAATTATTTCAAGGTTGAGCCCCAAGTAACACATTGTATTTAACCAAACAACTTTTTCTTGCTCTTTGAATTGTGTATAAAAAATACAATTCTTATGTATCACTATTGTAGCAAGATGCTACAATTCTTACTTTATTTCATTTGAAAGTATCAGAACGTACCTGCTGTTGTGTTCCCATAGCAGCACTTCAATAGAACCTCCCCTTTGACTGATATGGTTAGTGGCTGAAGTGGAACCTCTTTGTGTTTTGGTCTCATCTAGAGCATCTCCTCGGCCAGTGACAGCACTTTTGGCTAGGAGTAGGACTACCACCCCCATATTATAGGTAGAGAAGATGAGAAAGAGAATAGCAAATAATTGCCCAACATCGCTGTACTTAGAAAAGAGATGTTGCTATGGCTCCCTTTCCCTTCTTTCCTTCCCCAGCTTTCCTTTCTTCTCGCTCCCTGAAGCATTACATCCTTGTTAGCTCTTGCTGTCTCCTTTTATTTTGCCTTAGGTAAACCAGATGCTCTCTGCCAAACATCCAGTTGTGCAGTAGAGGGAGAAATAATAGACTGAGGTGATACACCCTTGTGATGTTTCACCCTCACTGTAACAACACAATGTGGAATAAGCGGAGTTCAATTTGTGTGCATTTTGAGTAAATCTGTAAAAATATATCAGGGCTGGGCATTCAGGGTATAAATAGACATAGGTATGATTAATGCTTGCTATGCTTTCACTTTTTGTCTCTTGCAGCAGAGTTTTGCTGTGGATTCTTTGTGATCCTGATCCTGGGCAACTTCTGGTTTCTTGCTGTTCTGTACCTGCTGTGGCTCTACCTCGACTGGGAAACACCATGTGCTGGGGGCAGACGGTCCCAGTGGGTCAGGAGCTGGACTGTCTGGAAGTACTTCAGGGAATACTTTCCCATTCATGTGAGTAAAAGGTTTCTCACAAACAGCTTGAATAGCCATAAGCATGGGCAAACATCTAAGACTCATCTTTGCTAAAATTCTAATACTCACTCCAGGGTGAACTTAACTTCTTTTTAAAACATGGGAAATCTGAGATGTAGTGGCAAAAGGGGACAGGACCTGGTGTTCTAGTTGGACTGTTGGGTGACAAGATTGCACTTCAGCACAGTTAGTGCTAGACATGGTGTCCTGACACATCTATGTAAGCTTTGTTTATCTGTAAAGCTGGACAGTAGTTTTAAGTGTTCAGAAGAAAATTCATTGTCATTGCTTCTATAGCCTGTCAATGTGCAATCTCCATAGCTGTTGTTTTTGAGGTAAATATTATAATGCCCACCACTGACTCTATTTTTCAGCTTATAAAAACTTCAGAACTGAACCCAAATCACAACTACTTACTTGGCTTTCACCCTCATGGGGTCCTGGTAGCTGGAGCCTTTGGAAACTTTTGCACCGATCCTCCTTTCAAAAATTTATTTCCTGGGCTTACTCCATATCTTCATATCATGCCCATCTGGTTTGGCTGTCCCTTCTTCAGAGAATACATAATGAGTGCTGGTAGGTAAAAGCAGAATGTCTCAGCTGTTGGTCCATATTTTAGCTTCTGTTATCAATGTAGAGTCTGTTTCTCTACTTATATATGGTAAGTAATTTTACAAGGATCAGTGTTGGTGCTAAATTTAACCTCTCTTTTATGATGAACTGTTGTGGCAAAAAAAAAAAAAATAGAAGGTTTTATTAATGGTTTTGTAAACAATATCACTGAGTTGTTTTTTCTTTCTGAAAAGAAATTACTGATTTTCCTTTGAACTATCAGACAACAGTCCAGAGTACCCATTATATACCAGAAGAGAAGGGCATAATAATTTATAATTTTTATTTAGTCATTTGCAGGTACTTGTAAAACAAATTCAGGCTAATCTCTTACTTGAAGGGCTTAGTCTTGTACAGTACAAATATCTTTATATTCAGAACTTAATTACCTGCTTCTGATTGAAGTCCCATGTTGTAAATTTGTGTAATTTTAATTGAGATATAAAATCTAAAGAGAGGGACCTTTTTTCTCTGTTCTGAGAAGCATTTGTCATAAAGGGGTGATTTTCATGACTGGTACTACAGTAATAAAAGATAAAAATAACAAGCAATCAAGCTGGAGGAATAGAAAAATGAGAAGAATTAAATAAAGACTAGTGCTCCCCCCCAGTGGCTTAATCCAGGTGTTATTTTACTTCAATTCACTCAACTACAGCATTTAAGCATGTTCTGATGCACAAGACTTAGTCCAGGAGACAGAGATCTAACTTTATTCATGACTGCAACATAGACCCTGTGATGTGAGAGAAGCTGTTCCACTGCTCCATTCAAAGAAACATGCCAAGGATGTTGCCCAGGTTAATATCAGAATTATTTATCTATGTATACTTCAACATATCAGAGAATGCCTTTCCATGACAATGTAATTTCTGAGGGTGTTCTTTGAGACTTGCTAAGTGAGGGATTGGCAATGGTAGAGCATAGCAAGTCTTTTAATTGTTGTCTGGAAGTCAGATTTACATGTTTTTGGCATCTTGACCCATGGGAACAAATATTTACCTGCAGAATGAGACGGAACTGCAGTGAAAAGCACACTAAAACCAGCCAGCATTGGAGCTCAGTTTTCACAGGTATGCAGCTGATAAATGAGAGAGGACCTTTAGTGTAATACAGGTCACCAGTCAAATCATAAAACACTTGCAAAATCTTGCATGCCCTGAAAGCTGTGCTCCTGGCACAATGTTTCCTTTCCCAGTCCTTTTTCTGCCGGTCTCTGAAACGTGCAGGTGTTGCCTATGGCAGTGCAGCTGTGGCACTCCTGGGCTGCAGTGTGAGCACAGAGCAGTGCCCTGCATGGAGGCTGGCAGCCCACCTTCAGCAGCAGACACATTTGTCCTGGGGAAAGGCAGCAGCTTCTGTGTTCCTTTCCAGGGACAATGCATGCTGACATCAATGAGCATCACTTGAATTATTTGTGAGTCCCATGTCTCAGCTGCATTTTCAGAGTAACAGTTAGTGTGAAGGCATATGTGGCAAATGGATGTTGCTTTTAAATGAGGCGTGGACTTGCTCCAGTTGCAAGCTATTCCTCTTGGTGGCCAGCCCTCAAAAGTAGATCAGTCATCTTCCTTCTTTTACCAAATTTTTATAATCCACATTGTACTGTCTCTATTGGAAAAAAGACCAAGCAGGGAGCAGGACATCCAAAAGTGCATTTTGATAGCAGCTCTGTAAAACCAACAACGTAAAGTAGACTCGATCTCTAAATTGTCATTTTGATTATATGAATTCAACACAGTGTAATTAAACATGGCTTCTGGGTAAGTGGTACCACTACAAGCCTTTGAAATGAAACTTAGGGCTAGAAGGAAAAGGAACCTTTGAAAGATTAGGTGCATATCTGTTGGAAAAGGGACTTTTCAAGTCTCTCCACCTGAAGAGATGATGAAGTCTTGTACAGCAGTGTGCATTGTGATTAGAAGTATCTAGATCAGCAGGAGTACCAGGAAAGCTTCATGCAATCTGCTATTTTAGCCTAAATATTGATGAGTGCCTGGGCCTGGTTACTAGAGAATGAGCTGATGCAGTTATGAATGGTGGAAGTGAGTCTTTTCTGCATCTTCTAATGATGTCATACCATTGCCTTAGATGGAGCTGCTGCTTTATAGCTTTGAAAAGAATGGAGGGGTATGCTTGGTACTATAGCTCCATGTTTGAATTAACAAGTCCTCTCTACATTCTATTAACCTCTCTTGCCTGTGTTTATATGTACCTGCTGTACAGCTTGAGCTGCTGCCTCTCAGCAGAATCTGCTGCCATTCACCTCCTCTGTTGTTGGGCACAGAGTTTCTCTGAGGGGGAGTTAAGTTGCCAGAAGAGCACACCCTGAAGAACTCAAAACTCTTGCAATAGGCAACAGCATTTAAGTCATCAGTGTGAAATCAAAACATGTGCCCCAAACCAAATCTATTGCAGAGTGAGGAGGTTGAACCCAAACCTTTGAAATCTGCTCTGTGCTAATTTTGAAACATCATTCATGTATTTTAAAATATTCTTAAATTCCACTTGTACATGAAGATCCAGATCACTCTTAAAATGTTTCCTCCTGAAGGAATGGTTTCTGCATCCAAGGAAAGTGTCTCACATGTGCTGAACAATAAAGGAGGTGGCCATGCATCCGTCATTGTGATTGGAGGAGCAGAGGAATCTCTGAATGCACATCCTGGAAGTCTCACCTTGAACATCCTCAAGAGGAAGGGATTTATTAAAATGGCCCTCAAACATGGGTAGGTCTTCCATGAAGCATGCTTTGAATGTAGATAGATTCTTATATTTAGTTCATATGATAAGAAATTAGAAAATTTGAAAGAGTCTAAGTGTCTAAGAACATGCAGATATCTGGCACAGAAGCCAGTCTGTCCACCTAGATCCAATCTGGGAGTGTTGAAAACTCCCTTTGACTTTCATAATTCGTAACAGTAGGTGTTATTAGCATACCTTGTTTTATTTCAGTTGTTTCTTGCACTAACAAAGAGTAAGAATTATGAAACAATATTAGTAAACCTTGGCTGGTTTTGCTGAGTAGGGCAAACATTCTGCTTTCTGTTCTGTAAATTGAAGATACATAAAGGTAGAATTTTCTTATAATTTTAAGCCAAGAAATTGGATGGCAAGGCCCTGTTTCATTAAATCACTGAAAATTATGGTCTAGGAAGATTTGTTTTCACTATTATTCTAAAGACTTTCTTTTGTAGATTGCCATTTGCAAAAGTAAATTCCTGGGAATTTTTGGTGAAAATCTCAAGAAAAACTATGTAGCTTTTTATTATCAAGCAGCCATCAGTGTGTAATTAAACAGAGATAGTATCAATATTTTTTGAGTGATGTACACAGTATAAGATACCGTGTTTGTTCTGGATTGGTCTAGATGGTTTGCATATTAGAAATATTGAAACCAGTGATCTGTTCCAGGTATACTTTCTGAACACTCCCAGGATTATACACTGACATGTGAAGCAATGAGAAAAAAATTAGTCTTGAGAAATCTGTAAGAGCTTTTTAAGCTATCAGCTGGAGAAAAGGTGGTCTCTGAAGAGCTCTCTGCTTTTACACAGTGTGAAAAAAACTTAGAAACTGTTCTGTGTCAAAATTCCAAGGGTCTTTCTTATACATATCACTAGGATTCTCATAAAGAATATTTTTGCTAATAGGATGTATCATTTTTGTCTAATTTGTACCCAGAAAAAAAACCTTGTGTATTTGCATTAGTAGTTTACTGCCTAAATGAGTCTTTACTCATTTTTTGCTCAACTGTTAATTAATTCAGTGGGATCCTCAACATTCACTAGCTTTTGTTTGTTTTAACCATGAAGATTAGAAAAATATTTAGGTACTTTTTTTTTTTTTCTGAGTATGTTGATAGATGTCTGGTCTGTCATATCGCAAAGGTTGGTGGTAATCTCTCATCTAAATTGATTTGGATTGAGAAATCAGATACACCTGTGCCTCTCATGGCATTTATTTCAAAAGTGTCTCCAACGCCTAAGAGCAAGAGTGAGATGCTTACAAAACACAGGAATGGCCCCTTTATCCCTTCATTTACTTGGATTCCAGTGATGGTCCTCGTCTTTCTGGAAGGATCACAGCAGTCTAGAGCCCTCCTCTGGGTGGCAGTGCCCATCTCTGCCTGAGTGGCTGAGGGCTACAACTCACATGGTCACTGTGAGCAGCAGGCTCCAAGTCAGTCCTACTGACACCAGCACAAACCCCTGCTTCTCTGTGAAGCATAGGAATTCTGCTTTCTGCCCAGCAGGGCTGTGGGACAGTGCAAGTCTAACAGCCCTCTTGCCCAAAGACTCGGCAAATCCAGTAATTGTTCTGGTTTTGATGTTTTGCTTTTTACAATTAACAAAATGGGAAGAAAATTTCCAGCTCAAGTGGAAATCAAAGGGCAAGGGAGGCTTGTAGGATGCAGATGAGAAGACCCATTTTCCACCAATGCCTGCACACATTGCTGATGCTCATGATTTGCAACAGCAAATACCAACACAGGAAGGAAGGGGCAGTGCAGGGGGTTGTGCTTTCTGGCCCTGGCTCCTGTGCTACCAGGAGAGAGAAGCTGTGTTCCTCACCTAGGAGCTTGTCAAATGTGGCCTGAATGTGTCAGCAAAAGTCTTCTGCACTTCTGCAAAAGACATTTTGGTCCAAGGTAGTACAAATATCTCATATGAAGTGAAGAAACCCTAAAGACACAAAACAAATGATAAATCAGATAAATCAGATAGCTTATCTTTAATTTCACAATCATAAGTTACATATTTCTCTGGCTCAACCTCCTACATAGCATCTTGCAAAAGCCTTAACTAGATTAAAACAAATCCCACAGTGTCAGGGCACCACAGCTATTGCACCACAAGATGTTCCTGTTTGTCTTAGTGTTGTAGTAAAAAGTAGAGTGTTTACACAGCCTGCTACAGTAAGTACCAGGCTTTATGATATTCCTTTTGCAGGTGGCAGGGTGATAAATCCACTGGAGAAAGAAACTTTGAGCAGACACTAGTCAGAATAATACTATGGGAATGATAGTCTGTGTGAGTCCCTAGGCTAAAGAAGCTGTGGAAGCAGTTGTTTTTTACTGTACAGGTGGATTTGGACTGTTCACAGTGCTTTTCAGCCAGCTCTGTCCTCAGCACATCCTCTTCAAGCATTTACAGCTCTGCAGAAATTCATTCTGACAATGTTCTAGCAATACTGCTGTATTACAGTAAGATTTTTCTCAAAGGTAGTGGAGACAAAATAGAACTAAGATACAGAAACTAACATTTAAGTAAAGAAAATAAAATATCCCTGAATCCTTCAGAGACTGCTTAGGATTACCCTGCTTTTTTTTCTCTAAACTCTGTAGAAGAGTTAATGAAACTAAGCATTAATCAAAAACCATACTGCAATCAAGGTTTTAAATACAATGGTGGGTTTACCTGCTCAAGACAACTGCAGTGATTCTATCCACTCAAGTAGTTCATCCAGGAGCTAGTCAGTGCCTTTCCTCCCAGGCCAGTTCATGAACTGAAGGAGAATTCATTAGGCTGTGCAAGAGCCAAGTGGGTTCATGGAATTTCTGTGGGTAAGATGTGACCTCTGGTAATAATGGATTAAAGCTACTGTTTTCAAAGTCCAGAGGAAGCTGGGTTTCACTGGGAATTGGACAGCAGAGGAGGAATTTGGCATTGCACTCATTTCTGTGAGGGTGTCTGGTTTTTATCATGGTTTTGTACTGAAATCAAGGGCACACATTACTCCAGTCAAAAGACAAGGGAAAGCCAAGATCTGGTTTTGATGCCACCCAGCTGGGAGCATTATAAGGTTAGCTGTGAGGCTTCTTTGCTTGCCAAGGGAATAAATGTAGTGGAACAAGGGTGGACTTGCTGAAATAGTGGTGGATAACGACTTATGATATATACAATTACTCATTTTCATAATTCTGAACAGTCTCACAAATTGCAATAGGTACCAACCAACTAAATACTGCCAAAAGCAAATTGCTAGATGTGTGCCAATCACTTTTTTTTTTTTTTTTAACACCAATCAGCCAAGGCGTCCAAAAAGCTGCTGCACATGAGTAGAGTTGAATGCGTGTTGCTGATGAAATCCAAAGCTGCTGAAACTCTCTGTGCTGGTTATTGTGAAACTGTTTCCATGCTACTGATGTGAACTGCAGTGCAAGTGCAGGCTGATGTAGAATTCTCAGTGTTCTCTTTGTTTTACAGGGCTCATCTGGTCCCGGTGTTTTCCTTTGGTGAAAATGAACTATTCAAGCAAGTCGCAAACCCCAAAGGTTCATGGCTCAGGAATGTACAGGAGAAGTTGCAAAAGATAATGGGCTTTGCTTTACCACTATTTCATGCTAGAGGAGTATTCCAGTACAGTTTTGGCTTAATACCTTACAGGCAACCTATTCATACTGTTGGTAAGTTCCCTGCACCTTTTTCAATATGTGCAAATGTTTAGAAATTCATTTGTGTGTTGCTAGTATCTGTAAATTTATAAATCTGTTCTAACAGAATTGGTTACTGTGCATCTAAAACAAGTATGTGAGGTTTTCAGTCCTTCCCAGTTAAAGGGGGCAGTTCTTTTCTCCCTTTGCTCTTTCTGTCCCCAGACAAATCTTACTCTTCTCATTCTCAGTTATCTGTAGGCTTCTATCCTTGGCAATCCATAAAGAAATCCAAGAGTTTTCCAGTTTTTACAAGAGGGTTGCCACAGCCCTGCAGCTGTTGCTGTGGGTTCTGGATGCTGCAGTTGTTTTGTGAGAAGCCCAGAACCTTAAATTCTCATCTCTGCAGAGAAGTAGCAGTTAGATGTTCCAGCTGATGCACAGCCCACCACAGCAGAGCTCTGGAGCAGGGCAACTAGAAGGAGCTTGTGTGGTCCTGCCCTGTGCTCATCAGAACAGAGGGAGAGATGCAGGAGGAAAGGGAGAGGGCACTTTGTGGTGCCACAGCCCTTGGGCAGGCTGCCACTTAGATGGCTTTGCAGTTCTTTAGGGTGTTTCCTTCCCTCTTGGTTTTTTCCCTTGGAAAGATCCTGTCATGTTTAATGAGTGTGCCTGCCATGTCAACAGGCAGTTTGGGAGAGTGTTTTTCTCCCAAAGATTTCATTATTGCTTATCTACTCTCACGGGAGTGTGGAACTGAACATATTTTAATGGTTTTACTAGTGCTATTGACAACCTCACCTTTACAAAATCAGTGATGCTGGGTCTCATGCAAAAGCGATACCTGAATGTAAATTTTTTGGTAAATCATTTTTAGCCAGATGCTGACTTGAGTGAACTAAAGAAATTGAGCTTTTCTGGTGTTCCATAAGGGAACACCAGAAGGTGGTCCTCCCTTTTTATGGGGTTGATTTGATTACAGTTTAAAACAAAAATGTTTAAGACAAAAACATAGCTCTTTTTATGTTAAATTTCAAGCAGATCTGTGTTTTATCAGTTCATGAAGTTGAATATTTTGAAAATACGTAATTTTTAAAGCCCGTGTTGTACACAGGAAGGCTAAAAATGTCACTTATTTTAAAGCCAAAATGTTATCAAAGCCTTGGAATGAGATGTATTGGATGAGATCTATAAATCTGCATTTTTTGGGGGGGCTGATTACACCAGGAATGTTCTGAAACTTACAATGTCTTATTAGTTGAGGCATTTCTATATCATGACAAAAGCACAGGAGTGCTATAAATCAGCAAGACCAGAGTTTTGCAACCGAACTTGTAAGATCTCACAAGGTCCTTTGCCTTTTGAGTCTCTTTCCCCCTGTTTGAGAGAACTATCACAATGTCCCTGTGTCCTTGGAAGTGTGTGGGGTGTCCTTGGTATGGCTCAACATGCCTTTCAAAGCATTGCCTCAGCTCCTGAGAGCTGCCTCCGCAGCCACAGTGAGCTCACCTGAGGTGATGAGCTGTGCTGCCAACGTGGCCAGGTATGGGTGATTTCAGTCCTGGTTAAGAAGCCATGGATCCAAGAGCCATTCAGCTAAGCCAAGATCTGTGAAGTTTGAGTGTTTTGGGCTTGATGAGTGAAGTACTTTTGTTTCATCTTTTTTTTTTTTTTTTTTTTTTAATCATTATTACTGCTTTTCAGAAAAAGCTGTGCATAATATTAGAGAGATAAGCGTAGCTTTTCAATCCCATATGAAACCTTCACTCTTGGAAGAAGAGACTGTTGCAGAAGGGCTTGGGAGCTGTTTGCTGTTTGCAGCAACTGCTTCTGGAAATCCTGTATTGTATGTATATTGATATCACACCCCTCTAAGGTATTGCTCAATCCAGGGCCAGGTTCCCACCCCAACCACATAAAGTCTGAGTTTCAGCACCACACAGGGCCTGAGAGCTGATGGCAGCTGTAGCTGCAGCAGGAAAATGCAGGCTCAGCTGTTTGTGGTTCTGGCTAGGCTTCCCTTTAGTCATCACCATCCAATCTGAAGTGGCAACATCTGTTAAAAGGAATTTTCAGGTGCGTTTGGAAAAGTCCTAAGGGTGCTTTTAGCTCTGTTTTTCTAGACTTCCTCTGTAATCCCAGTTGGGTCTGTTAAAGTCTTGGTGCTTCCAGTGCAAGAACAGCTGTCAAAATCTGGTGATTGAACAACACAGGAAAGACTGAGATCATGGGAAGCTTCTCTTAGCAATCCACTTTTTTGTGGAAGAAAAGGCTGCTGTCTGGATTTCTATGGAGTCACCTCCCATGGAGCAGGCAGCAGGCTTTGCACAGTGCCTGGAGAACATTTTGGTTCCGGTGACATTTCAGTGGGCAACGGATGGTTCAGAGACCTCACAGGGTTTAGGGGATTTACATGCTACCCCTCCCTAGGCTGAGGTCACCAACAACATTTCTGGTGCAGTGATACCCATTTTGAATAAACTGGAAGATAAATATTTCCTTCAGTCCTGTTCATGTGACTGTGTGGTTGAGGGCACCACTGTCCTCTTAAGCATGGCCCTCACATGGAGTAGTTTTACTAATCAGATCAGAAGAGAAGACAGTGAGAAAGTACATTTCTCTAAATACTGTGTTGAACTTGGAAACTGCCCATAACACGTAGGATTGTATCTTGAAGTGTAAACTGCTCCATCAAGTTAGAGCTTATCACTCTTCTCATTTGCTCTTTTGCTGCCAAACTGAAATGTTGGGGGCAATGTTGGGGGTTGGTGTTCATTTTCTCTGAACTTGAGCAAAAGGAAGTGAAAAGCCAGACCCAGGATTCAGGCTTGTGAAAGACAGGATCAGGCCCCAAGAAAATTGTGCTGTGATTCTGCCATCTGGATGGGAGCTGTGGTGGAGGTGTATCCATATATAAAGGTCAGCAATTCTGCTTAAAAAGAGATGTCAATTAAGCTAATGCTGTTGTGTTTGATTTACAGTGGGAAGCCCCATCCATGTAAAACAGAACTTGAACCCCACCACTGAAGAGATTGATCGGCTACATGCATTGTATCTACAGAAGCTAAAGAAATTATTTGAAGAACATAAAAGCACTTATGGCATCCCTGCACATAAATCTCTCATCTTCGAGTAGCAAATTACAATTTGTAATTCCCAATCTCATGCAAAGGAACAGTGTCTTCTGAAAGATATCTTTCTTGCAATCCATATTTTGCAATCTGTAATTATTCTTATGTAAGGAATACTTTTAAGAAGGGATTATTAGATGATTTATTGATTTTTATCTTATTCTTGGGCGGTGGGTGGAGGGATCATTGGGATGTAAGCCTCAAAGCCAGTGCTGTTTTGAGTTGTCCTTTCAGGTTCATGTGTGCCAGAAATGCAAGTGAGCGACTCCACACAGATGTTCTTACCATCATGGTACCTCCTCACAGCTTAAGCATAGGAAATTGCCACAGAATGAGATCAGTAGCAGAAGTATAAACCCAAGAAGTCTTTGATTAGAGGTTGAGAGATGTACCAGCATTTTATCAAACATGACATCAAGTTGTTCTCTGAACATCAGAAACCCCTGCTGCTCTTCCACAGGAATGAAGATGTATGTTTTCAGCAGATGGCTACTATAAACTACTTACATGAGAATTCAGGAACAAGTAAGAGCCTTCAGACCTGAATAGGATATTAGCAAAAATGGTTTGTCCGAGTCATGGAGCAGAGCAAACCTGTTTGGTGAGCAGCGTGTTGAAATTTTTGTGTGCATGCTGGGTGGTGGGAAGCACTGAATGATGTGATTTTTCTGGATAATTTGTGCTTTGGATCAAAAGTTTGGAAGATGACACAGCTTTGGTAGTTTCAGCCTTAGAAGAGATGGCAGGCACTGGACAGGAGAAGTGAGGGAATCATGTGAACTCTTCATCCTGTGCAAATTAAAAATGATCCTGTGTCAAGCACTTGCACAGAAGGAAAGGGAGCCCAATTTATTCAGTCAGTTCTGAAATGTCACCAAGGAAACTGTACTTGATAATGCCTTTTTTTTCCCCACTGACAGATGTGGGGAAGTGTGTGTTAAGCTGGTGCTGCAGGGTGACACAGCTGCAGTGCAATGTGCAAAGCAGTATGAGCATAGCTCTAGGGTGCAGCAGGTTAAGAGGATGCCTTGTTATAAATCAGGTGCCTGAATTTGAGAAAAGGTTTATCCTAAATGTGGATATCCACTTCAGAAAAGAAAAGAAAAAAATCTTAGCCAAACTCTTCTCCAGTGAAAATGCCTAGGTCTTAGAGATTATTGTATGTATGTGTATGGAAAGAATTGTAATATATTACTGAATTTTTATGAGATAAATTCTTGTGCTTATACATGCTTTCTGTCTGCCTGCAGACTGCAGATCTGATGTTAGTGAAGAGTTTGCTCTGCTTTAAGCAGTTTTGGTGCCTGAATATTACATGAGTTAGGTACTCTGACAGGTCATGCATGGGCTTGTCAGGCAGCCTGGACATCTTCAGCTGGCTCAGTCCAGCACTGAGGCGCTCCAGGAAAGCAGCACTGGACACATTGTGTATTCCATGGGCTGGAGGCTCTTAGAAGAAACACAGCTGGGGCTTTGAGAACAAGGTAGAACTCTGGAAAGAAAATATCATAGCAAGATGGTGTTTAAAGAAAAGAGTTGAAATTACTTCTATGGAGTGAACTCCGACTGAACCAACTCCCCAAAGTCAAACAAGTATTTGCCAGACAAATACTTGTGCTCCAAAAAACCCTGCAGCACCATATTGGTTTCCTTAAGAGGGCTCTTCCTTCTAGTGCCTATTTGTCATCCAGATGTAAACAACACTGAGCCAACACTGAGTCGTGCTCTCATTTTCTCTACAATGACACAATCATTCTGGGAAGCAGGGCTGGAATTTGCAGTGTCTGAAGAAGCCCCTCTTCCCTGACAGGCTGCTGTCAATGTCCCCACAATTCCCCTCTACCTGAGCTTTCTTGGTGCCATGTGTGCTTGCCCTCCTTTCCCATGCTTTTGCTGGTCACTGATCACTGTGGTGTAGGCATTTTGCTCCCTCAGCTTCTGCCCACCTTTCCTGGGATGAGATCTCTGGTCTCTGTGCACTGAGTGGTGGCTTAGCATTCATAGAAACCCCCATTCAGCAAAAATGGGGTTTAGGAGCAGGGTTTGAGAAGAGGAAGCACTGTGTCTGTGTATGTTTGACACCAGCTTAAGATCAGGACTGTTTCAGCTCTGGAAATGGCATGTTTCTAGAGAGGTCAGACATGGCAGGTTTGTTATCTGAGAAGAGCTCTCAGGGTCCTGAGGGTTGTGATGAGCCCTTAACAGTTGCTTTTTCTTAGCCAGCTATGTGAAATTTCCTTTGGATTTGACTCTTTAATGCCTGCCCTGATGAGTAGTGAGGATTATTCATGAAAGAAGAATTTGGAGTCTATGTCAGACTCTTCTCTCCTAGATCATCTCCTCTAATGAGATATTTCCTCTCATTTTCAGTCTGTTCTTTTTCCATTACCTTAATTATACAGAAGATCAGGCTGTAAATTTAAAAATCTTAGCACTGGGCTGAGGATGGAAAGTAATTTTTTTTTTTTTAATTAAATTAATCAAAACTTTTAGGGAATATGTGGATACTGATTTTGGGACAATATCTGGTCCAAAGGGTACCTTATAAACAGGCTTTCCTCTGAATTCCATGAGGAAATTATCTGTGGACTCTGTACCATCCATAACTGGCTCAGGTAGAACAGGTAGGGATTGTGTTGCTATGGCTACTGATACTGTCATTGCTTTGTAACAATGGAGATGGTAAAAAAACCTCAAAAACTAAAAAAAAACCCAACAAAAAATTGCAAACCAACAAAATCTCCAAACAACTCAAGTATTTACTGTTGCTCAGTTACCACTGCATACTGCTTATGATGGTCCTTCCAAACTACCTTCCTATAATCATTATCTAGTGTACCCAGGACTATGTTAAAGTAGAACTTTTGTCTCTAAATGTGATAGACATGCTGTTATCTAAAATGTTTACCTCTGTGTTAGTGTGTGGCTCTGTAAAGCAGCCCTGCAATCCTGAGTCTAAAGGCCAGAGCCCTGGCAGCCATAGACCCGTTCTGGCTACCACAGGCACCAATGCAGGCAAGAGGAAGCTGCCTGTGTTTGCTGGAGCAAGAGTTTCCAGCTGCAGTTCATGCTGGACAAAAGAAGAGCAAGGAGCTGTGACACACCCTCCCCAGCTGCAGCTGGAAGAACTGGGCAGCCCTCAGATTCCTGATGGGATGCCACACTGCCTGGGGCCTGCTTCGTGGGGTTTTTCTCTTTGTGCCTTTTAATGGCACAAGTCATTCCAGGAAAGCCAGGCAGCCATCAACAGGACAAGCTCTGCATCTAATCTGTGTAAACGCTGCCTCCCCAATGTCCTCAGGATGAAGTACCTGCCTGTTCCCTCGTGTGTGAACACCTGTGTGCCAAATTCCCTGGACAGAAAAGAAAGTCAATCCTTGAATATTTTTACTTTGTGAACTACACAGCATAGTTTATACTTTGTAGCTTTTTATGGTACCTGTAAAATATAAATGTCAGTTGTTTCGATGATAGCTGCAGCAAGGAGGTGTGAGATAATAAAGGTTTGTGCCAAAGTGGGCTTGTGCTGACTGGAATTCAGATGCTGGAATTCAGTGCTGTTGGGTGAGGATCCTGGCTGAACTCGAAGGGTGACATTAGCCTGCCTGTCAGGCTGTGCTCATTCACACTGAGAAATCTGCACGGATTGCTTGCTGCAGTTTCCTGAGGAGAACCTGAAGCCAGCTTCCTGATGGGGTTCCAAAGGGTCTGAAGAAGAAGTGACCCACAGCAGGGAAGGGCTGGGCTGCAGCAGCCCTCAATCTGTGCCAAGGGGGCACAGCAGGGATGCTGTGAGCATGGGAGGGTGGGCAATCTCCTGAGGAACTGGTGAAATAAACCCTTTTGGAGTTTAATGCAACTTCAGTTTGAAGAAAGGTTTAAATTTTAAGTGAAAGTTGCATGAAGGAGTCCAAATCTTAGTAACAGTACCCTAGAGAGAAGAACAAACCCTGCAGAAGCTGCTTCGCTCTAGGAACTGGAGAACTAAACAGCAGCTTGGAGTAAAAAATGGGTTACATTTGTCTGTTGGGAAGAGGGAAACCACCCACCTGCCAACAGCGATGTATTTAATGGATTTGTTTGTTTGTTTGTTTTAAGTACAGTAGCTTAATGCAGCACTAACAGCTGTAGTGACAAGTATAAATTCCAAAGACTGGCAAAGGCTAATTGTCTTTTGTTACTAACTTAATACTTTTTTTATGGAATGATGCTACCTTGCATCTCAGAAGAATATAAAGAGAAAAAGTGGGTTAAAAGTGGCCTTGGATTGTTTTGAACTAGCCCTATTATGTGTGTGCACATGTGTAAATTGGAGGTGTGTCATGGTTCATCAACGGATCAACATCACATCCTGGTTTTACTAAAATACAAAACAAGAAGCAAGTTATACCTGTAAAGCAAGAAATGGGGGAAAACAAGGAATGGAGAGGAACTGGACATTCATGCTTTCCAAAGTGCTGCAGCAGCAGCATCCTCATCCCCAGTGCTTATGATAGGTAAGTGATGTTACCTCCTCAGCCAGGTAGTGGATTCGGAAGGCCTGAGGGATGTAAGTGGTGTTTCAGCTGAGGTTTCTTAAGGCTGGTTTTAATTTCATGTCAGCTGAACTGCTCAAGCAGTGCCTAGAGTGCAGATCCCAGAATTCCCTTGTATTTTCCCAGTTTAATGGAATGAGACAGACTAGACAGAGCAGCAGAAAAGGATGAGGAGAGGAAAAAAAGGAAATAGACAGAGCTGCACGGGTCAGGACAGAGCTGTGCGGATCGGGACAGAGCTGTGCGGGGCAGGACAGAGCTGTGCGGGTCAGGACAGAGCTGTGCGGGTCAGGACAGAGCTGTGCGGGTCGGGACAGAGCTGTGCGGGGCGGGACAGAGCTGTGCGGGTCGGGACAGAGCTGTGCGGGGCGGGACAGAGCTGTGCGGGGCGGGACAGGGCTGTGCGGGGTGCGCGGAGCAGGCGCAGTGCGCTCGGTGGCCGCCAGGTGGCGGTGTCGAGCCGTGGCCCCGCTGAGGGGAGCGCCGGGCCCGCCGCGGGAGCGGGGCTCAGGCCTCGGGGCCGCGATGCTGAGAAGGGCCGGCCCGGGGCTGCAGCGGGCGGGACAAGGCGCGATGATCTTGAACTCGCGTCCCTGGGTTCAGGATTCAGGCACGTGCTCGCTCAGGCTAGCGCGGATGGACGAAGTGGTGCTCTAGAGTGCGTGGCTTCAGAGTGCTTCTCTGTTTCCGTCCCTCCCCGAGCAGGAAGGGGAGGCAGGTGGGATGAGAGAAGGAAATGAGTTCGTCCTCCTCCTGCTGCCAGGCGGAGCTGTAGTGCTGCTGCTCGCTCAGCCTCTGTGGAGCTTCGTTGCAGGATCTATGGAGCTCGTTGCAGGCCATGCAGAGCTCGTTGCAGGCCATGCAGAGCT
>CM031865.1:17364724-17383837 GCA_018697195.1 Certhia americana | reverse complement strand
CAGGCCATGCGGAGCTCGTTGCAGGCCATGCGGAGCTCGTTGCAGGCTCTGCCTGCCGGCTGCCCGGCCTTGCCGTGTTTGTCCTCTGCGCTGCAGAAGGCGCTGCTGCTCGAATTCCTTTACTCGCTGCCTATTTTCCTTCTGATTCAGTGTCTTACCTGAGAAACATTCCGTCTACATATGACTTTGTAGCCTGACATTTTAATTCCTGAAGCTAGGAGGAGGAAGGAAGGCACAGAAAACGTAACACAACCATTACTGCTCTGGAAGCTATTGAAATATGTAATTGCTTTTTAATCGTCAACAAAAAGAAAAGAAAAACCTATGAAAGAAGTGTTTAATCTTTTCATCTTTCATCTCTTTTGCTTGCAAAATCTAATTTTTCAGAATACTAATTATTTAAATTTCTTAATACCGACAAAGGATTGACGCAATTTAGATTTGATTATATTCTTAAAAATAATGATTAAATTTTGCTGCATCTATAAGTCATGTAGAATAAAAAGGGCTTTCAAAGGAAGTTAGTGTCCCAGCCATTGGCAGACCGCCTTATCACATATTCTGTGTATTCTTCCATTATTACTTCCATCAGTCAAAGTTTTACCTGCCATGAACCAGAAAGAGAAAAGTCTGTAATTTGTCCATAAAACCTGCTGAGCTGGAAAATGTTTGCTTAGCTGTCATAAAATGCATAGGTTCAGAAAATGGATGTTATTACTGTAGCTGGGTTACCAAGGGTGTCATGTGAAATGCTGTACTCCTGGATACCTCTTAAAAATCAAGACAATCCATATTATTTCGATCTTTAGAACAGGAAAACCTGAAATACAACATGCCATTCATTTTTGGGTTGAGCCATCTGAACACAGTGTATTTGCACTCTTTTGGGGAATAAGCAGGCCCTATGTAAACACACCTTGCTGCCTAAGGGCATTTCATGTGAGTAATGACTGTAAATTAATCCTATTAGATTGGACTCAAGTTGAGAGAAGTGGAAGTTCCCAGGAAGTCCTCCCTCCACCTTTCCACCTCCTCCTGCCTGGAGGCACAATAGGCCTTTCAAAGGGGATGGTTTTCTGTGACCTCTTGGTGATCATTTTGAAGAAAACATCTATTAGGATTTTTTTGTTTGATATGTAAGTATGGTCTATTGGCTTGAGTTCACCATGTCTTGATGTAAGGATGTCTTTTGTGCATCTGTCCTCTGGAACTTAAAATTTTTTATCACAAGGTGCAGAAGTGGGGCACGGGGTCAGAGCTGATGATTTCCTCTTGAAATGAGGGGACTGATATTTCTAAAGTTGCCTGGTTTTCATATCCAGCTATTGTGCCCAGCTCCTCCATCCTGACATCAGCTGGGGAGCAGCACAAGAGGTTTCTGTTCCCAGCATTGGTCAGCACCTCCTCACCCATGAGGAGAGTGGTTTCCCTGTGGAGGGGCCAGCCCTGTTACATCAACTGCTCTCCCAACAGTAGCTGACAGCTCTAATCTGCGTTACATGGGATTAAACAGGCACAGTAATTAACTTGCATAAGCTCTTTAGCAACTTTTGGCCTTTGAATTGCAGCCTGTCCTGTATATGTAGGGCCTCTATAGGCTGGGCACAGCATGGGGGGAAGTTGGGGAGAAGCAAAGAAAGATGAAATTTCATCTGGAAACAGGGAGCAGGACAGAGGAAGCACACAGGGTCACAATGAAATAGCTGTTGTCATTTTTTCTGGAGTCAAGGTGTGCTGAAAATCATACAGGTGTTGAAAAGGCAAGATGGGCACTGGTATCCACAGCTCTCGCTGAATCCACACAACTGTGGAAGAAATGTCTCTATTTCTAGGCCTTTGTTGTGTTATTCCTATGTGGGAAGTGAAGCTGTACCTAGGAATTTATTCCTTCAGTTTTATAGGAATCAGGAATCGTACCTTTAACTAATTCTTTCTTGGGGGTTCAGTTCAAATGTGCAACCCTAAGCTGAACCAAAATGTAGATATGTCCATAATTTCTACTGTCCTTGACTGCTGGATTCTGGTTAGTGACCAAAATTCTGTAAACTTTAAGGCATCCATCCCAAGAAGCACCATAGAAATGAGTCCAAATCAATGTGTCTTTTCACTCTTAAACATATCTTGTGCAGCCAATTCAGATCTGGTTTGAATCAGAGGAACAGCAGGGAAGGCTGAAATGCATTGGCTTGTAGCAATTTCTCTTTCCTTGAAAACATATGGTGCCAGGGGAAAGGTCTCAAAGAAAGCAGGAAAACTTGAGAAGATTTCACTTTCCCACTATACAGTGTGTTATCCTGGGTCTAGTGTGAAGCTTGTTTTACTTTTACACGAGACAAAAGTGAGGAGTCAGCAGCAGGTCAGCTGAAATTTCTACACCTTGAGGAAAAAGGGTCAGTCCAGTCTGACTCGAAGACGGTGTGAGTTTCTTGTTTGTTTGACTTGCAGACTCAGGGTCCTCCTGCAAACCTCTCAGGAATGTGTTCTCAAGACCTTTTTGCCTTTCTGGGTGTGTTGTCTTCAGATATTTCAGAGCAAAGCACTGCCAGTTTTCTCAGTCCCTTAGCAGTGCAGATGCCTTAAGAACTATTGAGAAATGTGCACTGCTGAAGTAAACAGAACCCTTAGGTATGATGGACCTCAGGGCAGTGTCACAAACCCTGAGGGCATGAAGAGTATCAGAGAGGCATTCAGTATTGAAAACCTGTGACCTCGGGAGAAGTTACTGCCAATGAATAATCAGCTCAAGAGGATTCCTCTTACAGGTGCTGATGGTGCAACAATTTGCCTGAAGCATGAATACAAAAGGGAAAATTGTCCTCAATCCTTTTAACCCGGTAACAGTAGGTCTGGCCCAGTAGTCTAAGCATGGTCTAGAAGTCAGGACAGTGGGTTAGCAAACAGGGAACAGGCTGGCAAAGGACTAACGATTTTGTAATAAACAAATCAGGGTTCATTAAGTGATTGCTTTGAGATTGGGAATGGGCCCTCATCCTCTGTGCCTGGGTTAAATTCTACGGCACAGCATGATTACTTCTTCCCAGGTATCTACTGCTGCAAAGTGCTGGAAGCTTATAGCCAGATCCCAAATTCTGCTGGTAGTCACTGACAGGAAAGGCTTCCCCCGTGGCACCTGGAACCACACTTCTGACAGCCAGTCTGTATAAACACTGGTGTAAAAACTAGAAGAGAATAAGCTATTTTAGTGGCTGAATTTGCTTGTCTCAAAATCCAATGCTGAAACTCTGACCCTCACTGCAGGGTGAGGAGCCCTACCTGGAGTATCTTGAGAAGCTCATTCCCCTCTGAAGAAAACCATTCATGGGTGTGAAATGCTTTGGTTCTTATCTCAGTCTGAACGTGTTGTCAGTGGAGGTAAAACTAGTAAGTGATACTGTCCTCAACTTGGATCTTCTTTTCTGAGTGCCGAAATTTACTTTCATAGAAGGGAGAGTTCCTAGATTCCTCTTTTAGACAATAATTTTTGTTTTAAAAGCTGGTATAAACTCCATATATTGTCTTTTCTATAAGAGATGGAAAAATTAAGTGGACGCATTACCTACATAAGTAAAATAAAAAAGTACAAGAAAATGATCCCTGCTTAAAAGAAAAAACCAAAAGTATGAAGGTAATAACATGAAATGACTTTGAAGTTCAAGTAATTGTTTTAGAACTGGAATACCAAACGCCATGTCTTGTTTCTACAAGAATCTCTTCACCTGATTTTGTTTGATGATAGCCTGGCACTCTGAACCTTTGGGTAAAACCTAACTGGTTTGGATACCTGCATGGAAATTACCAGTTCTAAAACTGTTTATTACACTATTTGTCTTAAGTTCTTCATGGTGGCAGCTGAATAATAATTATGAGTTGCTTGATATTTGTATGGCATTATTACGAATTTTGCTAACATATGTGATGTATCCTTTTCAGTATTGGAAGGATATTCTTCTAATACTGCTCAACTGTATTGCTGTTTGCTGTCTAGGATTTCACAGTGCAGGATGGTAAGAGCTAAAAAATATAGAGAAGAGCATAAAATTGATTCTTTCCCTGTGAAATTGCTGATCACATGCCATTGCAGTTTTTACACAGTTGCATCAAAACCATCTGATATTGCTTCCAAAGAAGATTCATATTGCAGGACCCCTGTGACCCTCTCTGATATAAATACAACTTCCTTGCTTAAGGCAGAGTGGTGTTGGTGAAAGAGCATCCTTTTAGCTGTGTGCTGAGATTTAAGGTGCTCCTCAAAGGCCATGTTGGGTATGATGTTTTCTGCCTCATTCACAATTCCTGTTCAGCTTGCTGCCCCTCCTGCCCCATCTATGTAACAGGAAGGCTGCTGTGCCCTGTGGTGGTTGAGAGGTCAGGCACAGCCTCCCCAGCTTGGCCTGTCTTACAAAGGCCTCTGGATTGTCCCTGCCATGGTGGTGTCCTACTGGAGTCACCTGCTGCTCCCAGTCACTGGGTGGAGTGGGAGTGGGGCTGAGCCAGGCACTGACATCAATGGGAAGTGGTCTCAGTGGACTCTGGAGACTGATAGGCTTTATTTAATCTGGCAGAAGCAAAACCAGCTGTCATTGGGCAGTGCAGAGGGACAGCTGTGCTTTTAATCACTTGCATTAAAAATATATGAACACTAATTGGAGTCTAGTGTACAACTGTCCCCAGTCGTGGTTCCTGGGCTCCACTGTGGCCACCTGCTGGCTTGTCCCCTCTCCAGCCCTGGCTGCAAAGGAGGATTTGATTCCTTTTCTGTTTTAAGATACCCTTGATTGCACATGAAACCTGCACTCTTGGCTACGGTCCAGAGTTCTAACCTTGCTGCCAGAATTTATTAAAAGAGTCCCAGCCGGCCCTTTGTATCACTTAATCTTTTCTCTGATCATGAACAGTACAGAGGTGCCTTTGTAATGCACCAGCACTGTTTGATGTAATGCCAGTGCTGCTATGGGCTTTCATTATTACCTGGGATAACCTTCAATTAAATTTTCAACAGAAAAAATAGATTTCTATTATGTGTGCACTGACAATATATTTGAATTTATGAGGTATTGAAATAAACAGAATTGTAAAAAAACAGTCTGAGCTTAGGTAATACATGATTTCTCTACAGCACAGTAAGCTAAATCTAGTATTTTAATAATTTATGAACATTTGAAATACAAAGAATTAGAACATAATTCCCGGGTTCTGTTAGTATTTGAAAAGGGATGTACAGCTGTTGCAACTGAATCAGCTGAAGTGGACAATAGTTTAGCCCAGGTAGCTTATACAGAAACCATAAATCTGAGACCATGGGAGGTGAGATACTGAAAGGATGCTAATGGGATCATTCCAAAATCAGCCATGGTTCTGGTTCTCTGTTGGTTTGGGACTGTGACATACAAGGTCATGTCCCTGTCCTGGGTTAGAGATTGGACCCTTGCTCTCTGATAACCCTGTACATTGTTAAGGTGGCCACACCCCTGGGTCTTTGGATGCTGTCCCTGTGACCGTGTGGTCCCTATGCTTGTTATTTTATCATCATTAAAGTTCTGTTGTTGGGCACTCCATTGGACCTGTCCCTATATTTATTTATTTTGCCATGCTCATCCTGGCCAGACAGGACTCGAGGCTGCAGTGCTGCACTGAGATATATAACTACCCTAATTTTGGATTAGGGGATTGCAGCAAAGGAGATACAATGGATGGGAGATACAAAAAGTTAATTAAGGAGTAAAGCAGAAAGTAAATAAAGTAGTAAATAAAGTTGTAAATAAAATAAAAAGTAAATAAGTAGTAATAGTAAATAAGTAGTAGGGGTAAATAAGTAGTTCTACATGCATATGTGTGCATATATGTAATAAAATGACAGAACTTTCTGTAGCTGATTTCCACTCCTAATAGCTCTTAGAAATTTTAAATTATGTTTTTCATATCTTGGGTTCTCTTAATTTTCTCAACAAGCACTTAAGTCTAATTTACTGGAGCATAAAGCAATCTGAGGGCTGTGATTGCTCTACAATAGCTTAGATCAAATTAATACTGAAGGCAAGGGGGTTTTTTTGTGTTCATGAGTTCCATCAGCATCTCATCATCAGTCCCAGGCTTGTTCCATCTTTTTACATGAAGTGCATATAGGATTCTCAAAACTATTGCACTTAGTACAGTAATATTGATGACATTAAATGGAACATTTAAAAATGTATATATACACAAAATTCACCTGGATTTCTCACCTGCTTAGATACCTCAAACATTTCCTGATTTATCAGTAATTTCAAACAAATAGAAGAAATAGGAACAAAGAACTGGAAAGGGATCTGACAGAGGTTTTCTGATTCTAAGTTTGAAGACTATATACCTGGAATCTGATTTCACAGCTGAAACCCATGTGTAGTTAGATGACCCAAAACCATGATTTCAGCTGTTTTCAAATTATTCCCTCCACTAAAAGCAAGTGAATGAGGACTGAACAAATGAATTTAGTGTGACTGATTTGTAGCTCTAATTACATGTGGTGCAAAGTAATGATAGTCTTGGGCTGTGACAGCAGGTTGCTGGTATTCTCACTGCTCACCTGCTGCTCATGCCTCTCCCCTAGGGAGGAAACTCCATTTTGGTTATTCCCTGAGCTGAATCATTCCAGAAATCTGGCTGGGTAGGCAGCCATAGCTGGAGGAGCTGAGAGGGCTGAGCAGAGCTGAGGGCACAGCAGCTGAGCAGGGTCTCTCAGGAGCCCTGCATGCTGCAGGAGAAACTTGGTGGAGTTGCAGCCTCTGATGTGGGCCAGGAATGCTGTGAGGAAGCTGAGGAGCAACGTCATGGATTTCAGGAAGACACGAGAGCCACCCCTGCATCTGCACCCACCTCAGCTCCAGAGGTATTTGGATATAGGGTGAAGTCTCTTCATCCAACAGATGTTAAGAGAGATGCTCTGACTTGTGGAGGAAGGGGGTTTATTCATGCTGGTTTTAATGCAGTGGGAAAAGGAGTGCCTAGCTTCACTCTGGAGCTGGCCATCACTGCCCAGGTGTGTCTCTAATGTCTGTCAGGGGCTCTGGATTGTCCTTAGCACTACAGCCCAGAAAAAGGTTTCCTGAGTTCGGTCTGGAAACCTATAAAGGTGTTGGGATTTGGTTGTTAGTAAATACAGTGTCTTTTTTTTTATATGTAAATATTTTTATTTAATGGGCAATACTATTGCATAAGGACTTAGCAATGAATTAAAAAAATCCAACCTCATAAAACAATTTGACAGAAAATAGCTCATAGATGTGTTAAGAGCATTTTTTTGTTTGTTTTCCTTATTGCAAGCCTCTTCATGTTTCTAAGACCTTGTCGCAAAAAGCTTTTCGTCTCTGCTTGTATTACAGCAGTGATGCAGATTGCTGGTGCAGATGCTGCCACTAAATACACAATGGCTGGAGCAGCAAATACCCACTGCAAATGCAGAGTACAGAGGGAAGAAGGGAAAGGAGCATGCATGGGGCAGGCTGTGAAGTGTAGAGTTCAGTGGTAGTTTCTGGGGGTGTGTTGGTTTAATTTTGCTCAGGAGATGAGTCAGAGAGAAGGCAAACAACCACCACCAGAAAGTGTGGTGGTGCCAGGCAGGTGGCACAAGAAATGGTGCAGAGTCACCTGCCCTCCCACAGGCAGGGATGTCAGGCACAGACATGCAGGGAAGTGTCTGAAATGAGGCTGCTGTGCCTCCGCTGAAGCAAACAGGCACAAAGGGCATGTCAGCCACCCAGGTATTTACCCACATACCTCTCTGGCCAGGCTGTGAATTCTTCAGTTCAGCAGCAGCCAACACCCACTGAAGCCAACAGCAGTCTGGCTCAAGTGAGAGGGATGTGATTTTGCTTTTCAGTTACCAAGTATTGCATCTAATTGAACCTGCAGGGGAGAAAGGCTGATCTTAAGCTGATAATTCTTTGTTTAGATGTGACTTAAAATAACTGGCTTTGGGGAGCAGCAGTGCCTCCACTGATCCCAGTGAGAATTGTCATCCTGCCAACACTGGCTGCGGGTCTCAGAATTACCACTGCCAACAACATCAAAGGCCCACTGCCCTGTGTTCCTCATCACCCACTGAAGGACCGACTGAAAATCAAGAGCAAGAGCTGCTCAGGGCCACCAAGGCCTGAAGAAGCTGGTTCAGTTTTAACTCTCCTTGTCTCAGAAGCTGTCAGCCAACTCCTGGCCCAGCTAAGTGGCCTGGAATGCAGCTGGTGAGAGGTGATCATCAAACCTGTCATGTAGAGAGGCTGTTACCACAAGTAGTGCTGACAAAACAGGATACACATGCATGAACTTCCCTCTTTTATATATATATATATATATATATATATATATATATATATATATATATGGCTTTCTGTGAGTAACTTGTCAGTTCAGGACATCCATAACTAGCTTGGTACTGCCACACTTTGAAATTTTAGCTCATGATAGCAAAAATGAAAGCACATAGGGGGAGGTGTCACTAAAAGCCAGTGGTGAATCCTGGCTCTGTCAGCATTTTGGATGATGTGAACACATTTCCATGCACTCAAGAGCCAGTGATCTGTACCCTTGTTACTCACGATCATGTATCTAACTGTAACCATGTTTTCTGTTACATGGCAGCAGAAGTATGCATGTTGTTTTTCAAGTATGAAAAGGCCTTTTCCTTGTGGCTGGAGTCCACAAGTTAATTTGCCAGCTGCTAGTCTAGCACAACTGCTGTGAGATCAAGGGCTGTGTTCCATTTAGCACAAGGAGCACTGGGGATGATGGAGAGCAGAGGTTACAGCTGAGCTGTGTGATATTGTGAGTTACATGCTGGCAACAGCCTGCTCCAGAAAAGGTTTTACTTGCTGTCTACAGCTCTTGCAGAAGGGGAAAAATCGGAACTTTCAGGGGATCCAAACATTTAATTCAACAGGAGGATTACCTGTGTTTTGGCCTGCTCTTCCCCAGTGTCAGGTTTGTTGAGCTCTTGCTGAAATACAATATTTTCTTGAAATACCAGTGGCAGTTCTCCTGCCTGCATTTCCAGCTGGCCACAGCTAGGCCGCTCTGCAGCTGGCACCTCAAACATGACTTTTGTGGGGCTTAGATTAGTCAAACCCCTATATATAGCCATAGCATATATATATTTCTTAAACCAAAAACTGGGTTCTGTGGGCAATAAGAGTCTCTCGAAAGCCCCACTGCAAGCCTCAATCTAAACCAAAAAATCTTTACTTGCACTACAGAAAAATTAAAAAAAAACATTAATAGCAAATCTAAGATTCATCCTCCTGGATTTGAAGACTGTCATGATTTCACTTCGTTTATAGAAACACCAATGTCTTATTTGCTGGGATTTTTTTAGGTGAAGATTAGTTTTTCTTTTGTACTTTTGTAGTGGCAAATGAAGCATAGGAAAACTGTGGGTTCCCCCAAGACTGACTGTGAGGGCTAGAAGAGCTTTGGGAGTGGTGTTTTCAGGAGGTTGGGAAATCGTTTGATTCCTTAGAATTTAGAGTGGCTGTTTAGTATTCTTCTAGGCAAAAGACATTACTAAATATAATATCAAACTATTAAATAAGGATAATGGGGTGTAGATCTGTTCCACAATGCATGATCATGTTTGCAGAATAGTACCAATGAATTTCTAAGATCAAACTACAAGCTGGTTTTGTTTTTTCTCACTTAAAAACCCCTGCTCCTTTCATGGTGTAATGACTGTGATGTTGATTGTCACCTTCAGTGCTGAGGAGGGGATGGATGGAGTAATAAAGAACTTTAAAAGGCTTCATGAATTAGTGTTGCAAGCTGTTAAGTATAGAAATAAAGATGGAATAGTTAAATGTCTTTTTTCTGGGAGTTTTGTCTTCTCAGATAGGCAGAAGAAACTTAGCATTGCTAAAAAATCTTATATCCCTTGCACAAGTCAAATAAGAAAGTAGTAAGGAGAGTTGAAAGCACTTTAAAGTAAGTTTATAATACTATGTTTAAGTTATATAACTATAAAGTAAGTTCTTAATAAGTACTAGTTCTTAATGGTTTGTACCATGTTTTGTTTGCCTCAGATAGAACAAAGCAAATAACACCTAATGACAGTTCTTCTGGCTGATCCTATCCTGAAGGTATCCAGATTTCACACATTGATTTGTTATTCCACAATATACTTTCAGCAACAACATTCATTATTCACCACTACTTTTATATCACAGTAATTACAGTGTCAGCTGAGTAGTCTACTTGTCTATTGCAGTCTTAACATCTTGAAAAAATCATGCTCTAATATATTCTAAGAATACTGGACAATAAATCAGCCCTATAGTTTGCAGACATTTCTAACACATCCACATAATACAAAACTATTGCTTCATTCATTAAACATAAGAGATGAAATAGAACTTCAAGTGTATAATGACTCCATATTTATCAGGCCTGAGATTTTATACCCATACGCCTTTGCAAGTAATTAACAAGACTTTTATCTAAGTCTCCAGAAAACATCATTAATTTTTGCTTGTTTACATAAGCAGCAATTATTGCCAGACCCTCCCCTGGTGAACAGCAATACCTTGATTCAAGCAAAAACAATGTTGTTGCTGTGTTAACATCCTATTCTGGGAGAAAAGGGAGCTGACTCAGTGCACGCAGTCGAGCCCTCAGAGCTGTCTTCCAGGAGCAGAACAGGTTATGTGAGATTATGACCTCGGTGAGCTGTGCTGATGACTGTGATTTAGAATTCCAGGCTTTTGTCTCAAATAGAGAATTAGATGAGACAAAACGCCTTTAAAACGACCCAAATTGCACTAAGCAAAGTGCAGATACAATTTCAAAAATGTACAGTGAGTAACTGGGTGATCTCCAGCTAAAGTATACTCAGTTTTTACCCAGCTGGTATGTGTGGGAACTCACTGTATTAAACCCACAGAATGTGTATTTGCAGGAGGTCCCTTGATACCTGTGCTGTGTAGTGCTGGCTGACAGCATGGGAGCACAATGCTCCTGGTCCACACCCACTATGGAGCATACTGGCCCAGTAACTTAACTGGCTGGCAAAGACCAGCCCCCAGTGTATTTGGTGAGTGATTTCTATAGTGTGTGTGAGGATAAATTCATGTTCATGGTCTCCCTGCCAAAGGTAACAGCTATTTAGATTGGGGTTAGAACTTCTTGGTGTGGGCTGTCTCCAGAAATGTCCAGCATCAGTATTCAGGAGCAAATGCTGCTTGTGCTCAAACTGGACCACCATTCAGAATAGAAGACTTCCTTGAATTGTGGTGTTCTCTTGTGAATGTAGCAGGGTTTTGGTCTCCTACATGAAACATTTAGGAGATATCCCTTAAAAAACATTCACAGCACATACAAAGCATTTGTTGTTTCCAATTTTTAGACACTTGCAGGTATTCTACTTTCATTTCTTGGAAATCTGCATATCTTTGTGTTGGAAATATCAGAGGAGTGAAGAGGTACAGAATGCACTGTCTTGAAGAACACACAAATGTCCCATTAGCTGAGAAGTGAACATTTTGCAGTGATGCAGATCATGGTCTGTGTGTTGCTAAGCAAGCATGGTTGTAGTCTTCCTCACACATAAACTGTGTCCCTTAATCTTAATCCTTCTAATCCTTAGACCTTTCCTGTGTCAGGTGAGGATGAATGTTCCATGTGCTCCCAGCTATCACTGGCCTAGTTTCCCTAAACCCAGACCACCCTATATCTGAACTCAGTGTTGTATCACTTTAATCAGCAAAGAGATCACACTGTCTTCACTTACTTATGCCTTCATAGATTTACTTCAGAATAATGCCAAGGTGTAGGAGGATTATAAAATCATACTTTCATTATTGTGCCTTCAGCTCTGAAAAACTGAATGAGACCTTACTCTTAAATCCTCCTGCCTTTGTCCTAAGCATATTTTTTTTTATTTTCTGTGTATTTTCTGATTGTACATGTTACTGCAAGTTCTCAGTTCTATTTGTTTCTAATGCTTTCTAATATGTTTTTAATATGTTTTCATGGTATAGAATGGAATGTTAGTGTACGTAAGTGTATTAGTATTTCATTTAGAATTATTTTTTAAATCAGTGATCTCTTTCTCTAGTATTGTAGTGGGATAGCCTTAAAATATTTTGAATTTACCAAGTACTCTTATTGAATTACTGAATTTGGCAATTACTTTATTTAACATACAATTATTTTCTTAGGCATATAAAACCTATCTGCTAGGGAAGTTCTGATTTTTAATCACTAAGGAATTGCTAAGAAGCAAAAGGAGTATGTCATCAGCAAAAACTTAAATGAGCCTCATTTTATCACTCCTGAGGAGTGATTTGGAGAGTGAGAGTTCCCTTCAGCAGTAGGTTGTGTGGACTGTCTGGTGCAATCAGTAAGGAGCACTGTAAATGTAAAATTGAGCAGATCTGACATTCAGCTCAGCGTTTCCCAGAAGAACCTGTAGATGTGTAAGCCCCTGAATAATCCCTGTTTTTACACATGTACAGATGTCGTAAGCGAGGCTTTAAGGAAATAGTTCACTTTTTTCTCCACTCTGCTTGGAATATGTCTTGCTACTCTACTCCTGCGTGGCTGCAGCATCTCCAAAGTGCTCTGCAGAAGGGTGATGGGCAAATGGCACTAAACAGAACAAGCCCCAAAGCATTGCCTTGCAGGAGCCAAGCAGGAGACAGCCTGGCACTCATCAGCTCAGCCTGCCAAATCAGGCACCCCTGCTACAGCCCTGATTTTTTTAAGAATTCCGTAGTTAAGCTTACTGAAACTGGGATGGCTTTGGCTTCCTTTCCAAATCTCTGCGGGAAGAAAGATGTTCCCTCCTTTATAAAACACACTGAAAGCCATTCTTTTGAAGTTTGACAATTTTATGGAAGCATTCCTGTACTACACTACAAAGGAAATCCAAGTGTGTTTAATGAACTTAAGTTTTGCTGACTAAATTTCACGTGACTGATTTGTTATTCCAAAGTGAAATCAGATGCAACTATTAGGATGCAAGCAACCCCAAATTCAAAATCAGTTTTATATATGAATCATAATGCAGTTTGGATAGTCATTCCTTGAGTGTACTGACTAATAGCACCTTGGAGTCTGTGAGTCACAAAACATTAAAACTTGGTTTTTACACAACAGACCTGGAGCTTATTGCAATATCTTTCTTTTTAAAGGGTATATGCCAGTTTTGGCTTTTGCACACCCCAGCTGTGAGGGGAAGTTCCACCATGAATGTGGTTTGCACAGAAGACAGGATAGATGGAGGATGTTCTCCCAGCATGTGTCTTGGGTACATTTGGGCACCCACATAAGCCATGGCATTTCTCAAGCTGCCAAAGATATGGTAGTTTACCTCAATTTTCTCAAATAACCCCAAACATCCCACCTGCACAAGAACCCAAATTTAAGCTTCTGCTTTGGAATCCCTTGGCCACATTTGTTTTCTGGTTGAAGCCTTAGACAGCAAAGTGGTTTTGTTTTATGAAAACATTGTACAGTAGCTGACTAAACAAAGTCCACTGAATAAAAGCAAATTATTGGAAGCCTTTACAGCCTTCACCTGGCAGACCAGGAAAGCACTCTTAGATTGTTTTGGCCACTCACTGTCATCTCCTCCTGTAACAGTACTTGTTTACCATGTTTATTTATTCAGAATGGTAGAAGAAAGTAGATCTGTCCTGAGAAGGGGCTTTTCTCCATCCTTCTCAAATACCAGGTACACACAGGGTAATCCAGACAAACCTGGTGAGTTTTACTAGGGCGAAAAGCAAAAAGGTTCTGTGCCAGTGCTTCTTGAATGAAGAAACACTCTTAAACCTGTGCAGCACCAAGGTGGGAGGGGTGGTGCTGGACTGGGCTGCAGCATGTCCAGTGCATCCATTCCATGGAGCAACACCTGGGCACACAGCAAGTTGTGGGGGATCCCAGTCTGGGCAGCTGCTGGGGTACAGTGTGGGGTACAGTGCTGGGGTACAGTGTGGAAGGCTCAGACATGGACTTAGGTCTGGGCTTGGATGTTTTTTATGGTCTATTTGATAATTGAATTGTATTGTGAGATTCTCAGGATACCACTGTCTTTGGAGCCCCTAGGGATGAATGTTTTTCTGCAGGTTTGAGACACCATTTGATGATTTGATTCCTCTTGGCTGCCTTTGACACCTCAGCTCCACTGTAACGTTTCACTGGCCTAGAAAACGACAGGCAGCTTTTGAGCAAGAAAGTTCAGGAGCAGAAATAAATTCTATTTTTAATCCTTCCCCTGATTTTCCATGGGTGACACAGTTTCTCATGGCATGGTAGTTCCAGGGTGCGGCAGTGTTGCCGAGTGTGCCTTGTAGCTTGTTTTATAGATTTAACCCATTTACATGCTTTCCCCTAATTAGAAATTTCAGGTTTGTGGGGTTATCCTACTATTAATACCTGAATGACACTCTGAATTATCACAGTGGGTTGGCAACAGAGCTGTGGGATGAGAAAATACAAGCTAGGAATTTAAAGAAATACTTTAAGCATTAACAAAGCTGAGCCTGTGTCAAGTGGTGATAAATTTTCCACTATACCCTTGATCACCTTATTATTAATATCATCAATCTCTCTGTGAAAAGTGGCTCTGGGCATGCCCATATGACCAAGTGTTCTACTAAATAATTAATCATTGGGGCATGTTGCCAGAGTTTGCTGCTTTCCAATTTAATCCTAGCAACTTACTCATTTGTTTCTGTATTTGGAAACAAAGAGCTTCACAGATAAAAATGAGTCAAATGTACTGATATGTACATGAGGACTATTTAGCATTGAAACCTCATGTTGCTTGGTCTAGAAATGTTTTTCTATCTTTTAAGGCAACACCCCAAAATTAACAGCTGTGAGAATAATCACTTCAGGAACACAAGCTGTTTCTGCTGCTAGAACCTGCATCCTGGCTGGCTCTCCCTGCCCCTTCAGTAGTAGCTCAGACTTCTCTGTGCTTAAAAGGGCATTCAAAATACCACGATAACAGAATATCTTTAGATACAAGTTATTACAACATCAGTTGGAGTCTTTAATTAAAAATGACTATGGATATGAATCCCTGTGTTGAACAGGTTATTGTTTGTAACTAAACCAAAGTAAGTTCTAAGCAAACTGTTTAAAAATGTTATCTTTACTTACAATTAATTCCACTAACACTGTATTAACTTGTAGCATTCAATTATTTAATGAGTCATGAAGAAAGTTTTGTAATTTTAGTCATTCATTTTTAACAGGTTTGAAGGCATATGCTGAAATATATTCTGTTGAGACCATAAGCTTTGTCCCACTCCAGCTCTTCTTTAATGGTTTCTGTTACTTTACAAAAGAAGTCAGTCTGATTTTAGTTTAAACATATGTACTGTCCTGTAGTCCTTCATTTTGTGTCCCTCCAAGGATTTTTAGTGAAAAGTTCCCACATCTGTTATATCTGTGACACTGTTGGGTTTTCCCTCTCTAGCTTCTTCCCAAGAATCAGGGACCAGCAGCCTGTTCATGAAAGATTAATGCCAACCTTCCACACATATTTACCCATTCATAGACTCTCCCCTTCCAGTGTGGCTGGTGGTTTTGGTTTTATTAATTCCCCCTAGATATTAGCTGGAACTGGCAAAATATAACACTGGCTTGCTGTTCTCTTTCCTCATGGGTCAGTACAGTACTGTACTTCCAAATCAGTATTTTCTGATTTTATATATAAGATCACTTGCAATCTTCCCTGCTATTTACTGCTTGCTATTCATTCTCTGTTGTTGAACAAAACATATGGCAGTGTTTTTTTCCCCCTTGACTGCATGCCTGAAACTTTTTAAAAGGGCAAGTGAGAATAGTTAATGAGCTTCTCCTTCTGGAAATCAAAACCAACCAAGCCAAGCAAGAATTTGTGAATACATTAATGTGGTTAGGAACAGCCATGCATGTTTTCCTAGATACTCCTTTCCTGCCTGAATGCTCTAAGGTGATACAACTACTTTTTTCCTGCCTTTAATTGTGCTGTTGTGCCTTTAAAATGAAAATATAAATAAGCTTCTATTTCAGTTTCCTATCTTTATGCATAACTTGTGTAGGAAAGGCCACTGTCCCCCACAGTCACTAGTGCAGTGCCTTGTGCAGGTTAAATTTCCAATCATAAACATGTAATTCCCTCATTTTATTGGTGACTCTCATGTGTACTGTCTATCCCCACATTCTTTGGTTTCCCCATAGGATACTCAGCAGAGACTCATGCAAGAAAAGTACAAAACATGACACCAATATCTTCCAAAGTCCTGCTCTGTAAAATCTACACTTAAGCAAAAGGTGTGGTAATATTTCTGGCATCATGAAAAGCTTTACTTCTGCTGCTTGTAAACATTGGGAATCAATGAAGAACCTTGTGAAAATACTGCATACATGCAGGAATCTTTAAAACAGCACATTGTTATTTGTGTATATATGTATATTTTTTTAAGCCTTAGGTGCCTGGGAAGTTGAAGTTGCTTTATCACTGTAGGCTGCAGCTGATGTTTCTCTTCTGATGCTGAGCTGAATTAGAAGCCATCAACTCCTCATTTACCCTGAGGACTGTTAGGGATACAGCCAATAGCTGTGTATATTTGGAATAAATATAGCCAGTTACACAGTCAGTGTTTGGTTTTCAAATGAATGAATAGTTCAGGCAAACTTGAATTGATGCACCCTGTAATAAAAGTGAGGTTAAAGTTCAAAGTTTACAACAAATCTGTATTTGTTAGCAGTTTGATAGGGATAATATTTAATTTCAGGTTACAGATTCCAAGCACTTCTCAAAGTGAGGCTTTTGCCAAGGTGTTTTATGGCTCAGCTGCTGGTGATAACCCATAAATAAATAAGAGCAGAGGGTTCAACATGAGATCTGATGCTGAGCAGATGAGCTCTGTGCTGTGCAGTGCTTTCTCTCCCATCTTCCTTTACATCAAATCACTTTTGTAGTTTCAACCTGAACCTTCCTTGCCTTGAAAGCACTGTGAAAGACTGTGCAACACAAATCTGGGACTTTTCTCTTTGCTAATATTCACAACATATTTATTAACTTTACTCTGTCTCTACCAACATGAGTAAATCTTTTGGCAGATAATGCCTTAATTCCCTTCTGTTGAAAAAAAGTCTGCATTTTTCATCTTTGAAAACTAAGTTTCTTCTCCATCCATGCCTGCTTATCCTTTTTCGCTTTTTTCCAATGAGTGTGCAATTGTTTTATGTAGGTTTCCACGTTCTTACCCCTCATTCAGGTAGCATCTCTTTTTCTCAAGCAGCTCATTGTCACAGTAATGGCACTGTGATTTTGAGTCTGGTCCGGCCGGGATGAGCATGGCAAAATAAATATAGGGACAGGTACAATGGAGTACCCAACAATAGAACTTTAATGATGATAAAGTAACAAACACAGCTCCAAGGGACAGCATCCAAAGATTCAGGGGCGTGGCTAACTTAACAATCAATATATAGGGTTACCTGAGGGCAAGGATCCAATCTCAAACCCGGGACAGGGACACAACCTTGTATGTCAAAGGTCCCGAACCAACAGAGAACCAGAACCAGAACCATGGCTGATTTTGGAATGATCCCATTAGCATCCTTTCAGTATCTCGCCTCCCATGGTCTCAGATTTATGGTTTCTGTATAAGCTACCTGGGCTAAGCTATTGTCCATCCCAGCTAATTCGATTGCAACAGCTCATGACCTTTATAGCTCAGATAACTCCTGTGGATAATGTTTTCCTGCTTTTCAGAACAGTCAGCAGCCATCTCCTGTGTTCCAGCTCTAAACACTTGTGTTTTTTCCAGTAACTGAGGGGACTGACTTAGTTGGTTTTTGGATTAGAAGCGTATATCCTGTTAATCTGCTTTTAGCAAGAGTGAACACGTTCCCTGCCACTCGAGTAACTCTGCAAATGACTGGAGATGCAAACAGTGCTTCTGTCTCTGAGACGTGTCTGTGAGGGGAAGGAAGACCAGCTGCAGCTGGGGCACAGCCATAGGTGGTGGCAGCTGCACAGTCTATAAATGGCTCAAAGTAACTCACTGCTGACCGTCTGCAGGTACATCAGTGTCCAGGTTCGTGCCCTTGGCTCTGCAATCCTGCTCTCCCTTTGCCATGTGCCCTCACATCCCTGGGCTGCTGCACCAACTGAGCCCAACAAACCTACCCTTGTGACAACGCTGGCTGTCACCACCGCAGAGGCCACTCCGAGCTTTCCTCGGGGGCTTTCAAACCTTCTTCCCATTTGTTGTTTTTATTTCGCTTCTCTTTGGCAAGTGCTCATTTGTTTTTTTCCGGTATTGTATTACAGCGGTTGAATGAAAACCTTTAAATCTGAGGGAACATTTGTAGGGCCTGGATTAGTCAATACTGACAAAAGATCCTCAGGAATTGTTAAAGATGAACCGAGCCTCGAGCCGCACTGACCAAAACCGTTCCATGTAACGCCAGCTGTGGTCGGGGTGGATGCGAATGAGCGATCCCTGCCAGCAGAGATGCAGGCCGGGACTGCCTGCAGCAGCTCCTGCCAACCCCAAACCGGGCACAGCCACGACGGCGGCCTCAGGCCCTGCAGCGGCCCCGGCTCCTCCGGCCGGCCCTGCCTCCTCCGGCCGGCCCCGGCTCCTCCGGTGACCCGCGCCGGGCGGCTCCGGGCCACGCTCATCCCGCCGCCGCGGTCACTCGCTCTCACCGGGAGACGTGCCAAAAAGCATTCTTTAAAGCGCCCCGGCGGCACACGGAGGATGGCGCAGCGCCGGGCCGCGGGAAGGAAGGCCCGATGCGGTCGGCGATGGGTTCGGGGCCCTCAGGAGGCTCCGTGACGGAGATACCGACACCCGCCGGAGCCGCTCCGCAGGCGCGGGGGGCCGGGGCGCGGAAGGACGCGCAGCTGCCGCGGCCCCGCCCCTCGCCGGCCATTGGCTCCGGGCGCCGGCCCCGCCCCCCTCGCGCCGGTGACCTGTAGTAACCCCGTTCCGCGGGAGCCCGGCCCCGCGCGCCACCCGGCGCGGGCCAACCAGGAGGCGCCGTGGCGCATACGGAATGAGCGCGCGCGGCGGCGGCGGGCGGCCCGGCCGCGGGTGAGTGCGGGCGCGCACTCGGGCGGTGCGCGGAGCGGGGCCGGTG
>CM031865.1:16980525-17363998 GCA_018697195.1 Certhia americana | reverse complement strand
CGATACCCGAGCCCGTGCTCCCGGCCCGCGGTGGACGGCTGAGGTGTCCCCCCGTCCCCTTCCTAGGATACTCAGCAGAGACTCATGCAAGAAAGTACAAAACATGACACCCAATATCTTCCAAAGTCCTGCTCTGAAAATCTCCACGAAGCAAAAGGTGTGGTACTCATTTCGGCATCATGAAAAAGCTTTACTTCTGCTGCTTGTAAACATTGGGAATCAATGAAGAACTTGTGAAAATTACTGCATACTGCAGGAAATCTTTAAAAACACGAACATGTATGTGTGTATATATGGTATATTTTTAAGCATTAGGTGGCCGTGGAAGTGAAGTTGCTTTTATCACTGTAGGCGCAGCTGATGTTTCTTTCTGATGCTGAGAGAATAGAAAGCCATCAACTCCTCATTTACCCTGAGCCGGTAGGATACAGCCAATAGCTGTGTATGTTTGGAATAAATAAGTGCCAGTACACAGTCAGGGTTGGGTTTGCAAATGAATGAATAGTTAGGCAAACTTGAATTGATGCTACCCTGTAAAAAGTGAGGTTTTAAAGTTCCAAAGTTTACACAAATCTGTATTATGTTAGCAGTTTGATAGGGATAATATTTAAATTTCAGGTTACAGATTCCAAGCATTCTCAAAGTAGGCTTTTGCCAAGGTTTATGGCCAGCTGCTGGTGTAACCCATAAATAAATAAGGGAGAGGGTATTCAACATTGAGATCTGATGCTGAGCAGATGAGCTCTGTGCGTGCAGTGCTCTCTCCCATCTTCCTTACATCAAATCACTTTGTAGTTTCAACTGAACTTCTTGCCTTGAAGCACTGTGAAAGAATGTGCAACACAAATCTGGGACTTTTCTCTTGCTAATATTCACAACAATTATTAACTTTAACTCTGTCTCTACCAACAGAGTAAATCTTTTGCGAATAATGCCTTACCTTTTTTCTGTTGAAAAAAAGTCTGCATTTTTCATCTTTAAAACTAAGTTTCTTCCCATCCATGCTGCTTACCTTTTCGCTTTTTTCCAATGAGTGTGAAATTGGGTTAGTAGGTTTCCACGTTCTTACCTCATTAGCTAGCATCTCTTTTTCCAAGCAGCTCAATGTACAGTAAGGCCACTGTGATTTGAGTCTGGTCCGGGCGGGAGAGATGGTACTTATAACTAAATCTAGGGAAAGACAATGGGAGTACCCAACAATAGAACTTAATGATGATAATAACAAACACAGCTCCAAGGGCCAGCATCCCAAAGTTCAGGGGCGTTGGCTAACTTACACAATATAGGGTTACCTGAGAGGCAGGATCATCTCAACCCGTGGACATGGACACAACTTGTATGTCAAAGGTCCCGAACAAACAGAGAACCAGAACCAGAACATGGCTGATTTTGGAATGATCACATTAGCATCCTTTACGTATCCGCCTCCATGGGTCTCAGATTTTAGGTTTCTGTAGAAGACTACATGGGCTAAGCTATGGTCCACCCCGCTAATTCGATTGCACAGTCAGACCTTTATGCTAGATAACTCATGGGATAATGTTTTACGCTTTTCAGACAGTCAGCAGCCATATACTTTGGTCCAGCTCTAAACACTTGTGTTTTTTTCAGTAACTGAGGGGCACGACTTCGTTGGTTTTGATTAGAAGCGTATATCCTGTAATCTGCGTTTTAGCATAGATCAGTGAAACACGTTCCTGCCACTCGAGTAACTCTGCAAATGACTGGAGTGCAAACAGTGCTTCTGTCTCTGAGGAAGTCTCTGTGAGGGGAAGGAAGACCAGCTGCAGTGGGGCACAACATAGGTGGTGGCAGCTGCCAGTCTTATAAATGATCAAGTAACTCAATGGCTGACCGTCTGGCAGGTACACAGTGTCCACAGGTTCGTGCCGTTGGCTCTGTAATCCTGCTCTCCCTTTGCATGATGCCTCACATCTGGGCTGCGCACAACTGAGAAAATCAAAACCTACCATGTGATCAACGCGAGGCTGTCACCACCCGCCGAGGCCACTACGAGCTTTCTCGGGGGCTTTCAAACCATTCTTCCCATTGTGTTTTTATTTCGTTCCTTGGCAAGTGCTCATTTGTTTTTTCCGTATTGTATAAAGCGGTTGAATGAAAACTTTAAAATCTGAGGCAAACACATTTGTAGGGCCTGGATTAGTCAAATACTGACAAAGAATCAGCAGGAATGTAAAGATGAACCGGCCTCGAGCCGCTGACCAAAACCGTGCCATGTAACGCCAGCGTGGTCGGGGTGGATGCGAATGCGCGATTCCATGCCACATAGATGATAGGCCGGGACTGCTGCAGCAGCTCATCAAACCACTGCCAAGCCCACAAACGGGCAACAGCACGACGGCTTAGGCCTCACGTGCCCTGCAGCGGCCCCGGCTACTCCGGCCGGCCCTGCCTCCTCCAGGCCGGCCCCGGGGCTCCACGGGACCCGCGCCGGGCCGGCTCAGGGCCACGCTCCCGCCGCCGCGTAGGTCACTCGCTCTCAACGGTGAAGGGAAAAGGGCGTGCCAAAAAGGCATCTTTAAAGCGCCCCGGCGGCACAGGAGGAGGCGCAGCCCGGGCCGCGGGGGGAAGTAAGGACCGATGACAGGTCCGGCGGGGTTCGGCGCCCTCAGGCGGCTCCGGGACGGAGGAGAATTACCGACACCGCCGGAGCCGCCGCAGGCGAGGGGGGCCGGGGCGCGGAAGGACGACGCAGATGCCGAGGACCGCCCACTCGCCGGCCATGGCTCCGGGCGCCGGAACCCGCCCCCCCTCGCGCACGGTGACCTGTAGTAACCCCGGTCCGCGGGAGCCCGGCCCGCGCGCCTACCCGGCGCGGGCCAAACAGGAGGAGCAGTTGGCGCATACGGATAATGAGCGCGCGCGGAGGGCGGCGGGCGGCCCGGGCGACGGGTGAGTGAGGGTCGCGCAATCGGGCGGTGAGAGGAGCGGGGCCGGGAGTGAGTGAGCTGACGGGGGCGCGGGCCGGGGCGGGCTGCGCCCGCCCTTGTGCCGACCGGGAGAGCGCCGCCCGCTGACTGCGGGGCAAGCCGGGCACTCCCGCCGCCTCAGCGGGGGCGAGGCGCGGCAATCCGGGCCGCGGGGGTGCTGAAGCGGCCCGGGGGGCTGCCACGCACGGAGGGGCGGCGCTCCGATGATAGCGAGTATAGTCGGTAAAAGCCGCGGTTTGTTTCCTTCTGCTCTGCTTTGTGTTGGGGCTCCGGTCAGTAGGGGGTGGGCGGGAGCGAGGCAGGTGCCGGGTGGCGGGGGGGTGTGACACACCGTGGTGTGACACACTGTGTGGTGCCCAGCCGTGTGTGTGCCGCAAGTGTGTGAACACCGTGTGCTGTGCCCGCGTTGGGGACACACCGTTGTGTGGCCAGCCGTGGTGTGCCCGCCGTGTGGTGCCGCCGTGTGTGTGCCCGCCGTGTGTGACACAACGTGTGTGTGCCGCGTGTGTGTGCCGCCGTGTGTGACACAGTATGGTGTGACACACCGTGGTGGGACCGCCGTTGTGCCCGCAGTGGGTGCCCCACGTTTTGTGGCCGCAGTGTGTGAAACCACGTGTGGACCCGGCGTGTGTGACACCGCCGGTGTGTGCCCCGCCGTGTGTTTGCCCCGCCGTGTGTGCCCCGCCGTCTGTGGCCACCCGGTGTGTGTGCCACACCGTGTGTTGCCCAGCCGTGTGTGACACACCGTGTGTGTGCCACACGTGTGTGCCCCGACGTGTGTTGCCCACACCGTGTGTGACCCCGCCGTGTGTGCACACCGTGTTCGCCCCGCCGGGTGTGACAACCGTGTGTGCCGGCCGTGGTGAACACAGGTGTGGGCCCGCCGTGTGTGCCACACGTGTTGTGCCCGCGTGTGTGCCACACCGTGTGTGGCACGCCGTGTTGTGGACCCACCGTGTGTGCTGCCCGCAGTGTGTGCCACACCGTGGTGTGCCGCCGTGTGTGCCACACCGTGTGTGTGCCCGCAGTGTGTGCCACACCGGTGTGTGTGCCCGCGTGTGTGCATAAACGAGTGTGTGTTGCCCGCGTGTGTGCACACACCGTGTGTGACCAGCCTGTGTGACCACCACCGTGGTGCCCGCGTGTGTGCAACCGTGGGTGCCCGCAGTGTGTGACACACCGTGTGGCCGCCGTTGCTGTGACACACGTGTGTGCCCGCCGTGTGTGACAAACGTCTGTGTGCCACCCGTTGTGCCACCGCCGTGGTGACACACCGTGTGTGACCCCACCGTGTGTGCCCGCCGTGTGGACACACAGTGTGTGCCCGCCGTGTGTGACACACCGTGTGTGCCCGCCGTGTGTCCCCGCCGTGTTGTCGGTGATGCGAAGCCGGCCGGGCCGGAGGAGGAGCGGGCCGGGGTTTGCAGTCTCGTTTCAGGATTGCCGCTCAGTTTTCCAGGGGGTTGATGCAGGATTTGATGCTGAGGTGCGTTCTGTTCCAGGATTCGCCCGGGAAGGATAGCGCAGGAACACCTTTCACTCGTAGGGAGAGCAGCAAGCAAGCCTGAAAATATTACTACAGATAGTACCATAAATAGCACGAAGTTCAGTGTCTGGGACTCATACAGAATCCCTGGGAAATGAGAAAACACTAATCTCCAGAAAAATTAGGGCAGTAACAGAATAAAAATATTTGTAAGGTAGTCATAAACTACGAAATTACCACTACTTTACTTTTTTTGTTACCTTATTGAAGAAACAAGCCCTCTCCCCTGCCAACATTTAATCACTATGTACAGCAGCTGGTAGGTAGTCTTTTACAGTAAGTACTGCAATTTGCTTAGAAGTGTCAGATTCTACAGTTTAGCACTTTTTTTGGCCAGTGAAATGTGTTTGATAACACCAGATGTGAAATTCTTGTATTTAAGTGTTGTTATTAGTACAGAATTAATGAAAAATAGTAATACCAATCATAAAAACTTTTGGTTACTTTAAAAAATTTGTTAAAGGTAAGGGCAGTAAATTTTACTCAAAATACAAAAACTTTGCATTTACATGACATTTGTTTGGGCTTTTTTTTTCATGTTATTGTTCTAAGCATCATGTAAAGAAAAAGCATAAAATGAAACCAAAAGCCTTAATGTGATTTTTGACTGCTTACATTCTGCTCTTGATAGTCTTTCTCCAGAGTGGATTGCCATCTCATTGTGTGAAAATTCACTGTGGCTTATGACTTTTATTTCCTGGAGCTAAAAAGCAGAAGCATGAAATAATAGATGTGTTGTCAGGTCTTAACTGTATCCTAAGAGGAAGGTGCATCCAAGTGCATTCGTAAACTTCATTATTCATTAACATCTGCAGCACTTCTCATACTATTTGTTCTGTGTGCTTTGAAAAGTTAAGGAAAGACATTTTTAAGCTTGGTAATTCTTCCTTGACCTGTAGATTTATTGTTTCAGGAACGGCTGAAACTAAGCACTGTGACTTAGAGACCTATTTTTCATTGTTGTTCAGCATGTTTGTTATTGCTGGTCTCTAGAAGTGGGAGGTAGGTTCACGTTTAACATTTATAAGTTCAGTGTTGATGGCTGACTGACAAACTTGAGTCAGTCTAATGGAGCTGCTGATCTGTGTGGTGAAAAATTTTGAAACTCATAATGAAGTCAGCCTGTGGTATGGCTCTGATCCCTCTTGGCTAGTCAGGAAAGCAGGCTGCTTGTTCATGGATACGGAATCCCTCAGAGGGGTGCAAACTTAGTGACTTAATTCTACAGTAGTCTGTTCTGCAGTAAGCTGGCACTTGGTTCTGAGTGTCTGTGCTACTTTCAAGTATCTTATTCCACTTGAGTAAGGATGGAAGTAATAAATTTCAGCCTCAGTTTTGTTCTTTGTATTTCACAGAACTGGGATGTTTTCAGAGCTTGGGCTTACAGCTGTGGACAAGGGGTAGATTCTCCATACCGGAGTGCTGTGGGGCTTTGACAAAAGCACTGTTAATGGACTAAAAAGAGGTGTGAGGACTGAGGTGTGGAATCTGGTTCCACTTTTCAGAAGTGTTTATGGGTGGTTTCTATCTTTGCTGCTCCATCTCTCTTGCTTGGAGGATCCTGAGTATGTAGGAACACTGAATAGGGCCTGTTGGGCTGACTGTGCTGTGTAACTTTTCATTTAGGACACTTCCAAAACCATAATGCCTGTAACAAATAACTACTCAAATCACAAAACATGGTTTAGGCAGAAACCTCGGGAAATCAGAATGGTATTTGTTGGACAACTGTTAATCTCTGAAGAACTATGGGAATTGTCTTCATGTTTGACTTAAAGCATGGTGTGCTTTTGCTGAACTGGTGAGCAGTTAAGCCATTGATTTCCCCAGCCCCCATTCAGTGCTGGTTGTAGGGCTTTTATTCTTCCTTTCTGTAGACCAGTGAATGGTTTGAGCCATTGAGTCATACTAAAGACCCAGTTTTTTTCAATGGATTGTCAAGACTTCTGGAACAAACATCGCACACATGGCTCAGGACAAATTTCAAAAGAACTATGGATAAAGCATTCTTTAAAGGAGATCCAGCTATGGAGTAAATTTCCAGAAAGTAGCAGGAAGAACTGAGTCTTGAATTGTTTAGCAGTCTATGTTTTCTTTTAAAATACTTGTTCCAGGGGAAGAGTAACTAAACCTGTCCTGAGAGCCAACTGCTACTTACTGCCATGGTGGCAAATCCAAAAAATAATGCAGTCTGATGCTCCAGTGTTACTGGACCTTAAAAACTAGGTTATTGGTGGCCTGAATTCTCCTGAAGACCCTTTTCTCAGTCAATGGAGGATTCTAGGTGGTTCTGAAAAACAATTGAGAGAATTTACATAAGACACTGAGTGGGGAGCTGCCTGAAAGCCAGCTAATAAGAAATAGGAGGCAGAAGGATTTATGTGGAATTTAGGCCATCTGAATATGGCCCTAAGAGGCGACTTAGTACTAAGTAAGGTGTATTAACACTAAGAAGACTTGGCTTCAATTTCTATCCGTTTCATCTGCTGCCGATTACTAAGCAAATTTACCATTTAAGCAGCTCCCTAAGGGTGGGGGCTTCCTGGCTCTGTCCCTGTCAGGAGTGACCCCCTGCACCAGCACAGCCTGTTCTGGGGGGCAGCTCAGCAGAGAAGGCTCTGGGGGTCATGGTGGCCAGCGAGCTGAACTCGGGGCAGCCTGTGCCCTGTATTAACAGGAGCACAGCCAGCAGGTCAGGTGAGGCAATTATCCCATTCCATTTGGCACTTGTTAGACCGTGTCCAGAATACATCATCCAGTTGTGCTCCCTTCCCTGGGACAAAGGAAATGTTGATAAACTGGAGTGAGTTCAGTGGGCAGCTGCCAAGATTGGCTTGAGTTTTGAGCTTTTGCTTTGTGAGGAGAAGTAGAGGAACTGTGCCTGTTGTTGAGCCTGGAGAAGAAAAGGTTTGGGAGGGGCCATTCCAGCACCTGTTTGAAGGTTTTCAAGAGAGTGAAGCCAAGTTCTTCACTGTGCACGGTGGGAAGAGACAGCAGGTGTGAATGGAAGTCACAGAGGCCTGTGTTTATAAGGCATGTTTTACCTTGAGGTGTGTTACGTGGTGGGATGTGGTAGCCCAGAGAGCTCATGTAGACTCCTGTGGAAGTTTTCAAAATCCAGCTGAGAGAGCAGGTGTGATTGCATCGCTGACTCTGCTTTGAGTTTGAGGTTGAACGAGAGACCCCTGATGTCCTTTCTACCTGAATTATCCCATGGCTCTATCTAGTTTTTGTTGACAGAGCAGTTGCAGTGGAAAGCTGTGTGCCAACTTATTTGGGGCTGTGTGTGGTCTGGCAGTACAGGTTTACACATCAGACTTGGAGCAGTGTAGCAAGCACTCAAGCCAGTCTTAGGCAGCTCTCAAATGGCAGGACTTTATTTGTTTAATTATGCAGTTAGAGTTGGAAGAACCTGCTCTTCATCCTGAGGGCCTGGTCTACATCAGGGCTTGCCATGCAGTAAGGCCTGAAGGGCTCTCAAAAGATTCAGTACTCGGCTGCAAGATACAGTTTGGTATCTAATGATTTTGAGTCTGCTGAAGGAAATCATGGGCAAAGCCATATCCTAAACACACCTCCCAAATGGCCATTCCGAAATATGGGGAAGGAGAGGAGGGAAGTGAAACTCTGAAGGAAACTCTAGTCTTGTTCTGTATTACCTTCTGAATCAATTATAGAAAAGTTCACAATTCAAAATGGTTTGAATCACTTGGTTTAAAATTCGCAAGAGTCTTTTACTGATCCTTGGGAGGCTTCTTCCTCACCCATGCGTCCTCTCATTCCTTGAGCCTGCAGCTCATGGGAAGTCAAGGTGCTGACTTAAGGTGTCTGTAATCCCAGAGGAGGAGGTTGCAATTTGTCACCACCTGTGCATTGGGAAGTCGTCTTTCCCTCAGTGTTCATGAGCCTTGTTAATTACAAAAATGTGCTAGTTAATTACGATATCTGAAATGGGACAAGCTGGCTCCTCAGTCTGATGAGTTTCCTGAAAAGCAGGGAAGATAAGATTACTGAAGATACTTTACTGGCTTATGGATTTTCACTGTTGATAGTGAAAACAGCAAGAACAAACTACATATGTTCTCCCATTGCACTATAAAACTGGAAATCTAGTTGCTTTGGTTTTTAGAGCTGTGTAAATATTCTCACCTTGAATGCTTGTTTCTATTAGAGGAAACCAGTATGAGATTTGGAAGGGGAAAATAATGAAGGTTGGAAGTGACTTGCTGCAGGAGCAGAATGGCACTAGTACAGTACTGCCAGGTTCAGTTCCCCACCTATTTGCTGTGTTACATTCCTGTCTGTAGAACATTCTCTCCAGAGGTAACTTCATACAGATACTGTGAACTGAAAACTCTGTAAAAACACTTTTTCTGCATCTTTAGAGGCAAGACTTCTGTCTTTGCCTTACTCCTCTCTGGGACAGGGTATGGAACATGCCTCATTTTGTTCAGGTTGGCTGCTCAGACATGTGAGAAATCTTGTCTGTCTGCAGGAAGGTTTTGCATGGGAGCTGTGCTTCTTGAGCAATTAGTACAGTGTCATACATTAATGTGCATGGTGATGTAAGGTCTGTTGGATCAGGCATACAGAAAAAATTCTACCAATCAAAGTTTCAAGACCACGTGAGAAGATAGTCTATCAAACAGTGGAGTGTGGTCTGCAGTTGTTTCACCAAACCATTATTAAAATCAATGTTTGTGAGCTCATTCTGTGAGAATCTATGAAAAGCTGGAAAGTGGAGCATCTGTGGTTAACTTTTAAAATTTAGATGAGTTTGGTAATTTGTTTGGTAAAGAGGTATCTATAGTTGGTTTTAAGTATGGAGAGTACAGTGTAAGTATATTAAATATAGTTGGTTTTTAGGTATGGAGAAAGGCAGAAGGGAACAGAAGAAGGAGCATGTGATGGCTTGCAGGAGGATTTAAGTGGTTCTGTAGAGAAACAACTGCTTTTTTGTGCCTGCAGATTCTGTCAGGATTTTTGTTTGTGAGTGCTGAAGAGAGATAAAGGCAGCAGGCACACAGGGGAGACAGCTGTCCCAGGAGTGCTCAGGCAGGGAGTTTGTTGATCTGTGTGGCAAACTGGGTTTGGTCTGTTCCAGCAGTAAGTCCACAAATGACTTGTAAAGCCCTGGAAACAGAATTTTCCAGGCATTTACAGCTGCAGTTCAGTTGTCCTGATGAAGTACTGCTGCACTGTATTGTTCTAGAGAAACTGTGAATAGGGAAATGCTTTTCCTAATGGATAACTTTGAGATGCATAGAAAACATTTGCAAATTCTGCAGTGCTGAAAACTGTGTAGATTTTATTTTTTTACCTTTCTTGGGGGAGAAGATTCTTATGGAGATTCTTACCTGCTTTTCTTACAATCTGCACAAAAGCCTTAACCTGGTGACATCCAGTGCTTTCAAGAGCAAGGTTACAAATCCACTTCCCAGTGGGTGTAGCAGGGCTGTGTGCTCATGTGTGAAACAGGTCACCAAGCCAGGGCTGTTAGTGGGTGCTGGAAGTTGGGGTGAGGCTTGGGCTTTTTGATCAGGAAAGCTAGGTAAAAAAAAACCTCAAAAAATTTAGATTTGTAATTTACTAGTAAAATCAGTTATAGTTGAGAAAACAATAGTCTTCTGCCCAAATCATGTGTTATACAATCACAAAGGCAGTTGTGGCCAGGCCCAGCTTGTGAAAGGACTGACATATCTGCTACCCTGACTTGTTTTTTTGTGCCTCTGTAAATGTGTATGCATCAATGATAATAGATTCTAAGAGTACGGTGGTTGAAACTGCATATATTTTAATTATATCATTAGCTTAATATTTCATGATTCTTTGGGGGATTTTTTTTTAAAAAGCAAGATATATTTCCCTTGAGAAATGTTAGAGGCTCTTGAAACAGGTGAAATATTTATATCCTTCTGCTAGAAATATTTAGTAGTCTATTCTGGACTTCCAGCTCATCAAATTGTATTAATCTAATGCTGCCGTCTGTATAAGACAGACAAGCTAATTTTGCCTGAGAATATTCACAAAATTCCTACAAATACTGTTGATACTCTGACACCTTTCTTTTTAAAAAAGGTCAGCGTACTTGAAACTTAGCAGTGAAGGCTCTACCCAGCCACGTACCTCAGTTTTGGTCATGTTTACGTAATCAGAGTTTAAGGGTGTGTTTGATTTCCCTGAAGAGAAAAACAGGATTCCCTTCTACCCTTCCCAAAACCTCCCTCTACCTACGCAGTATTTGTGTGCTGAATCTGAACTACTGACTTGAGTGATCTCCTGGGAGGATGTAGTTAATTCCTCACCTTCATCCCATTCCAAACGTATCTGTGAGCACTGGATATTGTCCTCTGGTTGTCACCACCTGTGTTTGTAAGTTTTTTTTTTTTTTAAGGGTGACACATAAGGGCTTGGAGCTGAGAAACACACTTGTGTAATTGCTTCTTCTCAGAGAATAAAATGGCTTCTAATTTAATGAGACCTTGTTCCGTGTTTGCTTCGAGTTATGCAATTGTTGAGCGTGTTCAAGACTGATCCTGCCTTGCTTTGCTTACAGAAGGAAGAGTGATAAAAAGAAGAGAAAAGGGTATTTGTTCCAGTGTGATGGAGGAGAGAGGTTGTCCTGATATTCTGTTACTTCTAAAGCTAGAAAATAGAATGATGACTCAGATGTGCAGGGTAGACTCCTTTATACCATATTTAAATAAATTATAGTGCTAGATTTTGAACAAAAGAGTAATTTTTCACCAAGCAGTACAGATATAAAACCTAGATCAAGCAGCTCTTTAGAAAAACACTGAATTTGAAATATTTACTTTTTCTTTGGCTGTTTCTTTCTTTTGTAATACCATATTCCCCTCTGGCCTTAGAACTTTAGCGCAGCCAAGGGAAATAAAAACCATGTAAAGCAGTTTGCAGAGAAACAGTTTGTCTTTCACTGGCTCAGCCTTTTGTGTGACTTCCCATCAGTCACCCCACAACTTGTTGAGTGCAAAGTGTGCTGTCTAGAAATACATTGGAGGAGTGAGGCCGAAACATTAACAGCCAGAACTTCTTCTCTGGTAGTCTTCCCCAGATTTCATCGAGTGCTTTGCTTGATTGGTCAATGATTTTGCCATGGTTTTCCAGTTCCTTTTGACAATTTGGTGTTTACAGTGTTGTACTTGTATCCATAGGAAATATTTGTTCAAGTCCCATTTCTACTGATTGTGCATGCAACATTTCTGGTATCTTATAAGTTGGTTTGGTTTAGATGAAGTTTTTTTAAATCTGGAGTTAAAATTTAAGTGAAGTAATTTTTTTAGCATTAGGTCCTAAAAAATACTGAGAGGGAGGCAGTTTCTGGCCATTGCAGGACTATATCCATATATATATATATATGTGTGTGTGTGTGTGTGTGTGTGTGTGTGTATATATATATGTATATATATATATATCCCCCAAATCTTAAGCAAAGTATTTCTATTAAACCAGCTTAAGAGTCATGCTTAATCATCTGTAAACCTGGTTGTTTAGGATGTGGGGTTTCACACAGACCCTACTGTAAGCAATCTAAGAAACAGATGACTCTAGTTTTGAGAATAGGTTTGTAACCTGTGGCAGAGGTGAAGTTACCAAAAGTGAAAATTACATATTCCCAGAACTTAGAGCAGATTTCATTTCTCTCTTTGTACTTGTGCTCAGGAAGAGCTCCACAGGTTATTTTCTGCATTTATATTGCTGCTGGAATGAAGCACTGCTTTTGAGATGTCTTGCTTAGCCCTTACAGGGAGGTTCAGTCTACAAAGTCTGAAACTCCCAGTGAATCTTGTGTGAGTGTTGGCTTGAGGCAAGACTCGCTAGGGCTGTGATTTTTATAAATTGCATTCCTGTTGTTTTTCTGCTGTGTGGCTTGAGGGGGATCTCTTCATTGTACCGAGAGTGAATGTTGGATAACACAGTCTGAACCATGCACATGGGTTGGGAGCAGTAGTTTTTCCTTGCTATGGTAGTGTTCCTTTCTGCAGGACTTGTGACTTCCATTGCAGGCCAGAGGAGAGGGAATGTTCCTCTTCTGGAGTCTGAGGCACTACAGTGGAAAGTATGGGGGTGAGAAAAGTAGATATTCTTGTGGGAACTTCTTAATTACATTTATTTTGGTAGTTATTTACTCTAGATGACTGGACACAATGATGATGTTTAAAAAAAACCCAACAAACCAAACCCAACCTTGTAAAACCCCAAATAGCTGGAACCTGAGAATGTATTTATCTTTCAAAAGAGGAAGTATGTTGAAAATGTCACCGGCTTACCCTTTCAAATTAAATGGTGAAACATCCCACTTGATCACTTTGATAGCTTAGATCATGCTGTGGATATCCTTCTTGCTTTAAAATTTATTGTAGAATTCCTCTTACATGTATTGGTCACCTGGCTGATATTTTTCCTGTGAGAAATTTGTCTAAAGACTTGGAATTTTCACACTTTTTCTTGTGAAGTCTATATCTCCACTTTGGTCTCTCAGGTTTGTTTTGTTACCTGAGTATTCACCTGCTTCCTGTTCTTCAGGAGCTTCTGGTGTAAGGTTACCAGGTCCCTCAAGATTTGAACCAAACTGTGCAGTTGTTTTGATGTTAATCACTAGCTATAGGTAGGCAGTTATGATTAAGCAATTGCATTGTAGAACCTGTGGAGACTTGTAGGCTTGGCTAATCTTCTGTTTTAAGGGAAGGGGAACACAATACCAGGATGAAAGGGCTGTCTGGACAAGAGCCACCAGGAGTGAGCAATAACTGGGGAAAGGTGATTCTGGCAGGGGTACATGGCCACCAACCCATTGACCACCTACTCAAAACAGACCCCTGACTCCAGTGCAGAGAAGAGCTGTGCATGTGGACTAATTAAACAGGAGTAGTGAGAGAGAATAGGAGTTTGAGTACTAGTTAGTGAGAAAGCTGTGTAATCTGTTACCAAGGAACACTGTTGCCCTTGGTAAAATGTGTAACTAATGTAAAGTTTTGCTGACTTCGTGGGGTTACACCTAGATCTCTACTTTGTGCAAATTAGAATAGAGAAATAAAATATCTCATCTTGGTGTGTGAATTGACACTGCACAGCAGGTAATGAGCCAGCGTCAGGGTCAACAGTTACCCCTAACAAAATCCCATCAAATAGAGAAAAAATTTTAAAGAAGGATGGCAAAGACAACATAAATAGACAGGCATACTAGATTTTGGACCTGGCCACCTGGTATTTTATTGAAAAATGAATATAGGACAATGGGTAATCATTTTTATTGTGGCACTACATGAACTCAAATTCATCTAAAAGTAAATAAAAACTGTTTTCTGCATGTATAGCTTCTGCTGGAAAAAGAAAATACCAAAGCACCTTTACAGTTAAGAATGTGTGGGATTATTTTGTTAGTTTTTTTTGTTCTGATCTAATGAATACGTGACTAGGATACAGTACAAACCACATTGAATGTATGGCAGCAGACCATTTTTGTTCTGTTTTTGTTCTGTTTTCTAAGAAACAAACATGCCAGAACTGTTCATGCCTTAGCATTTCAGATTTCCCAGAAATTGGAAAGCTGATCTTAGGCTGTTTTGTAGTAGAAAACAGCACATGAAACCATTCTGGTGATTCCCTTGGATTGGGATGGAAAGCAGAGTCTGCCTCCCAGTGGAAGTATTTAGGGCAATTGACTTAAACCAGTGGAAAATGCCTGTAGGAATTTGGAGTGATAAACTGGCAGTGACAACTTGGCTGTTACACCACTTCTTCTGCAGGCAAAAGTTGTTGGTAAAGCTTCTGGCTTATTTTTATGCAGACTTTTTTCATGCTGTATGTGCCGTGGTGTTGATGTTCTTGTTTAAGTTCTCTTCCATGTTTAATGTATGTCTGTGGTTTAAAAATCTAGCATTATGCTGTGGAAATTGGTGTTTTTATCTCTCTTTAAGAGTGAATTGGCAGATACCAAAGTTCGTCTGAGGCCTTCTCCACTAGCAAGGTACTTTACCTATTAGTTTCTTCTTTTCTCTGTCACAAGCATGAAAACATTTACTTTAGATTGGGACTAAATTAATTTCTTAAATGCTCTAATAACTGCTTGTGAAAAGGAATGGAAGCAGTGTATTGACAGTGTCTGGTAAAGTGCCTGAAACAATGTAAGACACTTGTTTGCTATGAAGTGTCATGTGTAGTGGGAAGGGAAGGAGATGAAAGGTGGAGCAGCACTACATTGTGTTCTGGCATAGCTGTTACTTTGTTACATGATTTTAAATAAGTGGTTTTGACATCACCTTCTTTTTGGGAAGTGCTCTCAGGTTTGCTGGCCAAATTGTCACCTAAGAGCTGTGTTTTATTGTTCTTCTGTTAATAGAAGATGTATTTCTCAATCCATTAAATATCTAAACTGTCTTGGATAAATTAAAAAAAATACCCAACCTTTGTTTAAGGAAAGTAAGTTTTAAAAGATTTTAAATTAAAAAAAAAAAAATCTAGGATGCAGAATTGCAATCAGGTTTGCATTTTTAGTTGATTTTATTGGTAGGGTGTTCGTGTTGTGGGTGAAGGTAGCTTTAGGAGTGTTTAAGTGTTGTTTCTGGAGCTTGTTAGTGTTGAACTCACTTTGATTTAGTTGTATTTTTCACCTGGAACAAAAGTTTAAACTTAAGTTTGTAGCCCATGCAGTCAGACTGTGCATTGGAGTTCTCTAGCTTTTTTTGTGGGGAAAGTAACTCTGATTGTTTGCTTTGTGATGTCACTTTTCAGTTTCTTATAAATGTCAGATAGTGGGGCTTGGGTGTACCTAAAAGAGGGTGATGTCAAGTAGAAGTTTTTAATACCCACTTACCATTACCTTTTTAGAATAACTGAATATACTCTAAATCTATTTTAGAGACAGCACAGTTCTGTGCCCTCAAGAAATTTCAGTTCCTTCTGTCTAGTTTAGTTCTGTGCTACCACATTTGTCTCCCTGTTGTCTGCCAACACTAGGTTTGGGGTTTTTTCCCACATGATGTAAATGAACCTACTAAGAGGAAAAGGAATCTTTTTTAGATAATGAAACTTATTCCTTTGTATCAAAATTTAGTTAATACCATGGAGAGTGTCTCTCTAGGGTTAAAGGACTTCATTGGTTCACATCATTCCTACCTTTGCAGTATCTTGGTGTTTAACAAGGACATAATAATTTATTTATCCCAATAACATGCCTTCTGGATGCCTCCTAAGGAAATAGGAGTATCATTTTACAATCTGTGAAGGACATCAATTAAACCCCTTTGTATTTATAGGACATGTATTAGCCTATACCCAAAGTTTAAAGGTATTTAAGCTTGTAGCACTTGAAGCCCCCAGGGCTGAGCTCCTAAAAAAGTAAGTAGTGAGATCATTAGTAGGAGAGCAGCAGGTTAATCCCCAGTGGGCAGCTCTGCCCTGATCCCGCAGTGTGCTGTGACACCCGAGTCACAAGGTGACTCTGCTGTCACTGTGCTGAGCCCTTCTCCCACAGCCCAGGGGGGTTTCCTCTGCAGCTCCACTGCCAGGCTCCTTCCCTCTCCTCCTCTCGTTTTGCTTGTCAGTAACTCCTGTCAGTTCATGGTTACTCAGTTTGAGATAGCAGAAGAATAACATCTTTTGCAGTGCTAATTTTCTGTTGATTTTGGTGGTTGCAGTGACTCATGGTAGGCTCAAATGAGTAGCAAAGTTGATACAAAGAAAAATCCACCGTTCCTCCCTGAGAAGGAGAGGGTTTAAACTGGATCAACAGGCTAATCTGACTCATTCCTAGCCACACAGGAATGTGTTGGCACAATGGCGAGGAAGAGTGGAATTACCTTTGGAGATGAACAGTCTGTTTTTATTAGCAGCCCAGTGTTAAATCTGCTTGAGCCAAACTGAAATCACACCCTCAGGTTGTGCAGTTCGCTAGCAGCCTTTGCTGCCCCAGCAGTCTGTTAAACTCCTTCCTCATAAACTTGGTTTGTTCCAAGTCATGATGCCTCTTCCCTGACGGTGTGTGTGTGCCCTCCTGTGCTTTTCAGAACACACTCATGCAGAGAAATTCCTGAGTTTCCCTTGGGACTGGAGCTCAGCTGTAGATTTGGTTATGCTGAAGTGTTGCGTGGGTTGAGTTGTAGAGGCAGGAGTGGGAATGCTGCGTTGGCTCTGGCCATCTGCCAGCGTTGTGTTCCCTGGCAGAGCAAAGGGAAGCATTTAAAGAACCTTAGGATTTACCCGGGGTTGTGCTAGATGTGGGCAGCTGGCGGCTACAGATGATCTGAATTAGGTAGCTCAGAATTACCCCATGTATCTTTTCAGAGAGTGTTTATTCTCTCAATGTCTGATGATCTGCCTCCTTTTGAGAGCAGAGACATAATCAATAGCAATTTTGGTCTCCCACCATCCCTCTTTCTGTGTGAGAGCCACAGCAGTTCACAGAATGTGGAGCAGCAGGGAGGGCAGAGTCCAGGGGGAGATGTCTCCTGTTCAGGGCTGAGAGTGAGACATCAGGGACTGGAGTTGATGTGGGAATTAGTTTAATTCTTGTGTGCTTGCTTGAAAGAGTTTGAGAAGAACCTTAGCTGAGTGTGCACCTGTGTTACAGCCATGCAATCCTCTTCTAGACCTTTCTGTAGCAGAGGCTGTTCAATACCTGTGGCAAGCCCTGTGTGGTCATGTGAAGCTGTTGTGGTGGTTCCTGGGGGTTGGTGTGCTGAGTATTGCTTTTCCTCCCTGTTGAAAGCAGATGTCCTTTGGGACAGAGCCAAGGACCTGTTCCCAGTTTGACTGCAGAGAGGTGCTCCTGTTTGTAACAGGTTCAGGTCTGCCTGGAGAAGGGTTTTGTGGATGTTTGAGAGGCTCATGGAAGGTTTCCCTTGTGCTAAAAGTGATGCCGAGACCCAGGTAGCAGCCTGGAAGAGGGTGACTCGGAGGGGCTGGAGGCTGGAAAGCCTGCAGGGGACAAGGACAGTATGTGCACTTGTTTGGAAACCACAGGGCCTTTGAGAGAGGGGTCTGCCAGGATGGCCTGGAGAGTGCTGGGCCCTGGAGAGCAACACAGCTCCACAAGCAATGCCAGGGCAGCAGTGCTCAGGGAATGCAGGAGGGTGGGAGGAGATGCTTGTGGGAAATGGTGAAGGGTGAGGTGTGCCCACTCTGCTGTTGCTTCCAGTTTGGGAGTATGTACTGAGCACCAGCTCCTCTCCAGGCACCCAAAGCATCCATTTCCATCCATTCCATTTCCAGCATTCAGTAGGGCTTGCTAGGTTTTCTATCCTCTCTGTTTCAAGAAATACATGAAAGCACTTGTGCTGTACCTGTGAAGAACATCTGTTTTCAAATATAACTGTCCCTTAAAGCCATATTGCAAAAGAGACCTTCCACTTATCTAGGTACATGTTTGGGATTCTCCTCTGCACCGTTCCTCGCCTCAGGCCCTCCTTCACAGTCCAGGGAGTTTGCTTGTGAAGCATAGGCTGTTGCATCTGTGTACATTTGGTTTGCATTTTTATATGGTTGACTACATGAGCATTTATAAATCAGTAATAGGGATTTCTTTCTGTTTGGTCTCTTCTTTTTGTAAAAGAAAGGCTCACTTGGTGAGTGCTAGCAAATACTGACAGCTCTTGAGTGAATTCCAGATGCAGTAAAATCAACCTCTTCAGGGTTGTTAATGTTACTTTTGAAGTCCAGATGTAAACTAATAGAGGCTACTTTTGGTACAGTTTGAAGTCTGTATTATGGGATTTGTTATATTGTCTTGAGAACTCCTATTATTATATTCTGTAATGGAGAGATTGAGCAGCACATGATTATTTTGTCTGTTAAAGCCTAACCCAGTGAATAACCTTTTTCTCCTTCAGTGAATGCTAATAAATCAGGTTTTTTTTAATGCAAAATTCACTGATAAGAGAAATTTAATGTGTATTTCTACAACTATAAATTGCTGACCAAAATGTTTTCTTGCAAGAGTGTCTTGGAGTCTCTGGGTTGGAGTTTGGTTAGAATGTGTGAAGTCATGGAAGTCAGAAAATGGGACCTGGGTGCTCACCTCAAGCAGCAAATAGTTAATCCACTCAGACTGGAAAAGATTATCTTAAATAACTAAATAGTAATGTTTGCAGAAAGGTAATAGGTACAAAATATTTACATTTACCTGTTTTAAATTTGACTTGCTGCCACAGGTTTTCAAGACCTTTTTCTGCAAAGGACAATAAATAAAACTTTATTGTACATTAGAGCAAAATCAATAAATACAATGATTATTATTCTATTTTAAGTCTTTTTGCAAAGTGTTCAAGAATATTTAATTACTCAGGCTAAAATGTGTTCTCTGTGTGGGTGGATACACAAAGATAAGTCTATTTTTTTCTACCCCAAATGGCAGAGGCAGTGTACACTGAAAGCCACTGGAGAGTTGGAATTTGTCAGGGAGACAAGTACCATGAGCTCCTGAGTTTCCCTTGGTTGTAGAGCAGTGGCTGTGCTGTGTGATACATCTGGCTTTGTGTTGTTAACCTGCTTGCAGTGGGCCTGGACTCTCTGAGGTGATACAGTGCAGTATCAGATGAGAAAAATCTTTTATTTATTAAAAAATATGAATGAAAAAAATGGAGGATGTGTTTTATAATTGCCATATTTAATGGATTTTTCCATTTTTAGATTTCATGCAGTTGCCTGTGACAACTCCTGTTGAGTAAACTGAGACTGGAACGTCTTGTATCAGCTCTTGTACCTCTACCTGCCAAGATGAGAAGTTGCATAAGGTTCCTTTTTTCTTCTTAATTCATGCTTTTATTGTAATGTAATTGTTATAAGCAGGTCAATTAATAAACACATTCCTTTAAGGATTTTTTTCTTTCTTATCTAACTTAAGTTTTCTTCTAAAACTAAAGTGTATAACAGTATTAGTATAAGTAGTATATCAGGCCAAACCACTGATTATGTATTAAGAAGGATCAGTCCTGAAAAGTACTGGTTTACTTCTCCAGACTCATGAATGAGTGTGCTGGTTGCTGCTTCTTTTTGCTGTTGAAAAAGTGTGTCAAACTGAATTTGTGGTCTTGCTCTTTCCCATTTGGTGACTATCAGACTAAACATGAATTACATGTAACTGAACAGTTCTTACATATGTCCAGAACCCTTTGGTTGAGCAGATTTTCTGTAAGTTGTATTCTTGTATAAATTAGCAGCTCTTTCCAGGAGCTTTCTCATCCAGGATTTCACCTCCTGACCTTTCCTGCATCACTAGTCAGGGTTTGAGCACTGATTCCTCAAAAACCCCAGCAGGATTATGTGAAACCAGGATGGACGCATGTTCTGTAAGAGCCTGAGTGTTTACAGCTAATCTGCAGACCAAAGCACTCAACTTGTGTTTTTATTTGTCAGTGATTAAGCAGGAGCTACCTAAGAACAAAATTCCAGTGTTGAAAATGCAGTGAATTTTCTCACTGTGCCGTAGTCTCGTACTTGCAAAAACTGCTTAGGCTCATGTCCTCTGCTTTCTGTTCCCTGCCCCAGAATGATGGGTTTGCTTACACTCTTTTTATAGTCAAAAGAAATCATATATTTCCAAAATTAATAAGGCGACAACATATTGTACCTCAGTGAAATTTTAAAATCCTGTATAGTATTTCATTCAAACTTTCAAAGTTTTGTTTTTGTTGGGTGCTACTTTTTTTTTCAAGGCAGAATATTAAACAGCAAACACTGGCTCCCTTTTAGGCCATCCAGATCTGATATAACCTTGAAAATTGCACTAAAACTTACGATTTTTAGTTCAGTTCTGTGAATTTTTTTTTAATAATGTGTTTTCATTTTGACTTTTTAAAATAGCATTCATTAAAGGTTTGAAATAGTAATTGTTACAGAGAAGAATGCATGAGAAAGCATTGTATCTTAATGTAAACAGTCTTATTCTATTACATTGTCATAAAAAGTGGTTTTCTTAATGGAGGTTAAGTGACCTTTTGTATAAGAAAAAAAAAACAACAGAAAACGTACTGTCATGTTCAGCTGCATTGGTTTTGCTTGCTGTAAAATGTAATTGCCTTACAGCTAGCACTCCAGCCTCAAGTCAGGGTAGAGTTTTGCATCTCCAGTGTCATCAAAATGATTTTTGTATTGAATGTTTAGTGATCCATTTAGCTGACTTTGATGTTCTCCTGGGAATGGCAGTGATAAATCTATTGGGCACAAAGGCATTTTAAACTGCATCTCCTTTGCTTACCTGGTTGTTTTCCTCTTCAACAGCATAGCAAACAAACAAAACAATGAGTTAAAATGCAACTTCTGTTCTTCAGTCACACAAGGAAAGAGGGGGAGTCAGCACAGAACTTCCTTTGTGTCATGGCTCAGGTCTCCTTAGAACCATCACCCTACGAAGATACTGAAGCTTATTCTTCTAATGAAACTACTGGAATATATTTTTCTTTCTTGTTCCTAAGGGCATTGCGCTTTTCCAATGTTCAATTACAATGGGAATTACAATTAGTTACAGGCATAGATGCCTGTAACTGTAAATATCACAGTCTGAAATCCATTGCCAAATTCTTAAAGACATTGGTACCAGAGCTCCCTCTCTCTCTTGCTATATCTCCTAGTTATAAGATTTTGAAGGAAAAAGAATGGAGTCTTACTTGTCCTGTAAGACAAGAAACTTCATTTCCAAAAGTTAATTTTTAATATTAAAAACATTACATTTTAAGAGAAAAAAATTGTCTTAATTTTTAAAATAAACTGTTTTCAATAGATGACTTGTAATAGCCTCACTGTTGTGAAAAAGTAACTGAAATAATTAGCAATTTACTTAGGGTAAGAGATGTACATCAGAGCAGAGTTCTAGAGCAGGATGCTTGCTTTTCTGAGCCAGGGTACAGTCCAAGGTATTTCTCTTTAGTCTGTTCTGTTGGAGTGTTCCTTAGACCCTTTCTTGCAATGCAGCCTTTTATGAAATGGTGGCAAAGCACAATTTATGCAATTCAAAGCAAAGATTTCCAGGTTTGGGGGTTATTGTGCAAGGGTGAGCCAGAAGAGAGAGCTTGACATGACACCTTGGCATGGGTTATCACAGAAATAGTGGAAAAATTTCCTCTCTCCTTCTGAGGAAAGAATAAAGCTGCTGGGATAACTAACTTTAAAATTACATGGGAGGCTGCTGTTCTGGAAGGGCTCAGGGCCTCTCTAATCAAGAAAAGTTATGAAACCTAGAGAGAATATTATTTGAACAGCCTTGACTGTTTGTCAGACAGGGAATTTCTTTGAAGAACTGTTTGCCTAAAGGTATTAAATGAGTTCTTTTAATTTTCATATGTAGCAGTGTTTGATTAAATTCTGTTCCTACTTTTTAGGCAGAGAGAAGTTGTCCAGCTTTATAAGGAAAAAAAAAAGATGTCCATCTCCTGAACTGGGACAGGCAAAATAATAATACAATATAGAACTTCTAAAAAATGGGTAAACTCTTGTGTGAGCTCTGGATTGAGCTTTAAAACATCTTGTTCTGTGCTGCTGTCAACAGCAGTATAATTTTTCTGGCCTGCAGTAGCTGATTGGCTGGCTCATGATTATTTTCATTAAGTATCCTTCAGTGACAGCCTAAGAACATAAGTCTCTTCAAGCGATTACTGAATTTGCCCTTTAGCCTATTTAAGTTTGTTTTTTTATTTGTCATTGCTTTTTGCCTTTGATCTAAGAATGAAAATATATGCACTTCCTTATTGAATTTTTTTACATTTTAAATCTCTTTCCCCCACTGCTGCTTGTTGCAGTAAGTCCCCACTGTGAAGAGCTCCTATGGTATATTTGAGTATGTGTCTCAGGATTGATGTTGTTTGGTTCCTTCAAGCTGCCTGTAATGATGATTTACAGTGAGATTACAGCAGCTTGTTAGGGAAGAAGATGATTATGAAATATTTTTGCTTGGAGTTGTAGGAAGTTTTATGTTTCAGGGAAAGATGGAATTAATCTCATACAAAAATGAGAGATGCTGGATTGATCCATTCCCAAAAGGACTGCAGATCTAGGATTAATGAAGCAAGGTTTCTTTCCATTACCAGTGAAGGATCTTACATGATTTAAACTTTAACATCAGCTCAAATTTCTTTTTGTTAGGGTTTTCAGAGAGTTAATGGAGGAAAAGTCAGAGTGTAAGACATCAGCATAGATTAATACATCTTATGAATGAAAATTTACTAACTTAGAATTGTCGAAAGCTGTGCATCTTACGTATACATCATTATTAGTTGCTTGTTTTATGATACTGCTTTTAATAAGTCATATCAATACATTTGGAAGGTTAACTGAGTGAAGTGCATTTGTAGTTTATTATGTACAAAACACTGATTTTTAGCTAGTGGCTCATTGAATGTTTCAGAAATTCATCTTTAGCCATTATGGCAACCATCCCTGATCTCCATAAGGATTTCAGTTATTTTGTTGATTTATCTTTTTAATCTTTTAGACAGTTTACATAATTTCTTGGCTCAACAATAGAATACATTAGAAATTTGCATCATCACTGTGGTCATTGGATATGGTAAATCAATGCTTTTAAAAAAGACAAAGTGAATATATATCCTGGCATCATTAGGGATTCTGGAAAAAGTCTTCATCGTTATGAACTTGGGGATATTTATAAGCTCTTTTCTATTATTTACCCAATCTCACTTAACTCATGTTTATTCATACAAGTGGGCCCATTGAGTACTGGTTCTGAGACTGAAATGATAGGACTGATGGGAAGTCCCTAGGAATAAACCAGCAAAGTTTTGTCACATACACAGCTTTCCTTCCCTTAGGTGGGCATCCCAGAGTGTCCAGTACTTGGGAAACATTTCAACATCCTTAATGGTTGGGGTCCCCATGTGCAGAGTGGTGACAGTGCCTGTGTTCCTACAGCTTGTTTGGAGGCTGATGGTTCATAGTCAGAGGTCAGAGAGGTTCCTAGTGGAGGTGCTCTGATGTTGAAGAGGATCTTTTAAATTATATAATCACAAAACATTTTCAAATAAATACCTGCCATGCACATGTCATTGTGCTGCAGTCTGCTAGAGGGGAATGGAACAGTTCTACCTTGTGTATCAGTGTCTGGTTTCATTTGTGTATGGGGTTCAGACTTCCAACTTCTGCATAAAGAGATCTGTTGGGATATGGATTGTAATATCATGTTTAAAAATGCCCTCTGCCAACAGTGAAAGTTTACTACTACCCTTTTCTTTTCTCTTTTCAGATCTTTTTGGATCCCTGTCTAGCTGATCCATGTCTCCAAACTCTCTCTTGTAACATTCTCAAGCAGCCAAAATGAAGTTGAAGCATAACATCAACCCTGTTCTTCTACAGTTTATAAACTTCATAGTGCTGGTGTACTCCCTTGTAACGTACATTCCATGGTACATACTTTCAGGATCAAAGCAAGCTATAGCAAAAGCCAAGCAGGTTAAAGCCAGACCTGTGAATAACAAGCCTGGGGGTGCATACAGATCTGTTAACAGTCTGCATTGCTTAGCTTCAGTTTTATATCCTGGGTGTGATACACTCGACAAAGTTTTTAAATACGCTAAAACTAAATATAAGGACAAAAAACTCTTGGGAACACGTGAAATTCTGAAAGAGGAAGATGAAATCCAGCCATCAGGAAAAGTTTTTAAAAAGGTAAGTCTTTTTGCAGTCTGCCTTCAAGAATTTTTCTCTAAAGTATGTTTCCTTTCTTATGCAGCACTTCTAGTCCAGTAAAGCAAAGCTGGGGAAAAATTAATTTCTCTGCTTAGATTCAGTAGCTATGGAAAGAATTAAATTCTATAATTCCCAATCTTTCAATATGTGGCATTTAAACCAAATCTAAACCTTTTTGCACTCTTAAATAGGTATCCTGTTTATGGTTTCAGTCAAAGAAAAACCACAAATATGTTTTAGGTATTTGTTTTTAATATTCAGCTGGTGATGTAAGTGGCTTTAAATGTTTCTTTTTAAAGTGAATTTTGAAAAGTCTCCCTTTGTGTTACTCTGAACTGTAATCAGATAAATATATAAAATTTGCTAGATATGTGCCTTTCCAGCAGACTTAGTTGTGATTTAAGGATTTGCTGTTCTGTCCTGGGAATTCAGGACTTAAATGAATTTTTTGTGTGAAAAAAGATTGCACAGATTTATTGGAAGAGCCTTTTTTTCTTGGAGTCTCCTTTAAGATGAACTGTTTTGCTAATCTGTAATCCTGGTGTGTGTGGGAGATGTGATTTCAGTATCTGGTAACAGCTCTGTTATTTCAAGGGACTGACTTTTTATAGTGTATAATGTTGAAGCCTGTAGTCATTTGCTGCTTTGTATTTGTTCAGACACGTTGAAAAATGCATTTTTGCCCAAAGAAGCAAGGCAGAATACTGCAACAGAATATGCATATTTGCACATCAATGTGTTAAAAGTCTGCATTTCTGTATTATCTATTTATCCACGATAGATAATTTTTAGTTTAGTTTCCATGCAGATGAAAAAAAAAATTCTCTTCATGCTTCTGGTTTTAATTCTGATAGAGGAGTATGTTTAAAATAGAATTTGGTTACCATCACAATATATGGGAAAGTTTAGTTCTGTTAAAATCTTTATACAAACTTTATTGTTAAGGAATCTTCCCCTTAGCTGTGGAGTTACTTTTGCAGTATGAAGGAAATGCTGGGATAATTGTTACATGGGCTCTTTCTTGCTTGATGCACATTTTGCTGCCTCATTACCCTATAAAGAAACAGAAAGTTCATGTTGTACAAAGAACAACTTCTGAGCACAGATCAGAATTTTGGCTGCCAGTGACATGTGCCCATTTTTTAATCATAACTGTGAATGTAAGACTTAAGAACTTAGGAGTTTTAGCTTTTTCCATTATGCAAGCAAAGCATTGTGAATATTGGAAAGCTGAAGAATGTTTGTGTTGATCCACTTAAATTACTTGCTTGTGCGTATTTAGACTTAGAAATTACCCACGTTAGGTAATTTTGTCTAAGCTTTACACAAGGGTTCATTATGGTGGATTGCCATACTTGCCTTCATGTTACTTTGTTCCAAGTTGTGGCATTATCACACAAGTCCACTTTTATTTTGTCTTTTTTTTTCATTAGGGAATACAGTGTTTCTTTAGACCTCATAGCATGTGTTAGCAAGTGAGGAAAATCAGAACATTTCACAAGATATCTTGTTGATTCTAAATGTCAGGGTTCTCTTCCTTTGGTTTCTGTCTTTCATTCCAAGTACCTTTTTATTGCCTGGTTCCCTTTAGCAAAGCCACCTTGCTGAGGTTTGCTGCAGTTCTTCAAAAAGATGCAAAAAAAGTTTAATTCTTAGGTATAGTGCATGTTATTTCTATACCTTACAGGAGCTACAAGATATTTAAAAGTATCTCAAAAAATGAGTAAAATATTCAGCTTTGGATTATTGGGAAGAATAAGTGTCCTCACACTTGCAGCTAAAATTATTTAGAACTTTTAGGGAGTTATTATTTTAGAACTTTTAGAACTTTTAGTTTTTTTTGTTCATGTTAAAGATGCCAAAAGTGAGCATTACAAATAACCTCCTTTGTACTATTTTTAATATACTTTTACAAGAAAATATATTTAATTCACGATCACCGGTTGCCAGATCATAGTTAAAGTTCTTTAAACCTTAAAAAATATACATTTAGGAAGACCTTCAAAGGTAGCTGAGATTAGGTAGTTTAATGACTCTACATGAGCCTGCAGCTTTGTCAAAAACATTTTATTACAACTTTTCACTTAAAATTCTAATATGTTTCTAAAATCCAGGTAACAAAAATGTTAGCTGTGTGTTTGGTCTCTGCTTTTCTGGATTTCCAAATATTAATGGAGTCTGGATACTGCCTAGTATTTTGTGTCTCGTGACAGATGTGACTGCAGTTAAAGCTGGGAGCACGAGAGGGCAGCGTTTTCCTATGGAATGCTGTGTTTTGGCACCCAGAGCTGCAGTCCCTGCTCTCTTGAGGGACTCTTCAGTCTTGGGCCCTTTTGCCAACTCTTGGACAGTGAATTTCTTTCCATTAGTTACCAAGCAGAAGCAACCTCTGAAAGTTGTTAAGTTAAATGTTTGTGGATGTTTAAAGGATTGGTGACACCTAATGCCAGTCTTATCACCCGTTTTCAGCAGAAGCAGAATCACAGAATTGTTAGAGTTGGAAGGGACCTCTGGAGATTATCCAGTCCTCCCCCCTGCCCAGGCAGGGTCACCCAGAGCAGGTGACACAGGAACGTGTCTGGGTGTGTTTGGAATGTCTCCAGAGAGGGAGACTGCACAGCTTCCCTGGGCAGCTGTTCCAGTGCTCTGACACCCTTAATGGAAAGTTCTTCCTCGTGTTGAAGTGGAATTTATGTGTTAGTTCATGGCCATTGCTCCTCGTCCCATCACTGGGAACCTTTGAGAAGAGCCTGGCACCATCCTTTTGACAGCCCTTTGAGAAATTGGTATGCATTATTGAGATCTCCTCAGTCTTCTCTGCTCCAGGCTGAGCAGAGCCAGCTCCCACAATCTCTCTTTGCAGAGGGATGCTCCAGACCCCTTGTCATCTTTGTAGCATCCACTGGACTCTGCCCAGCAGCTCCTTGTCTTTCTTGCACTGTACATTGGAAAATGTTAGAAGAAGCTACTGAGGGCAAGGCAAAAGAAGGGAGATGGATTTGGAGGCATACTCCAACATAATGAGTGTGAGAGAAACTGTAACCTGCTCCATGTCCTGCAGAGGAAACTGATGGAGAAATGCAGGAGAAAGTTTGAAGCTAGTTTGATAGTATGTATATATGAATATCTGTTATTCAGTAATGTGTATATAATATAAATGTCATAGGGATGGAATAGAGAAGAAACACTGGGTGTGGGGAAGGAACACTGGAATTTGAATATATGGAAAGTAAAACTAAAAATTACTGCATTGGAAAGATCTTGCCTGTTTTTATGTCAGTGTTCTTCAGAAATGTATTTTTATCTAGATAACTACAGCCAAAAGGATTTTTCCTTTTTAAGAAAATAAAGTACCAATGAGGTGGTGTTTCACTACATGTCAAACTTGCTTAAGCAATGAGGATGAAATATTTAAGAGAATAAAAAAAGGGGAAAAAGTAGAATCACAAGTATTATTTGGAGAGTCTAATTTTTTTGCCATTTAATGGTTTATTTTCCCCAGTTCAATGAGTTACAGAGTGAAGGAAATTACTAAAACCTGCTATGGATTGGCAAGGTTACCAGAAACAGTAGCAAGAATCTGCTTGTATTTCTTGGCCTAATTATTTGTGAACAAATAATTTCCTGAGGCTACACTGTAGGCAGAGTATAATGGGGGAAAGGGTGTTGCCCAAGTCACTGCTATAAATTGTTTTCAACTGATGAGCTTGTCAAGAATTTCTATGTCTACCAAAAATACTGTCTTTGGGGAAAAAAATACCCCAAATTGGAATTTAAATTCCGAATCACCGAAATTTGGATGGACAGGAAGAGGTGCAATATTTCTTTTGGAAGCAGTGAAAGTTTTCCACACCAGAAATATCTTGGTGCGTTGAAACAGAGAGGGACTCCCAGGTTCCTCCTCTTCCTCAGGGGGCTGTGGCAGCAAGCACCAGCCAGGGGCGAGCCCCTGCCCCACATGCTGCCAGTTCAGCCTGATCTTTCTGCTCCAGAAAGGTTTGGGGGTTTGAAACAGCCTGTTTGCCTCTGAAACAGAGCTTCTGGAAATAAACCAGGGAAACCTGAGCAGCTGTTTGTGAGACACATGTATTTTCTGGTGGAATTGCTATATATTGCTGTTGTTGACAAATGTTGGTTTTTTTGGGTTGGTTAAATGATATTTTCTGATAAAGACACGTGTGAAGTTTACAAGCAGCTGCACATGATTGTCCTGTTAAACAAGCAGGTTGATGAGCAATATGCAGTGAAGGTGTAATAGGTACAACTCATTGTTACAACTAACTGTAACTTGAGCAGTTTGGAAAAGTGTCTTGACAAAGGAAATCAACTGGATTTTATTTTTCTGTTAGAGTTTGAGAGATATTTTTAAATGTGTTTGTTAAAGATGTGGATGTGGAAATATGGACTCATTAGAAATGTAGTTACATGTCAAAAAGTTGTTAGATTTGACTGCCCAAAGTTTGAAATTTAGTTTACGTTGATGAATGAAATACAGAAAAAAGAATGAAGGAGCTTTTCTAGCTCTAGCTTTTTTAGTTGTTTTAGTGTTTGCTTGCATTTATTACTAATGCTTTGTAAAGAGCATGTCTGAAATACTTGATTAAAAATTGCTTTTCAGAATTGTCAGTGTGCTTATATAAATAAATGGGTAGGGTATAATAATTTAGAGTATAAATTTTCAGTATAAAGCATCTTCATACTATATCTAAATATGAAAATTTCTAGGTAGGTCTCAAAGAAATATCGTGTCACTCAGTAAGGACATAGTGCTGCAAGGTGCAAGTGCACACAGAAATCTGGGTAGTGACCTGTGAATTCAAATCCAATTTTACTGTGCACCAGCTTTCCCATATGGAAAAGTGAGATTGCATAATATATTCTGCATGACTTCTCAGAACTGAGGGTTGCCAGTAATTTCCTATCCTGTCTTCTGTCCTGCTTTTGTTTAACAGTAAAAAAAGGGCAAAATTATTGCTACTTATCCCCTTGACATTTGTTTCAGAACAAAGGGATTTCACAATTTCTGACTGAGGGCCCATGGATATACTGTTTTCTGGATTCCAGTTTCCCTTTTTAAAATTTTTTTAAGGTGTCTCATTTGTGTAGAATTGTAACTCAAGTATCCAAGAAAGCAAATATAGAGGATGTAGTGTGCTAACTAGTGCTTTTCATCCTTGACATAAACCAAACCTTTTGACAAAGTAGAGGTATGTGGGCCAGATAAGCAAATACAGTCTTTCAGAGGGTTTCTGAAGCTACAAAAGATGCTGGGAATCATGTGTTTTCCCTTTTGTGAAAATGGAAACTGAGGTGGTAAAATGCATGGAGATACTGCATTGTATATGGTATTTATGTTGAAATTTCCACAGGCCCTGTAGCTTTTGGCAAGAAAAAGTATCATCTTTATCTTGAGTAAACTGCTGTTCTAATTCAAGCACATGTTACTCAAACATCTGTGGATTCTTCACATGGATGAAGAGGTAGTAGGACGTGTGTTAAGGATTTTCATTTTCTAAATTGATTTTATTGTTCTTATTAGGTCATCCTCGGCAAGTACACCTGGCTTTCTTACGAAGATGTGTACATTAAAGCTGTTAATTTTGGAAATGGCTTAGCAGTCTTGGGTCAGCAGCCAAAGACTAACATTGCTATCTTCTGTGAGACCAGAGCTGAGTGGATGATTGCAGCCCAGGCCTGCTTTATGTGCAACTACCAGCGTGAGTACCTGCCTTCCCTGAAGCTGTTATGGCTTTTGATATCACAATCTGAAAACAAAACTTTCTTGCTTCACTTTATTTACTAAGAAAACTTCTTAGATCTAGATCCTAGCTCTAGATTTTATATAGAACATGAAATTTTCAAATTAGAAATTACTGCATAAGGTAGAAACTGTGCACTCTGTAGCCTTTTGCTTTAGTGAATAGAGAAACCTGTATCTCTTGGCAGATGGGGAGAATGGTTTTAGTAAGTATAGTTTGCTCAATGAATTCGTGAGAGGTTTATTTTCTTTTCATCTCAAATCAGTACAGATTCCCAAGTTTCTGAAAACAAACAAACAAAAATCACACATGAATTCATTGACTCAGTTTCAGGAGTTGACGTCAAACCTTCATCTGTGCCTGCAAGTTTTGTTTTATCTGGAAATTTTGTCTGTTCTTCAATTTTGATTTTGGTTAGGCCTGTTTTTCATGCTCAGGAATGTACTGAGTGCTGGACTCGGTGTGCTATAGTTGCTTAAATGTCTGTTTCATCATCATTCTTTAATATGTCCTTCACCTGACTAAGCCCAGCCTGGATGGGTACTGTGATGCTCTCAGAGGGATACATCTTGTCCCTCAGGGCATGCCAGGAACTGCTGTTCCTCACAGGCTTTGCCCTTTTCCCTCCTGTGCCACATTTACCCTCCTTCAATAAGAGGTAGGCCCTAAAAGCCAGATGTGCAGAAATTCCTGTTTTCCTACCTAGATACACTAAAAGATGTCTATCAGTTACACTTTTCTCAGATTTTGGAGGCAAGTCTAGTAAAATTTATATTTAAATAGTTGCTCTTTGCTCTGGGCCTGAGTCTGTTTCAGTATGAGCAGCAGTATGGTCATGGGTGTGCAGCAGTTTTCATTTGTGTAAGTTTTTACTCCTGTCTCTGGTTATTTTGCATGTACCTTTTGCTCTATTGGTTCCTCAGTGTTAAGGATGGAGTTGGTGCAAGGTGCACACTGCTCTGCCCCTCGACATTTTGAAATTGCCTTGTGTGAGCTGGCTCTGTGGACAAGGAAAGAGTGGATGTTGTGTACTGGGGCTGTAGCAATGCCTTTGGCATGGCCTTCTGTGCAGCCAGACTGGTCAGATATAGATGGGTAGGATGGAACACTGGCTGCAAGGATTGTAAGCCATTGAACAGAGTTACTTGCCAGCCTTCAGTAGTTGATGGTGACTCCATTAATGCTTAATTTCTTTATTGAAGGTCTGGGTGATGGGACAGAGTGCAAACACAGGAGGTCCCAGCTGGTAGCATGTTGGGGACAGCAGCCAGTACACTCAAGGGTGGGGCTTTTGTGCAGAGGAGCCTGTCAGCTGGAAAAGTGGGTTGTCTGGAACCTCATGGAATTCAGTAAAGGCCTTTAAAATTTCCTCTGTGCATGCTGGAATGCACCTCATGCACCAGTATAGGCTGGGGGACAGCTGGAGAGAGCAGCTTTGCAGGGAAGGACCTGAGGGTTCTGGTGGGCCATGAGTCACCCAGGATTTTGCAGCACCTTCTTGCAGTGAATGGTGGTAACATGAGTAGGTAGGTCCAGGGAAATGAACCTTCTCCTTTTGGACACTGGTAGAACCACATCTGAACTATTGTGTCTGCATTGTGGCTTCCTATTTCCTCATAGGAAAAAAGATGCTGACATCCTGGAGCAAGTCCAGTGGAGGGCTGCCAAGATGCTGGAGGGGTTGGAGAACATGATGTCTGAGGAGAGGCTGACAGGGGTCTGTCTAGTGTTGAGTGAGTTCAGATCTTGTTGCTGTCTGACAGGGGGAGCATGCAGAGGAGATGGAGCTAGGCTCTGCTCACAAAGGTGTGCTTTGATACCACTGCAGGCCACAGTCACAAGTTCAGTGCAGGAAAATTTGGTTAGATATTGGGGCAAGTGTCTTCATTGTGAGGTGGTTGTGTATCAGAAGAGGAATAAAGAAGGGTTGTGAAATACTCATCCTTGGAGATCTGTAAATCCCAGACTGGACATGGCTCTGAGCACTCTGCTGCAATGGATGGTGTGTGCAGGTGATCTTTCCAGGTGCCTTTCTACCTAAATTGGAGATGGTTTTGGTTGGTTCTTCAGTGAGTAAATGCTGCTGGCTTGCCTAGCAGAGCAGGGAACTGCACAGACTATTCTCAGATATGATGCCTGTGCTGCTTTTAAACTACATGTCTCTGTGCCAGTTCTCTTTTATCACTTTTGGGATCTGTCAGATTCCTAGTGGTTATCCTGGGAATAAAATGCAAAGGCTTGTATCATTTTTTTTTCCTTTGGAACTGAAGCACATTTACAAATCCTAGGGAGATTTGTAACTTGAGGGGGGAAAGTCTGAGCTAGGGGCTGGATGTTGTGAGCAGAATGGTATGCGTGTGTTTTTGGGTTTGTTGGATTAGTGCTTTAAATCCCCTTAACTGCGACGTGCCTCGGCACACACTCTGACGTGGTGTTCAGCATCTAAGCTGTGTCATCTTCTGTGAACTTGGCTGACTTGTGCTGGCAGATGAAGAGAGGGCCATGCAGTGTTCACAGGCAGCTTGCAAGACAAATTGGAAGATTCAGATGATGTTGAAGCAGTAGTAGTGGCAAGACATTGCTTAATGACTTATGTTAGCATTTTTCAGTGTGCAGGTTTGATAACAGCTAGCTGCTGTGGGGGTGTTGGGATAGCCTTTCTAAATGTGAAATATGTTCAGTCTGATGGAGTGGGCCTAGAACTGATGTCAGCAGAGCAGGTTCATCTGCTTTGTACATAGTGTTGGAGAGAATGCCTTTTGCACTGCAGAATTAAATGAGGATAGCGATGTTTGTTGTGGATTACTTACACAAACAAGTGATTTTATGGTTAGAAATACTTGCTTGGTTTTAAACGTGACTTTTTCTGAAGTTCTCTAAGTCTTGTATTTGCAGGAGGTAGGGTGGGATTGCTATTTCAGAAACAGAAGTAGTACTAACATGAAAACAGATTTTCTTCCTTTTCATGTGTGTGAGCAGCTGTTCACCAGGATAGGCAGATAAAACACAAGAGTGCATAGCCAAATGGTGCAGTAGGAGAGGTTAGGTTTCATTTTTCAATCATGCCAGAGCAGAAGTGGTTTTGTCAGAGTTAAATTTGGTTGAAATCTTTAAAGGTGCATTTTGCTTCTTATTCTTGATGCATGATGGATGCTGAAATACTCACTTTAACATTCCAGTTACCTTGAAATAAATTGTACGAGTTCTATTTGTTCCTTTAGGGCAAGGTTTTGTCTTTTTGTACAAGCTGGCAAATTTAGTGACGTTGGGGGTTTTGTTTTCTTTTTGTCAAGCCTTTGGTCAGATAACGAAGACTCACTTGTACTATTGCCTCTATTAAGGTGAATACAAAATAATCCCTTCTCAGTATGTTTTCAAGAGAACGAGGAGAGAAAAAATTCTCAAAACTTTCAGATTTGCCTGAAAAAGCTTTAGATGCCTGTGTGAAGACAGGAGTATTTCAGAGAGTCATTGCTCAGTTTTGCTCTCTCCATGACATCAGCACCATCATACAAATGGTCTCTCTTTCTCTTTGGCTCTGTCATACAGCTCTTGAGTGTCATAGTGTACTTATTTGCAGATGAATAATTAAGTGCCGTGGTGGTTATTCCCGAGATGATGCTTTGCCTTCTGGGCGGTGTTGTCAGCTCGGTTCTGCTTGTTGGCTCAGGGCAGCTGAATTTCTGCTACATGTTTATATAACAGGGGTCACTGCAGTAAGGAGAGAGAGCTCGTGGGAACGAGGAGAGGCACTCTTCTGGACTTTGCTCCCACCAAATTAAAGAAAACACAGTGCATGTGCATTTGCCCTGCAACAGTTCTGAACTATGATGGACTGTTTTAACAAGAAAAAAATAAGTAGAGGTCAACTATTTACGTTTCTGTGTAACAAAACTGCTTTTGAGTTGTTTTGGGTTAGTAACTCCTTTGATTTAAAATATTGAAATAAAAATCTCAGAATACAACAGAATTCTATTAAATTTTTTATCTTTGCTGCAGTGATTACAGTCCTAATGTACAATAGGTTGTCTTATTTTCATAATTGCATTCTTCAAATATTCAGCTATATACAGACTAAAAAGAAGATGATGTTCAGATACCTGATGTGACAAAACTCCCAGCAAGTATGTTGTAATTATTGATTGTGTAAATTGATCTCAGGGCTTTTATGAGATGTCCCTGTTTAGTGTTCTGCTTGGAAAATAGATTTTTTTTTCTTTTTTGAGAGCAATACTTCAACTTTTAGCTGCCTTTTTCTTCCCTAGTCTCTCTTCTGGTCTCTTCTCATTCAGTTCCATTGAAAATGGCAGGAAATTAAATATTATTTTAAAGGTGTTATTATGAAACCATTGTTTAACGCACTCACTAATGAGCTGACCTTACAAACAGGAAACTATTTTTCTTGTAGTCCATTTTCTAAATATTTTCTTTCTTGCTATTCTGTATGATTCTCATGATGTCAGTTCAGAGTTTAATGACTGTGATGATTAAACCTTTATTACATTATTTTAAATAGATGGCAGAACAGCATAGTCACAGATCTATTCCTGAGTGTGAGAATTCTCTGCTGATGACACGTACTGCCATGCTGTGATAATTTGCTATTAGCAGTCAATTGTAAAAGGTTAGTAACAGAGTATGTGAATTCTGGAAAGAGAAGTCAAGTAAATGAAAGCTGTTGCTTTCCTGTGTGCAAGAGGAATGTTACAGAGTGATCAAACTGAGAAGGTTTGCCTACTTTTTGGATGGTAAAAGTAATCAAAGTATGAGAGTAGATCCAGGAGAATTTCATAAGATGATGTGGTTTTGGGATCTCTAATTAGACCTTGGAAAGGAGTAAACAGTCACATGAATAATGAACAACCATTTTCTTTCTGGAAGTAACTGAAAGTCACGCTGTATTTAAATTCAGATGTTAAGAGGCTTTTTAAATACAAGCTGTCCCATCTTTGAGTTGGCAAATATTTTTACTGTGTTGCCTAAGTTGGAATGGATTAATCTCAGTTCTTTTTTGTAATCTTTACTTGAAAATGTAACGCAGAGACTTACCATTTCCTGTGTTTTGTGTTTCAGTTGTTACTCTGTATGCCACGCTGGGAGGCCCAGCAATAGTTCATGGGCTGAATGAAACAGAGGTGACCACCATCATTACTAGTAAGGAATTGATGCAAACAAAATTGAAGGTCAGAAAACTGTTCTTTGTCTATTCTTTCCAGTGTGTCTGTTCACCATTGTTAAATGGCCTGGTTCCATTGTACACAACAATGATTTATTGCCTTTCCGTAAGGCAGATGCTTCTGGAAAAAGATTTATGTGTTGGCCTTGATGTACAGAAAGTGGTAGTTTGCTTTCAGTGGGTTTTAGGCTGCTCAGTGACTGGAGAATGAACAATTTGCAGTATTGCAGAGCTGGAGTGCTGCCTGGGAAAACACCTTTACAAGAAACTGCCATGGTTTCTGGGTGGATTTAGTGCCTATAAATGTAATAATGGGAAGAACAGGAAAATGTATAAAGAGCTAACTGTGATCATGCGCCTGGCTTATTAGCAGATGTTTTCCCAGCAGAGAATGGTTGTTACGTCTAAAGATGGGTGTTTAAGAGTTGGAGCTGTTTTTCCATGCAGGGGGAGAAAAAGCTCACTAAACATTAGAACAGCCAAAGAACTTCTTTGACTTACTGACCCTGATGGAATACCCAAGTGGAACAACTAATCTGCATGAGTTTCATCATTTTGTGTTTTGGGGAAACTGGACCTTTCAGATAAGGCAGTTGTTTTAATGAAAAACTGTGCTGTTGTGGAATTTTGAATGAGAATTTCCCAAACTTTAAGAAGTTGTTACTACAATGACAGTATCTGTGCCATGCACATTTATTTCAGCTTGCAGTAAGAGAATATATTTGCTCTGCTGTAGGTGATGATCTTCTCTTTTTCCATGAGAACAGTGATAAATATCTTAGAACTTACGTTTTGCTTGAAATGCTTAACTAGTAATTTTCAATATTTTTGCTAGCTGTTGGTTATTTTAGACAGCATAATAACTAAGGAGCAACCTAAGAATTACTGTGAGCTCAGTATCAGCAGTTTCTCTCTCCGTTCTATGGGAAGGGAAAGTCAATTATGTCTACAAATCATTGCAGTCTTATTTGTGGGGTTTTCATGAAATGAAATCCGAATCAATAAACGGTCGGAGAAGTTTTTTGCCTTAAAATTGGAAAGCTTCAAGCTTTGCAGCTATGTGAGCTTGGCAGGTTTTATATTAATGCTTTTTAAAAAGTATACAGCAGATAGCATGGAGGTTTTGTTCTTGGTTTTGCGGGGGGGTTATTTATTTATTTTTTTACTTCTTGGCCTAAAACTAGTTTTTATTTTCTGACCCCATTTTTCATTTTCACAGGACATTGTTTCTCAAGTTCCACTACTGCGACATATAATTACAGTGGATGGCAAACCCACGACGTGGTCAGAGTTCCCCAAGGGTGTCATTGTTCACACAATGGCATCTGTGCAAGCCATGGGGGCCAAGGCAGACACTGGTAGGTTCTTCCTGTTCACACCATTTCTCTTGGTGCCCTAAGCTGACCCCCTTGAGGAAACTGCAGATTTCAAAATTACGCAGATTTAACGTTTTCTTATCTCCTTTTCCTTTAAATAAAATCTGTGTGACTTTCTTTTTGTTTCATTTTGCTTGGGGTGTAAGTTTGTTTTGTTTTTCAGCAGAGTAAAAACTGACTCCTCAATCAAGTGTCACAGGTTGAAGGATAGTTTTTAGGATAAGCAATTAATTCAGGATAGAAACTTAGAAAGCATTCTTATGATCATGTATTTAAAACCAGGTTATTCAAGACACAGAAGGAAAAATCATTTTGTATTATATAACAGAAGAAATCACTAATTTGTTGCCATTAAGTTTTGTAAAATTCACAGACAGCAAAATGTAAAATAGTTAATTTGAATCTGATAGAACTTGGTCACTTAATGCATTTCTGAAAGCATCAATATGTGTAAATTTGTTGAAATCTATTTCTGGTGTATGTAACAATTTTAGAACTATAAATCAAAATTTTAGAATTTACCTTAATTTTAATCTTAAGAATTTTTTATTCTTGGCTCTGAAGAGCTGCCCATCCTAGTATTTTAAGATTTCAATATATTCAGTAGTTACTTTCTTTTGTTCTTATCCTTTGTGTTTTCAGAATCTCTTAACTACTGCACAGGAATGTTATATTTTAGGAGTGGGGGGTGGTCAATCCATCTGATTTTGATGTTCAGGGAAATGGCAGATTTGCTCCAAACCTCGTGATCTCCCAATTTCTTTAGGAGATGTTTTTCCCTATTTGATATACCAGTTTTATATCTAAAACAGTCTAATAACACCAGCAGAAAAATTTTGGCTGTAATTCATTAGGTCCCTGAAATTTGTTAATCTGTGTCCTACGTAAAAAGGTATTTAATCTTCCTTCAGTCTTTTAAATATCACATACGCTGCACTACAATAAAGGAACATTATCTTTGTCAAGTTAACCATTCATAAACTGTGAAATGTTATCATGAATTGTTTATGGTCAAGCATATCCAATTAATATTAAGTAGATGAGCTATTGCTTATGGGTTTTTTCCTCTGTGTTTTTCATTGTGCAGGATAGGCAGGATTCAGTGAGTGGAAAATGGTTTAACGGTTGCTTACATGCTTCTCATTCAATGTGTGCTCTGTGCCACATGCACTGTGTGAGATGCAGTTTCCTCTGAGTAAGCACAGTAGTTTTTGTATTTTCTTGCTCTCAGCACAACTATTTAAAAAGCACTTTAATCCAATTAAAGCTGTTGAACTTCTTTTAAATATTTATGGAGGTTGGACCTCAGGTTGGCTCAGCAGTGCTTTGCTGCAGGTGTTGCAAATAAGGCAGTGTGTTGTTCCCTGCCAGGGAGCACGTGAGGCAGGAGCTTGGCACAGAGGGACAGACCCTGTGGCAGCAGGGAACCAGGGCAGTGACCCTTCCCAAGGCAGGGATGCTCAGTGGTGCTTTGGACAAACCAAAGCTCTGCCTGTTTTTCTGTCCACTGCAGGAGTAGGGGAAAAATAATATGAAATCTGTTGTTGTGATAGATAAGGACAATCCGTCAAAGTATTGCTCAGCTAATGCAAAGTTCCTGCTCTTTGTGAAGGCACTTAAGCTTGACCACGATCTTTTTAAGCAAAAGCAGAATGTAATAGCAAGAGTCCTGTGGTGCTGTGTTGCAGTGACTGCTGAAATGTGTCAGTGTGTCAGGTCACCCAGCCCGAGAGGCTCTCCACACATCACACATCCTATTTTTTAACAACTTGCAGGAAACAAACAGCCATCCAGGCCTGTGCCCTCGGATATCGCAGTGATCATGTACACAAGTGGATCCACAGGAATTCCCAAAGGAGTTATGATCTCCCATTGCAACATAATTGCTGGGATAACTGGAATGGCTGAGAGGATCCCAAATCTGGGGTGCGTACCAACTGTTACTTACCAGCAAAAAAGGAAGTCATGTAGTTGCATTTAATTTTAGATTAATTACTGTGTAAAATGTCAACTGTTTTATACTGCTATGGCCATGACACGTCATACTGTGCACTGACATCTGAGCATCTTCCAGCGCTACACTAAATGACATGACTACTTCATGTACTTTTTGTTCTCTCCTTTTTGGTATGTAGGCAAGAGCAGGACACAAAAGCCTGTGAGACCACCTCACAACCTCAGGTTGAAAGGCTCCCTAAGCAGAGCTTCCCTTGGTTAATGTTTAAATTCTGTGGCTTCTTTCTATTTGGTGCAGTTTTTAATCTCATCCACCGAGTTGCCTTTGCAACCATAACACATGGTTAATTGTCTTGGGATGAGTAACCAGAGAAACCATCACCCTTTTTGCATGCCTTAAACCTACAGTATGTAGTATGCAACTCTTGAAACAAAACCCACGTAATTTCAAACTTGCTCTCAAGCTCGAAGGCATTTTCTGCTTTCTCCATTTCTGCAGTAAAATTTGCCTAAATTGTGCTTAATGATGTATGTGAGGAACCTAGTGATACAGCATAAACCTATCTTTTAAAAATTCTTTGCAGGGAAAAGGACATTTATATTGGTTACCTGCCCCTTGCCCACGTTCTGGAGCTGAGTGCTGAGCTTGTGTGTCTGTCTCACGGGTGCCGCATCGGTTACTCTTCCCCTCAGACCCTGGCTGACCAGGTATGTTATAGATGCAAGTCCTTACGGTATAAAAAAAAGAAATTTAAAAAAATTACTTGCATCAGATCTTCGTAATATTTCTTTAAAAACAGTACAAATTTTGTTTCTGATGTTAAAGATCTTGAATGTGTCTGCTAGTAAACTTGTTCTTCACTTTAGTCTTCTAAAATAAAGAAAGGAAGCAAAGGGGATGTTACTACACTTAAGCCAACTCTAATGGCAGCAGTTCCGGTAAGTAACTGAAGGATGAACAATTTTTAAAACCTTTTTTAAAATATAATTTATAACTCAATTTCTAGCAACAAAATAAATAGCATGGCCATTTAAATAGAAAAGGTAGAATCTTTGATGTTAAACTGCCTTAAAATAATATTTTTGGTACTTATTTGTATGTAGGGGATAAACAATCATGGTATGAGTATCAAACTTTTTCGAAGTTAAGATAGCAATAGGGATTTGATTTCCATTTTAATTAGTCATTTCTTGTTTGTTACAGTGAAGGAGTGGAATAAAGAGAGTTGGTAGCAGGCAGCTGGGGGTTAATTGCTGCTCCTGCCCAGATTTTGCTTTCCTTCTTTCCATGAATACCTTGCTGTCTCTTAGCAAGGGAGGAGGTGGGAACCTGGGAGTGGGTTGTCACCTGAAGCTCACTTGAATTTCTAGGCTGTGTTTTCTTTTTGCTGTACTGAATGCAGGATTTCTGCTTCTTTGAGTTAAAGTTCATCTTTTTATATAACTAGGAAATTATGGATCGAATCTACAAAAATGTCATGAATAAGGTGAATGAAATGACCAGTTTCCAGCGGAATCTGTTTATATTGGCCTACAACTACAAAATGGAACAGATTTCCAAAGGTTACACTACCCCACTCTGTGACAGGTAATGTTAACTTCATTTTTAATGGCACCAAAAATCCAAGTCTTAGTATCTGGCATTTTGTGCTTTTCTTCATTTTATTGTTGACACTTTGAACATTAACAAATCTATACTTAAGTGTAAATTGAAACAAAAAATCAGGAGTTTGTGTGATGGATTTAAATACTTACTGATACAATTTAAGTGAGTGTTGTTTAACTTGAAAATGATTGAGGATTTACATTTAATGCATTTTCATCAGGAATTTAATAATAGATTTATACAATTTTTGGGTAAGATGGGAAGTTTATTCCTACAGAAAACAGTAGACTCCACATTTTCACAGAAGGGAGCAATGGTATGCCTCAAATTGGAAAGAACCCACAAGATCATTGAGTCTAATTCTGGGCTTCTGTGAGAGTAAAGGATAATGTATTTGCAAAATTTATACAACTTAAAGTATTTAAAGAAAAATCATGCATTACTGTCTCATTAAATCTGTGTTCTCAAAGGTTTAACTCATCTTCAAACTGAATCATGGAAACCATCCTAAAAATCGTGCCTGTATTTCTGGAAACTTCAGTGTGCTCCTTCAAGGTTTTCCTTGGATGTCATAAAAGTGTATTTGAAGACAAACATACTGGAAACTTTTCAGTTCAGCTCCAAAGCTAGGTGCTCTCTTGCTTTGTGTTTGAGCACCAAAATGTGCTTTTCCTTTGTGTTTCAGCCTTATCTTCCGCAAGGTGCGGATGCTGCTGGGCGGGAAGATCCGCATCCTGCTGTGCGGCGGCGCCCCGCTCTCAGCGGCCACGCAGCGCTTCATGAACATATGCTTCTGCTGCCCCGTGGGGCAGGGCTACGGCCTCACCGAGTCTGCTGGGGCTGGCACCATCACTGAAGGTGGGTGGCACTGCACCCCTCTGGCACTGACACCCTTCCTGAGCCCTGCAGGGCTCGGCCCTGCCTGCCTGTTCCTTGGGCGGTGCCACCAAATGTCACCGGGGAATCCTGCAATCAGCCGTTCCCAAAGGTGCCTGAAACAGTTGGCAGTGCTGTTTTGGGTGTGTTGTGCTGAAGCAGGTGACCTACGTGTAAAATGAATGTTCTCATTTGTGATAGAGCAACCCATTCTAGCGTGAATGGGATCTTGGCATTACCACATGAACTGAATCATTTTCTTCAAATTTTGTTGAGTACATCGAGATGTCAGGAATTAAAATCTTCCTGCACCGGATCTTAATTTCTATAACAGAACCTCATGGTTTCAGTTGCCCTTTAGTTGGTAAACCTAAAACCTAATGGTATTAGTTGCCCTTTAACTGAGGGTATGTACTAATACAGCCATCTCTTGGTGGGATAAATATTTTATATGTGTTCTCTTGATAAATCCATTGGGATTTCTTGGAAGTTTGGTTCTGTGAATTAAAGTTCAGAAATATATAGCAGTTAATTTTCCCATGATGTCATGCATTATGAGGATGCATGACAACAAAAGATGTATTTTTTTCTATCCAGCTTTGATTTTTGTTTTTCTGAAAATGCACTTGTTTAAATTTTAGTTTGGGATTACACTACAGGAAGAGTGGGAGCACCTTTGGTCTGTTGTGAAATCAAGTTAATGAACTGGGAAGAAGGTGAGAATTCCTGCTTATGATTAAATTGTAATGTGTTCGTAAGAACTGTGTTTTTCTATTGGGCTTTGCTCAATAGCAATAATTAGAAGCCTATTTCTAGGTTGTTTGTATTTTAAATGTTACTTTTGCCTATAGAAGTTTGCTCTCAGGGAGAAGAAAGGTGAAATAAATTCCTCAGTAGTTTCAAAGCAGGGAAATATGCAGACAGAAACTATCAGTGCAGCTGGCATTTTGACTAGGAAGTATGCACAATATCTTCAGTTGCCATTAAGAATTTTAAAATAATCTTCATGATATTATTCTTCAAGTCATTAACAACTGGCATATAGAATAGAAGCTTAATGGATACTTTCTAAAATACGTGTAATAAATTTTGAAATGCATTTGGTTATTTCCTTTCACTATAGGCTTTTATGTACTCTAGAGTAGAAATACATAACACTTAAATGTGTTTTGGACTAATGCAAAACCTTATCGATTTTTTTCTAAACTATGAGACAAAATTACTTGGTTTTATTTGAGCCTGTCTGAAACTGATAAAGCACATTACTTAATACAGCCATAAGGATGACACAAATTCTTTGCTTTGGAGTATTTTTTCATTCTCATAAACTTTATAAAATTCCCCATCCCTTTAGGTGGATATTACAACACTGATAAACCATATCCTAGAGGTGAGATCCTTATTGGAGGGCAGAATGTGACTGTGGGCTACTACAAAAATGAATCACGGACCAGAAAAGATTTCACTGTTGATGAGAATGGGCAGAGGTGGCTCCATACTGGAGACATTGGAGAGTTTCATCATGATGGATGTCTAAAAATTATTGGTGAGTTAATAAAGTCAGGTAAGTGTGTATATGTATAGATATTCATATACACACACATTTTTTCAGGGCTGTGAAATACAATAACGAAAACACCCCTCCATGTCTTGTCATGCAATCTAAAGCCTTCCCATGTATCCCAGGGAAGTTCTGATATGTTAATGTAAACTTGTTTGTGTGCTTTGGAAGCTGATTTTTGATTCATTTTGAAACAATCTGATCATTGACTCCCTATGTTAATGAGTCTGGGTAGTAATTAGACAGTTAAATATGAGCTAATTGAGTAGATAAGCTGCCTTACATTGTATAATTTTGTAAGGTTGTGTACAATAACAACAAGTTGTTTGGTGTAATTTTTGGTTCCTGTTGTTGTTTTTCAAGTAAAAGGTGGGCAGTTGCTCTTTAAATATGGATTTACCCTGAAATAAATAACATAATGCCTCCAAATGTTGCATGTCCTTCTTTGTGGGTCTGGGCCAGAGGATGTGTGTGCTCCTGGCTAAGAGTGGCTTTTGCTTAGTCCTGCTTGTCTTCCGTGCACATGATGGTGCTGTCATATAGGAAATGCTGTTCTGAAGGCAGAAAATGCATGGAATTGCAATGTCCCTCATTTTGTTGGGAAAGACATTCTGGAAACCTGACATTAGGGGTTTCTGGTACATTCACCAAACATGAGTCAGTTTGGATATTTAAGTACTCATTTCAGAAAAATTTAAAATCAATGTTTAAAAGTTTTCTGTTCTGTAATTAACACTTAATTCCTTTCTTCCTCTAGATCGAAAAAAGGATCTTGTAAAACTGCAGGCAGGAGAATATGTTTCTCTTGGCAAAGTAGAAGCAGCTCTGAAGAATCTCCCACTGGTGGATAATATTTGTGCATATGCAAGCAGGTAAGAGCAGCTGATACTTCGTTACTGCTCTGTTCCTTGTCCTCTTGAAGCCATAAGTAAAATTTTTTGCCACTGAATGTGTGGAATTTTTTTAATCAGTTAAAAACGGAATTTTACTTATAATACAGTGGAATACCTCTCTGTCAAAACTAAAACAAAAATGGATCTGAAATCCATTTTTATTTTTCCTTTCTCATTTGTTGTCATGATTTATTGGAAAATACCAATGATGTGTCTTAGATTCCCCCTTCCACAATCTGAAAAGCAGCTGAGCTCTATTGCATTAATTACACGCATCACTCAGACATCACTCAAGCACTTTGGAGATTCTTACCTTTAGAAGCCCTTGGACACTTTGCTGGGTTTAGTTGGGATTTTTCCTTCAGAGGAAAGTGGGGGGAAAAACCACCAATGGCCCAGTAACTGGCTTGTCAATTAAAGTTACTTTTGTTTACCCCTGCAGTACACCACCTTGAAGGTTGAGCAAATGCACACTTTAAACACTGTGCAAACACACAATAAATGACAATCAAATGTAATTCTGTATGCTTTATATGTGTACTAATAAATGAGGTGATAAGGGCTCAAACATGTCTTAACTTTCTGTTTCTAGAATTTCTTAGCTCTTACCCGTGTAAATATACCTCAGGTGGTCTTTGTTTCCTGTTGGCATTTGGCATTGATGTTTGGAAAGTTATTTTGGAGCTTCTGAATGATCAGAAGTATTCTCATTCCCAGTATGGCCCAAAAAGCCTCACTTTACTTTGAAAGAAGCCAGGATAAGCATACCAGAGAATTGCTCAGTGGTAGTAAATAAAACAATTAACTTTTGGATTGTCCACCTGGTTCTCTGTAATTTTGGGGGGGGGTTGTGTAGTCACTCTGTAACAGCAGTTTTGACAGTTTTAGGGTTTTTTGACAGGTTTTTTAGGCTGGCAAGCTGTCACTGCTGAGAAAATTTCCATTCTTTTAAGCTTTATTTGTAGTTTGGACTCACTGAGTGAGTCTCACATTTGCTCACTTTGACAGCCTGAAGTTATGACTGCTCTAATTGACTCTGTAATCTGTGGAGAAAGAGCTTCCTACATGTGATTTCTTCTCTTCCAGGACTGCATTTCACTATTGGACTCGTGCTACCAAATTCTTATGCTAATTTTGCTAGGTCAGCATAACATTGGAAGCTAAAATGCACTTGCCAGCCAGACACTTAACTCTGATAGGTTATGTGTATTACTTTGAAACAGGAAAATCTATGAGCAATTTTCCAAGGTAATTTACAAACAAGAGTCCAGACCAAGGACAAACAAGACAAGACATTCCATATTGGTCTTCCTGTTGCTGCTGTACTTTTTCTTAATGCTATAATGTGTGTAATGTGGCCTGAGTAGCCATGTAATAGAGTCTCTGAATGATTGTCCATATGCACATTTCAGTGTGGGCATGTGCTCACTTCAGCAGTCTGAGCTCAGAGAGGTTTTGTAACAGTGCCTGTGACCTTTCTTAGATCCTGTCTCTCCTTATACTTTTCCTGGGTGATCTCGTATGCAGGAGGACTCCTTTATTTGTAGCTGTTCTGTCTCCCAAATGCAAAAGGACAAGGAGGGCAGACTTTTACAAATCGGTTTAATATGTCATTTGACCTTAGATTTTAGGGTGCAAAGCTCCTCTGAACATGGTAGTAGGGAAGCAGAACGGTTTGCATGATATTTCTGCTTCAAAAGCTGCATTGACTTCAGAGAAAATAAGTGAGATAAGGAATAAAAATATTTGCTGAAAGGAATCATGATTAGAGCTCTGTCAGGGGAGACTCCTACTGCTTTATCAACACTTCACCCATCCAAGACACATTGAAGTGGGTTTCAAGCATCACCTCAGATAAATGAGTAGCTCAGTTACCTGAGCAATGGGCAAACATGGCAAAAAACCTGAGGGAGTCCTCAGTAATCTCAAGGATATAAGGACCAGACTTCACAGAATAGAAACAGTGGTGTCTGTGTAGTGCCACTAAATATGTTTCTGACCATAGGTCTGAGAGCCATGCGTGGGTAGAATTGTAAGCACAGCAAGGGAATGAGGCTGACTAATGTAGGAAAGACATTTTGGCAAAATCTTTCATCATGGAAGAGATGACTAAGGAGGTCTTGAGGACCAAAGTCTGAAAATTTCCGCTGAAGATCACTTCCAAGACGAAGCTACCAAATATAAAAGATCGGCATAAGGAGCAGCGAGAGGGAAGTAACTGCTCGAGAGGGAAGATGTACCTTCAGGATTCCTCTCAAGACAAAACAGTGCTTTAGCATTTAACTGCAACAAGTGAAGATTTAGTTTTGTGGCACAGGATGAAAAACTGCGTGGAACTTTGAGCTGCAAGGTGTCCTTTCCAAGAAAAAAACAGTTGGATGAATCTGTTTGTCCAGAACAAGTACACTTGTACTCAAGGGGCTGAATTGTAGATGAACAGAAAGTGTGATGCTTACCCAGCCAGCTGATTACTTCTATATGCTCTTTATCCCTGGACACAATCTTGAGCATGTCAAAAGACTACAGGAACCAGGGATGAAAGTGCCAGAGTCCTTTGTGCCCTCAGGTGCCTTCACACACAGTACATATACAGTAGGGAGCAAAGTTACAAGGGTTCAGTACAGAGTACAGCTTGAGTGTGCATGGGGAAAATGCTTCAGAGGCAAAAGGCAGAAGGTGAGATGCAAGCAGTAGTGATAGTGAGGCTAATCTGAAATCATACATCATGCATCAACTATATGATGTATATTTTCAGGAAGAGAGAAATGACAATGGTTTTGAACTGGCAGGCAAAGCTTGTGATGCTGACAGGGAAGTCTATGTGCAGTCTTCTTAACTCCTGTCAGATGCCCATTATGATTCATGCCTGTAACAAAGGACAAAATTGCAATGTGCAGTAACCAAAAGCATATTTAGAGGTAGTATCTTAAAATTATCTTGAAGACTTTAAAGGATATAGCTGCAGTAATCTGCGTGCTAGGGTTTCCATATTTTGTGTAAATGATCTGTCTGGTGAGAGTTGAAAAGATTTAATAAATCTGTAGATAGTTAAGATGGGAGGGATCCAAAGCCACAGTGGAGGGTAGGATGAGAATTTAGAGTAAGCTTGTCTAGATGGAGATTTGCTTGAAAATAGCAGTAAGTTTAAGGAGAGGAGTTGTAAGTTATAATTACAGCTAAATAAACTGCAGAAGTTAAGGGTGAGAGCCGCCAGTTGGTAGCAATTCTGTAGGAGTTGACATGAGTCCACGAGTGCCATACTATTATATGAAGGTTACAGGCATAATCAGATATATTGCCTTAAATAATGCACAATGATCTCTTTGCTCTAACCAGGTTTAAAGGGTCTGAGTTCCACATGTAGCACATCTGAAGAGATGAACCTCATGAAAAGAGTCCAGGAAAAAAATGGCAATGTCGGGGCAGAGACCTGTGGTGGCATGAATTAGGAGGAAAGGGCACTGCTGATATGTCTAAATAAACCTAAGAAAGGAAGCAAGACTGAAAAAAGTGACAAGAAAAATCTGTCAGTGAATAAATAGCTTCTGTGGAAAAGAGAGGGACATCTGATGATTCTGAGGTAAACTGCAAAGAGGAAGAATCAGAAGTTGCCATCAGCTGCAGCTTATCCATGCTGTGAGATGAAGCATTGGCATTAGTGCTTGCTGATGTTTAGGAAAGATGTAGAGAAATATCTGTTAGATGTATCTGACCCTGCCCCAGGGCAGGTGAATTAATTAGGATTAGGATTCTTCTGAGATCACTTTCAACTCTGGCTCTGTGATCTGCTTTGTTAGAATGTGTCAAGCTTCTGTGTTAGGTTCTGTGCACATTTTACCTAAACTTTACACCATCTGCAAAACTTTGAATACCTGTTTCAGAGTAAATTGTGCTTTAGGGCCCAAAGACTTTGAGATCACAACTTCCTATGTTCTGGGCATGTCAGGAGCAGACAAAGAGTGCCAACAGAGTGAGTGTATGGACAATCACTTGGAAGAGAAAGAGAAGTCACTTCCCTTACAGAAGCAGGCATCCTTTGAGATGTGTTGTGCATATGCTCATTCCACAACCTGCTCTCCAACCCCTCTTCACTGCAGTCCTCTACTCCTCTACAGTAACTGGATTCTGCAGTTGAGAGGAAACTGAGGTAGGGAAGCCGCACACCAGTCTCCATTCCGGGCTGCAAATCATGAGGAGAGGCAGGGCGCAGTGACATCGTGTGGGTACTGCTTCCCAAAGCTTTGGGCATGAGACAGTGGAATATGCATATGGACAGCACACCTTGAAGCAATCCAGTTACTGTAAGGTAAGTAGCTTCTCTTTCTACTTATTTTTAAGCAGGCAGAGGTAACTTGTGTACTATTTCAGGAAGATTATCAGGTGAAAAAATGCCAGCTGTTAAGAACAGTGTCTGTGTATGAAGTGTAAACCCCCCCGGCTTGAAATGTTATTTTGAAGAGTTGTTTACTTTTGCAAAATTCATACTAAAGTACATTGTGCTTCTCAGTTTCCATTCTTATGTCATTGGATTTGTTGTGCCAAATCAAAAGGAGCTCGCAGAACTAGCCCGAAAAAAAGGATTTAAAGGAACCTGGGAAGAGATCTGTAACAGTCCTGAGATGGAAAAAGAGGTTCTGAAGGTGCTAGCGGAGGCTGCCATGGCAGGTGAGTGTCTGCATGGATGGTGTCAATCTTGTGGACTGCAATGACTATGAAATAGAGAAGCATAGGCCCTAAAATATTTCGTTGAGTGTGTATATTTCATTGAACGTTTATGAAGTGAGATTTTCATACAAAAAACCCCAACAACAAAGCATGAGTTTGGTCAATCCTTTTGTTTCATGCAGCTTCTTTTACTGTGGTCAGTAGCTGAGGAAAGAATACAAAAACAGGACGCTTTACAAGTATAGTTCTCTGTGTATGTGTGGTGTTCTTTAAGATGTCCTGTAGTATCTTGTTGGCCTTGCTGCTGGTCCAAAAACAGTGTGGGCTACTATAGATTCATAATCATAACATGCATTAGGTATCAGACAGTCTTACATGCTCCATACCAGTGCAGAGTTGAAATAAACCCATAGTGACAGGGGCTTCCACTTGCATCTGAAGGATTTCCAAAACCAAAGCAGCATCTTTGTAGTTAGTAATTTTCAGAAGACTTTCCTTACATTCCCTCTTCTAGCCACATTTGACAATCACTCAGCTATTCCATATCAGTGTCCAGAGTGTCTTGTGGTGAGTTTGTAGCTTGGCCTGTTTGTGTGAAGAAATGCCTTGTTTGTTCCAGGCCTTCCATCTGCCAGTTCAGGTTGACTCTGCTGAGCTCTGATCTGGGAGGGGCAGTGAACAGTCCCAGTGGTGGTGGTGATTCTGTCAGAGTGGATTATTCTTCCCCCTCAGTATCTGTTTCATTCTACTTGGCCATAGTCTGCAAGGCTGCTCTGGTGCAGAATGAAGCAGTGGCACAGGATATTTTGTTTGTTCTTTTAATAATTTCGGCCTTATTTTTGCTTCTGGCCATTTCTGAGCACTGAGCTTTTTTTCTTAATGCTGTCAATTATAACCGCAGAATGATTTCTTTAAATGATCATCAGGGGTGTAAAATTTTCTGTACTCATCTCTTGACACTTCCCTGCGATGGATGCTTGCTGCTGTTTTGCAGTTGCTAAGTTATCACAATATCCTTCTGTCCCTCTTTGCCCTTTATCCTGTTCCTTTCCACTCTGGACATGCTTCCAGCAATCTCTGCTCGTTAATGTTCATATCTTCTCCATATTGCTTGTGAATGTATTAAATTCTGATGAGGTATTTGCCAGCTCCAATCCCAGGAGCACCCTCCTGCCATGAGTGCAGTCTCAACAAGCTTTCTCAAGAAAGCTGCCCTTTCCTAGCCCCACCTCTCTAGTCTGGTTTTCTTCACTGTATGGAGCACATGGACAAAGTGATTCTCAGAAGCTGCTGTGATGGAGAGTGTGTACAAAGTTGCTTTCATTTTTTGTGCAACATTATTCTAAAGAGAACTAAATACTTTTTAAAAACCGATGAAAAGTGGTATTTGATTCAATGATTTTGATGTTATTTTGTGTTTGGTTTTGGTTTTCATTTTGGTATCACAGGCTTTACTTTTAAATACTGTGAGTTTTAGTGATATATGGCAAAAAAACCCCCAAAATCAAATAATCCAATGCCAAAGGTAAAGAGGGGGTAGGAGCTAAATCTTAAAATGGCAGGTTGTACATAAGTATACATTTGCGTATATTTTTTAAATTCACCTTGAAAAGAGAGGATTTTTTAATTATTGCTATCTGTTGGCTACTTTTCTTAGTTATTTGTTTTTCTTTTCTCATATCTGAAACCACAGCAGAAATTGTTGCAAATGATAGTGTTTTGTGCTGAGCATGTAGCATGGAGGGCACTGCTCTCTTTCAGTACAGGGAAGAGCTCCCATATGAACTTAATTCCATTCATCAATTTGGAACTATCAGGAGAAAACAAACTCCCCCATTTTTTCTGTCCTAAGTAGGATGGATTTTAAGATTTTCTCTCCAGATGATGAGTACCATGCTGGTAGAGCAGAGTGTGTTTTGAAGGTATCATTTCTATGCACTGAGGCTTTTTTGTGAAGTTAGAGATAGCTGCTCAGATACCTGAACTTTATTCCAGTATTACTATTATTTACCTGGGCTTTATTCCAGTATTCCTGTGGAAACTGGACAGCAGGTACTGGGGGATCCTGTCACATTGTTTGTGACCTCATAGGTTGTCAAACCAACCGTGGGGGGACTTGGAGCAACACTTCTTCATTTGGGTTACCTGCTTTTCTGTGTGAGAACTTCAGGAAAAGGTTGCTTCTGTGCCTAACTTCAGGAAAATGGTTACGTTTAGGGTCTGTATTAAAAATGTTTCTTTCTTGCAGCAAACCTGGAAAAGTTTGAAATCCCAGTAAAGATCCGTTTGAGCCCTGATCCTTGGACCCCAGAGACTGGTCTGGTGACAGACGCGTTCAAACTAAAACGCAAAGAGCTCACGGCGTTCTATCAAACGGACATTGATCGAATGTACGGGAAAAACGTAAAATAATCCTCCTCTGCACCACTTTGCTACAATGAGCTTGGATCAAATAGGAAATACTTGAATTGCCTGTCTCAACTCAACACTTGAGATCAACACACAAAACCACCATTCCTCATTTCCAGCTTAAACTGTTCTTTCTAATGACATCACCGTGATGACTGGCAAGTTTAGTAAAATGTTATGGCAGCAAACTTGTGTCTGTCTCCTTTTTTCCAGTTTTCTCTGCTACCTTGTCAGTCTGTGGATTTTCCAGGTTCTTTTTTGGAAACCATGATTCTGAAGCCTCAAGTTTTTAAACATTTATAAATCCTGTATAATGTTTTATTTGTATCTTTAAAAATTTGGATGTATATAGAGAGACTTGGCTATATAAGAAATGGTTATACTGGGGGCCTTTTTTTACCTAATTATTTAAAGATAAGAAGGTATTGATGTTGTTGACATTATGTACATTGCAAATGCTTGTAACAAGGTAATGGTTGAACAGAGGAACAGGTTATTTGCTGCTGTGCTATTTTTCTGTGTAAATCTGAGGGAGAAAATGTTAGACATTCCAGCTTGTGTAACACACCTTCAATATGTGCCTAATGGTTACTTTTATTTTTATCTGAAAATGGAAAGGTGGTCATGGCACAGCTCTGCCTCAAGGCAGGTACTCTTGCAGGTGTTATTTAAAGCTCCTTGAAAACAGAAGATGTTATTAACACAGCAGAAGTTAAACCTAAGAATAATCTCTCAGATACAGAAACTCCTTTTTTAAATAGCTCTTGACCATTTCATCCAGAGCTGAATTGTGTAGTGCTATTATTAATGCATCATTAATTTTACCTAACACTTTACAAGCTTGGCTGTGTCCTTTTAGCAGAGGGACTGTAGCAACCTTTGTCTTTTCTCATTAGGTTTGGACATTACAGTGGGTTTGCTCTTTCATTGTGTATGAAGGTTTGGCAAGACCCCTGCTCTGCCCTAGCTGCAACCCAAATCTTCTTGGGGGGGATTTTTAAAGTCATAATGACAGTTATGTTCTCAGCTCACACAGTGCCTAGCTGCCCTTTGTGCCATTAAAAATCTCCCTTTGATTCTCTGTTCTTTTGTGTAGTACTTTTTGCTTTAAAAACAGATATTTGAAGCATTTCTCAGCCAGAGTTATTTATGTTATTTGGTTTGTTACACCTAGTTCTTTCTCTGGGAAGGAGCCTCAATTTCTGTTTCAGTAGAGATTCATGGGTATTATTTGAAATAATATGGGGGCTCTTTGCATCTTCAGCAAGAGAGTTCAGATTTGTTTCAGATGTGAATTTTATTTTCAAAATATTTCTGGAAAGAATATTCAGGGTTACATGAGAATGTGAAAAGGCGTACATTAGGCAGCTTTGTGATGAAGCAAATACTAAAATGGCTTTAATTTGGAGATTACGCTTGTGTGTACCATTTATGTGTAGTACTGAATCTCAAGGTCCTGATGCTCACTTAGTGCCCTGCTGTGGTAGCACATAGCAATGCTGAAGGGCTGAAGCTTTGTTTGGGAGAGGGAGTTCCTGCTGTTTGTCTTTGATACATGAGGTTTTGGGAGGTATTTGATGTACAAATCCTCATTTTATAAACCTCTGAAGTACTTTTAAAAATTATTGCTCCTATTGGTTATAGAAAGCAGATTCATAGGAGCTGAAGGTTACCAGGCAGGTTCCCTGATGAAATGGTGAGGTGGTTTGTGCTAATTAGGGATTTCCCCTGCTTCCATGAAAAACTGTTAACATTTGGTAAATTTTGGTGTAAGTAATCAAGTGGAAATAGAAGCAACAAAAATAAATCGGAACCATATTTTTGTGATTACTGCCTTTAGATATCCAGACCATAAATGAAAACCTTGTGGCAAGTAGAGATAAGACAAACGTTGAAAAATGTCTGAAGAATCCAAACATGGAAAAATTGCCAAGGCTGTAGGGAAGTGTCACTCCATGTGTTAGACGTTACTAACACTTAAATTTCTATCTGTGCTCCATCAACAGATTCTTAAATAGAACTCATCACAGACTGTACATTGCTCAAATATTTTTGTGATTTTTAGTGAAAATTAATAAATTGCTGAAGTACTTAGTGTATCACTTGGTGCATTATGTAGCAGATTTAAGAAAATAAATCTGCTTTTGATTAAACAAATCTGAAGTTAGTATTTTGTTCTGTTAAGGGTTTAAATCCCCTTTTGAGAAATTGCGTAAATGAAACTTTAAAAGTGATTTGGAAATAGTAGTTTTATTTTGTTTTTTCTAATCCAGTCACAAGATGGGGTTGCAGTCTAACTGTGCATTTGATTTTACATTTCAGGGGTTTTTCATGTTTAGAATGGATGTGATAGATACAGTTCCTCTTTCATTAGGCATCAAGTTCATTGTGGACATTTATTTCTTCTACAGAATGTGAAAACAAAACAGTTCATTAAGTTTAGTCTCTGCGCTGGAGATAGAAAGACTTTCAGAAATCTTTGTGATGAGTATGGGTTTTTTTTTTTCTTTTGATTTATAGCAAAAGGCAGACTCCACTACTGCTGGCTTGTGAGTACTTCCATGTCCCTTTGATGCCACCCGTGCTGTGGGTGCTGGGAAGTGCTGGGGGCTGTAATGGGATGTTCAGTCAGGCTGCAGTTCAGGGATGGGGCTCCCTCCCTCCTTCCCTCCCCTGCTCCTGGAGGCTGCCAGGTCCTTCCATGCTCCTGCATGGCTGAGCACAAGGACAGCTTTGGAGGGATTTCTTCCAACCCTGCAGAGATGCACTGCTTGCCAGCTGGGAATTCCCCTCCATATTTTTTTTTTTAATTTTTTTGTCGTTGTTTTTGTTGTGTGTGTCTTCCCATGCCCTGTGTAACAAGAACAAAAGTACCTGCTGGAATGCACTGCACTGTCCCAAAGGCTGTGGGCAGCTGTACAGGAACAGGAGTGTGTGTGTGTGGGAGGAGTGGTCTCTGTCACGTGGGGGATTTTGTAATGGAAAGAGCTGTAACTTTAAACAATCTGAGTTCAAACTAAGAGCAAGTAGCATATACCTCACCTGAAGGGCCCCCAAAGGAGGGGGATTTTTTAAATAGAACTTTTGTAAATAAAACCTTATCAGGTCTCTGAATCATTGAAAATTGTAACTACTTACTCTCTTGTGAAAATCTATGTATTTCGTTATTAAAATGTTTGACCAAGAAATTCCAGGGATGCTATGAATATCCTTTAAGTTTGACAATTCTTTAAAAGATTTTCAGGACTTTAGGCTATCATTCAATCTAGATATAGGTGTTCTTTACAGGGTGTAGCATTTCTGGGGTGGGTGAGAAATTCAAAAGTTGCATGTCAGAAAAGACAGTGTGAGTTTGCTGCTGCAGGTCTCTCAGAGGCAGGAGCACCCCTCAGAGGGGAGTTGTAGCTGAGCAGGGAAAGATTCTGCTGAAATGGAACTGAAAAGCAATGTGTGACTGGAGCTAAGAACATAACAGGTACCTACATCCCTCTGCTTTACAGGCAGGATGCAGAGAAGGGTATGGGATGGAAACCATACATTAGGAACACCCTGTAAAGCTCATAAGTTTTTGCAGAAATTGCTATAGGACATAAAACTCCTTTGCAGTAACCTTTGTCCTGCTAAAATTCACAAACTTTTTGTTCTGTACTAAAACTACATTTAGGTGATGCAATGCAGCATTTTTAATTTTTGTTACTGTGGTGTATTAACTACTTTGGACTCAGTATAAAATCGTGTACATCTGTTTCTTTACTGGTAAGAGGAACAATTTTCAACTTGCCTACACCTTGGACCAGGCTGAAACATTAATTGAATGACCAATTGTATATTGTTGTAATGGGTTATTTAATGTAAACTCATTTTCAATGTGATTTTGGTTGTTATTATGAACTGCCTGAACATTGTATATCCTAATTGAATTATATTGTATGAATTATTTATTTGTAATTGGATATCATGTTTCAAAAATAAAATTAATTTCACAAATTGGGCCCTATACATCCAGTTTTTTCAGTGGTACAGGGTTGATAATATAGAAATGTGGTTGGTATTGTCAAATGTTTCAAATATGTGTGACATTTTGGACTGAATTCAGGAGCAGGAATTACCAGGTTAGCCTGGACTTTCACTGCAGGAAAATTGATTGTGTTTGGTCTGTTTTTATTTGCATATGATCTGCCATTTACCTGGTTTTGAAAGCTCTGGCTGTGGGTAATACCTGATGTAAAGCTGTATGACATTTTATATCCTGTCCAAGCATGCTAGAACTTGTATTTAGTGTGTAATTCTCCTTAAGTTTTTGTGTTGAAGGGTCAGTTATTATTTGCTTGCAGTTGGACTTCTGAAGTCAACTTAAGTACTTAAATTTCAGGTTTTGATTACAAGCTCACGAACCATTATTTGCAACAGTCCAGCCCGGAGGCATCTCAGCGGAAGCCTCTTTTTCTCTTTTTTGTGTCTATTCACAGGTTCCCCAAATGCCCAGGGTCATAGTGCTGACAAAATGTCAAACCTTCCCTGCTGTACAGCTGATATGTTTGTTATCCCTTTAACCAGCCATGAGAAGGCTCCAGCTTCCTCTAGGTTTAGTTATAACCACAATAGTTGGTTTTTTAGTTTTCTTTCAAAAATACTGGGAGGGGTTAAGACTGAAAACTTATTTCAAATAATTCAGGATAATATGATTAACTGATTTTTTGGTCTTTTTTTTGGTTAGACATCTATAGCTAATTGTTAGGGGTCTATTAAAGAGATATAAAAAAGTTCAGAACTATTATAATAGGTATTTATTTTAGCAACTAATTTCAGGAAGGATAAATGTAACCATATCAGAAAGTATGTTAATGTAGCCATAGAGAGGCATGGGCTCCAAAATAGATACTATAAATATGCAAATAAAAACATCGTAGGCCTGAGTTGCTGTTGTTGTCCACCAAAAAATCCAGGGGTGACAGCTGGGAAAGGGAGTACCCAAACAGTTGAAAAGGTAATTTAAAAAAAAAAACAGTTGTAATACTTCAGAGTAAGTGTTTTCAAACCCTGTTATTTCTGTGTGTGTAGAATTTCTCTCTTGGCACTAAAGGTTCAAGGAAGTGCCAGGCCTGTGCTCTGTTCAGAGCAGTCCCTGTCCTTCCCTGCTGGCCTGGGGAGCTGTTGGAAGTGCTGGGAATGGCTGTGCTGGTCACTGAGCCAGGACTGGCACCTGCCCTCCCTTTTCAATGTTCTCCTGCAGATCAAAGGGCAGTGGTGTGGAAAGGTAACTCTGGCTTTCCCTACAATTGATGTAAAGTGGATTTGTCTGCCCATGGCAAGCCAGGGAACAGATGACAGATGTGCTTTTACTTTGTGCTGAGGAGCCAGTGGGGGAAAAGTTTCTGCTTTGGGATGAAAGGTGGCAGTGATAAATGGGAAATCAGGGAATCTTCCCAGGCAGGGCAGGTTCTGCACGTGGATAGCTGTAGCTGGGCCTGAGGGCAAAGCTGGTGGCAGTGGGCTGTGTCTGCCCATGGCTGTCTGGCACTGGTGCAGTGGCTGGAGGGACAGCAGGTGTGGGTGGCTGAAAGTTTCAGAGAGTGTGGGCAAGTATTTGCTCTGCTCTAGCTACAACTAAAATAGATACCTGTGGCTTTTAGCAAGTAATGTCTCTGATTTGAATCCCAGATTTCATTATATAGACTGGCTGCAGCATTTCATTCCTGCTTTATGTGCAAACCAGTGCTTGGCTTCAGCTGCCCAATGTCAGAGACCTTGCACAGGGCTGGCCATCAGGGCACTTCCACCTACAGGTGGTCCTGCATGGGCATCCCCAAACTGCTGCCTGGTGCCCACTGTAAGGTGGTTGGTAGAAAAGCAAACACTGTTTCCCTGTTGGGAGCTGGGTGAGTTCAGTTTTCTGGGAGCCCATGTACCCAAAAGGATAGTGCAGCCTGTCATGCATGAAATGTGAAAAAACCCCATTTTATATCAGACTTCAGGGGTACTCAGCATTGCCAAGTGCAACAGCAGGAAAAGCCACGTACCATATTTGAATCCCTAGCCTGTGAATTCCCATGTATTCCACTGTACCCTTTTCTATTTTTATTACAAGTGTGTGTTCATTTCTTTCTCTGAACTGTAATGTCTTCTATTGATAGCAAGGTTGGGTAGGTTGTTTGGGGTTTTTTTGGTAATTATTTGCAGATAATTGAGAGACAACTTTATGATTGTAAGAGTTAAACTCTAATGGAGAAGTTTATATGGTTTCCCATTGATGTGCAATCACAGTAGTGTTTGGCAATGAGCCTGGTGGCTGGTGACCTTTATTCCTTTGAAATGATGAGATTTTGGCATAGATCCTTACATTGAATAAGTTTCTTTACATTAAGTAAATTTAAATTTTCATCAAGTTTCTGCTACTTTGGGCTCCTAGAGAGGTTAAGGGAGAAAGAAGCATCATTTTGAAATATGAAATTATTATTAGCAAAAGAGACTGTCTATCAAATTCCCATAAAATTCATTGTATCCCAACCTGGTAAAATGTCCTGGAGGCTTGACTGTTAATACAGGCTTAGAATTTGAGCTTTATCTTAATAATGCTGATCAGATACAGTTCAGTTTTTTGAAATAAGATTTATATCAGGAATTTTTCAGCAAAGTCTCTATTTTTGGTACTTTTCCTAGTACCATATTTGTATGATTGTTTTTAAATCTTATGCATATAGCTTACAAGATTGAAGAATGATTTGGAAAGTGTAGTTCCTGTTATGTAGTGTAGTTGGAAGATAGGTTGTGGATGTTGAACAAGCTGTAAGGAAGCTATTTACTGGAACTCATTAAGCATTTTATGTTCCATCAGTTCTCTGGATCTCACACACGTTTACTGGGTATTTCTGCCAGGTTTCTTGGAAATGAAGTGATTTTGCTTAATTTTGCTGCAATTCAGGATTTGGTCTGTTCCAGCTAAAGCAGCATAACGTAATTAGCAGGAAGGAGAATGCCAATGAGCAATCTGGCCTGTTCAGCATCACATCCTCTTTCCTCACCTTCTTGCCAAACTTGCATAAGAGCTGTAAAACAATAGGAGAATCAAAAAAGGGAGACTTTCCAAGAGTAATTTCTGTATCAAAATGAGTTGATAAGTGATTGAGTGCAGCTCCAGTGGGAAATCTGCCTGTACCTCTGCACTCCTGTGCCTGACAGGCACGGGCAGACCTTGTGTAGGTGACCTGCAGGGCAGATTTAGGGCCAGAAGGTTTTGGCTTGTCCCTTCGTGGTGCAGACCACCATGGAGCTTTGGAGGAGTGGTGGTTCCTGCTGAACTGTTGGATATCTCTCCAAGGATGTTATAAGAAAAGTGTGCTGAAATTTGTTTCATTTTTATTCAAATTCTTGATAATAATTCTTGATAATATTCTTCTGAAATATTTCTTTGGAAGTATCTCCCATGTAGTTATTCTTCCATGTGCTTAGTAATGGATTGTCTGAGGTTTTTCAGGACAGGCAGGTGACAGATCTGGTTGAGGGCAGCGTGTTGATGATGGGACATGTGCCCCCTTGTGTTTTGCAGTAATTTTCATAATATTTTCATAAATAGATGAGATTTGGGACTTTCCCCAGAATTTTTCCCTTTGCTACAAAGGGATACTTGATTTTAAACTATTTTTCCATTACCATGGGCTGATCATATCTTTTGGGCATGTTTTTTTCCCATAACTGATGTTTTCTCTTTTTAAATTGTTTAACAGAATTTACAAAAAGATGTAAACAAAATGGATTGCTTCCCCAGGAGGCATCATGCTCTCTGTAAGTCTTGACTGGCAGAGATTTCTAGACAAGATTTTCTTCTGTGCTGGAACGTTGAGGCTGTGGCTGCCAAGTGTCACGTGCAGCTGCCTGTGCTCAGGGCACTGTGCAGGTCTGTACCCACCCTGTCTTTGTGGTCCTTGTGGAAAGGTGAGCTAATTTGGTGGAGAGAAAGAGCATCCTTTGAGAAATGCCTGCCATGAAAGCAAAGATTTGCTGTACTCTGTCTCTGGCTTGAGGAGTTGTGAATGGCCAGTGTTGCTGGGCTGTAGAAGCCCCAGTTCAGTGGGAAAACCTGGCTTAAAAGAGAAAAGGAAAAGAAAAAAATTGCATTATCCTGACACTTTTCTTTTTCCATTAGTCTATATATTCCATAGTTAAAATTAAACAAGATGTTGAATTGCCATGTGATGTCTGACAGTTTAACTGGCACAGGATGCACTCCTGGTGCTAGAATGCTGTCCCTTCACCCTTCTCCATCCCCCCTCTGCTGGCTGCCCCTCTCCTTTGCTGACAGCAGCTAGACCATTGTCCTGGCCCTTGTGTGCCACAGTAAATACCTGGGCAATCACCTGGACTGCTGGACCACTCCCTGGGTGTCCCTCTCCAAGGGCTTGTCCCTACTTGAAAGTGGAGGGTGCCAGGCTGTCCCTCAGGGCTCCATGGATTGTCTGCTGGAGTGTGCCAGAGCCAGGAAGCTCCCACTGTTTATGCCAGGAGTGATTTTTTTTTTTTTTTTTTCTCTTTTCTAGCTTTAGCTAAGAAAAAGCTAGAAAAAGTTTGGTTGGGTTTTTAGAGCCCAGGCCGATCTGGGATAGTTGAAAACTGCACTCCAACAATTCCAAATATTCGAATTATAATTATTTCCATCTGTTTGTTTATTTACTTTTTCAAGAAAGCTCCAGTAGTACTCAGAACAGCTTTATTGTGATAGAAATTTCTAGCCCATTGTGATTGGAAGAATCCTTTGCTGATTCAGTGCAACAAAGCCTTAGGAAGTCTCTTTGGCTGACGCCATTTCACATTTTCTTTCCCTCTTAGGGCTGAGATTACAGCCAATTCCCTGGCTTCTTTCAGCTTTTCATTTAAGCAGGACCTCTTTTCAGAATCTTTTTGTTCCTTCTCCTCCATGCTGTCTTCTCGCTGTCTGTCTGAGCCTCTGGGTGTTCCCTCCCTGCCCTGGGGAGCGCTGGGGTTTTCCAGGAGCAGAGCCTGCCTCCCCTGGCAGGGCAAAGGCAGCTTCTCCTCCCGACAATCCTCCCCGGGATTCAGCTCATCCCTCGGAAACATTGATTCTACACAGCAGAGGATGCTGCTGTGGTAACCTTCAGCAGAGGCTGCAGAAAATTGTACCCTGCTTCAGTGCATAATTCCAGAGTCCTGCTTTGGTTTTCTTCCCAACTCCCCTTAAGAAACAATGAGTATCTTTTTGCCTCTTTTTTTGAGCTTTTTGATTTTGCTGCCAAGACCTTTCTCATAGTTTTCAGAGAGAAATAGCTTTAAAGATTGATGTGTCTCAAATGCTTGCATCATCTCCACATCTGGTATATTCCTCCTAATTTATAAATCATTTTTATAATCAGAAGCACATGTCAGCTGCAGCAAAAGACTCTCTGTATTAACTGAGTTGACAGAAGCCTTGTCAAAGTTTTTTCTAAAATGTATTGAAACTTTAGTCCTCTTCATTATCCCTTCTCTTCGCCTGTTTTATTCTGGAGTTTATACCTGAAGCTGTCTGCAGCTTTTTGGTGTGACCAGGCATCACTTCTGGAGGTGTTTACAGAGGTGGGAGCTGGAGCAGCCTGGCTCCCCTGCAACTGCACAGGCCACCCACCTTGATCATGGGGCTCCCAACCAGTGTGGGGTGCTGGGGACATCAGCAAGTGTCACAGAGCCCCTTGTTACTGCAGCCACTCTGGGGCTGAATGCCCCTGCAGCACTGAGGCAATCAGTAACTCACACCCCGTGAGGTTGGATAATTTATTTGAACCTTTTTTATTTCCTCAGCTAACAAACTGAAATGTTGGTATTGGTAGTTTCAAAGCAAAAAATCTCTCCTGGTGTTTCTCTGCTGGTCCATGTGATTATCTTAAAAGGCAGCTGGATTAATATCTTGGAGCACAGTCTGAGTACGCTCGTTCCCTGAAACTGCAGCGTAAGAAAACTCAGCTGACAGTAGGAGTGAAGGATGGCAATAGACATTTATACCATTTAAATATAATTTAAGTAATGTTTAAAATGTAATTCAGGATTTTTGTGCTGGAGCTGACTTGGTTTTTTTCTTTTCAGTCACTAGACAAACCCCCCCCCCACAACCTTAGAGGAAAATTGTGGGAAATGTTTGTAGCTTGTCAATGACTCAGTTACGATAGCAGTTGCGTGCAATAGATGACTTGGTGAGCAGCAGTGACATTTGTTTTCCTGTGAATTTGGGAATATCCCACAAGAGCAAAGACCCATGGTTCTGACCTGATTCCCCCCCATTTTGGATCAAGAAAAAAGCAATACCTTTCATTATTGTAAAAAATTATCTTCCCAGACCTACTTTATTTATTTTGAAAATATTTTGACTGTCTATTTCACAATAACAAAGCAAAATAAAAAATCTTTATCTCTTCTGAATCCATCCTTTGTAGTTTCCCTGCTGGAGGGGAGAGCCCCTGACCTCCCTGGAGGTCGTCTTCCTGCCGGGCAGTGACCCAGTTGTGTTTTCCTCTCATTCCTGGAGCAAATGACATGTCCAGTGACAGAATGAAAGGTACAAGTCAGAAATCTCCACTTCTCACACCCAGGTATCGGGAGTCACATCAGCCTCAACAAAATGTGTTGGTTTGGGGTTCTTATCCCTCTTTTATTTGCCTGCAATATTTTTTTCATAGATTTTTGTCTGTTCTGAAGGCTAATATCAAGTTCAGCTGAAATAACACCTCATACAAACCTACCTGAGGGTAAGAATAGTCTGGTTGCTGCAATAGAGGTTGGACATTTATTGCTTTGTTGGCTTCCTGCAGCAGCCTCGGCATTCATCTCCCTGTGCCACTGTTACCTTCCTGCAGAGGGTTAAAGACTCGAATTGAGTGCTACCAGTGTAAAGCCTGGGACACACAGCCCTGGAAATGTGGTGGTTACTGAATGTCTGTAGCTCTTGCTCAGACTCAGATCTACAGGACTGATTTCCCCACTGTGGATTTCGTGTTGCAGAAGCAGCAGCATTTCACAAGTGCTGTGATTGCATCCTGGGAGGAGAGTAGGGTAAAAGATAACAGTTTGCTTCAGTCAGAGCAAAATAACGGGGTGAGATGAGGCTGGCTGGAGTTTTTCCATCTCCCTGACCTTGTCCATGCTGAGGAGCAGCAGTGCTGGCCAGCCTCTGCAGCAGGGCTTTCCCCAGCACCAGCCCCAGGATGCTGATCCCAAAAGCTTTGTTCAGGATGAACAGTTTCTGTGCCCCTTTCTGTACCTCTGCTCAAATCGTCTGTGTTTTGAGCAAAATGGGAAAGCAGCTGAGCAATGTGGACTTCCAGGGAAGGAGGAGGGACCCAGCTATGGATGTAAGCAGAGAGACAGAGAGCTTGTTAGTACTGGAGGGAGAAACTGGTGGGAACAGGGGAACCTGTGGTCATGTTTGCTTTTTAAAGTTTAATTGCTCCTGTCAACTCCTAGCAAGTTGTAATTCAAAATTCACAACTCAGATCCCCAAATGATTAAAGTAATGGATTTAGGGTTTTATTTTTCCAGTTTCCTGGTTATCTGAGGCATGCAAAAGCCGTGGGCTAAACTTAATTTGACTGCTTGCAAGAGCAAGAAGCTTTTTTCTCTTTTCTGCCCTGTTTTCTTACAGCAGCCTTGGATGCTTCTGGAGTGCTTTGAAAGCCAACGGCAGAAGATTATTAGCTGATGTTAATGGGGAGTCAGAAGTGTGGATGGTGTCTTGGCAACAGCTCAACGGTGTGAGATGAGTATCTCAGTGCAGCAAGGTATCTGATTAAATAGGGGGAGTTGATAACACAAGAGAGTCTATGCATCACACAGACTGAGTTTTGAACACCCCCAGTCATGGACAAATCTCCACTATTAAAAATCCTGGTACAGAGGAGGTTACTGCTCGCTCGGTTTTCCTTTCACTGTATCTGCCTCATGGGAAGGAAGCCTCCACCTTTAGAAAGTAGTGTGGAGTTCATGTACGTGTGAGGGATCCTCAGTTCGGTTTTAATTATGTTTAAACCATATTAATTGCCCCCAATTTATTGTTATAACAATAGAAATCCAATATGGTTTGTCTGTGAGTTACTTTGTTAACTAGCTTGTGTGGTTTTGCCACTTGTTTTCAAAGCTGGATTAGAACCTCTCCTAAGTTTAGTCCAACAGAAATGGCCCCAGAAAGGTACATTACCTGTGTACAATTGGCTACATTATATTCCCTTATTAATTAAAAGGATGGAATCCAGAATTTGGAGTGTGTCCTCTGCCCCGGGCAGCCTCTCTTGCCTCGGTGCCATGGCAATCTCATCTCCTGAGCATCTCTTGTAGCCATGGCAACTCGGGCTGAGGGGAAAGGCCAGGCTGGGGATGTGCAGCTCACTCCTGCTGGAGTCACTGCTCTTAAGGTGCTGCTGCAGTCTATGGCATGTGGATTTTTCCATGTGATAATGAACCTACGTGGTTGTAACTTGACCAGTTCTGAAATGAAGGGTTGAGTAAGTAAGAGAAATTAAATGCAAATGCTAATAAATTAAGGGGCAAAGCCTAGGCTCACTTTACTCATAAGACTTCTAGTATCTTTAAATTAGCAAAATGTCTGCTTTCCTGAGCTAAATTACAGCAATTAATTGGAAGTGTCTGAGCACTGGGTACCCAAATTAATGTCTGTGTTTTCTTTTCTTTTCTTTTCTTTCCTTTTTTGAGTTTCTTCAGACCCTGAAATCAGTCATGGGAGGCCGGATAAAAAGACGCAAGCCAAACACCAAAAAAACCTAAAAAGACAACTTTGGTGTTTTAGTGATGACTTAAACTTCCATACCCTGAGATTTCCAACGATGAGACAGGAGCTCTCACAACTCCCACCTGTAGGAAACCTGTTGTGGTTTGTTGAACACCAAAGAGAGTCCCTGTGGGTGGTGTTGGAGAGGGAGCTAACAGCAGAGATGTACCAGAGACCAGCAGACACTGGTGAGACCTGGAGGTGGCTGCAAAGGGGCAGATCTGTTGTAACACAAGTGTGGTGTTCTGGGGCACAGTGAAGAGGTGACCAACCCTTGTTGCTATTGACATCAGGGGGATATGAGATTATAAGGCAATTTACACAGCTGAGTAGGTAGGAATCTTTTCTAGAAAAAGATTAAGGTATTAAATCCAAAGAGCAGAATATGATTCACCTTACAGAGAAACAAACCAACCCAGTGACTTCAGTGGGTGATGATCTCTGTGTGGGTTTGCTGTGTCCTGTGGAATTGAGCAGTTCCCAGGCTGTGCCTGGGCTGGCAGAGTGCCTGTGATAAAAGGGATACTTTCTTTCCTTAAAATGAAGTATAGTGGGTGTCTGTGAAGGTGCACCCCTCTGGCTGCACCGGGGGCTGTGAGCTTCCCGCTAGGAATTTTTGGGATCCTGTAATGTCTGTGAGCTCAGCCCTGCCTTCTGAGAGCTGCAGGAGCCAATGGGGCTGCAGCAGAGGCAGGGCAGAGCCTGCTGTCCTGCAGGTAAGAGGTGGGGTGTCCTCAGGGACTTCTGATCTGTGCCTGTTTGAGTCACTCTGCAGCTGCTTTTCATCCTTCACATAACTGGAAGAGATTAATTTTGTTTTATTCACCCCCACATCATGAAAGAGTCCGGAACAAGTTGGTTGTGCCCTTGTCATCTCAAACTTGCACCCTGGCACAGCTCATCACTGGCAATCTTGTGCTGTTTACATTTTAGTTAAGTTCTGTAGTAATCTTCAGATCCTGATATTAAAAAAAAAAAAAAAAAATAAGAAGATTTTATAATAGACCAAAACAGTGATTGGAGTTTGTTTCCCTTGTTAGTTCTTCAGTTCAGGAAAAAATAGTGACATATTTTGACTTGTTGGTTGGTTCAGCAGCAAATGATAAAGCTTAATTGTCAAAGCTCCCTAATCAAAAAGAAATGGCTTTTAAAAATTTTTTTTGTGATTTTTTTTTTCATGGTTCTTTTTTTGCTTATGCTTCTAGCTAATCCTAATGCTGTTAAATCTGCATTCACTCTTTCATTTAAATCTGTTATTTACAAATGCAAATGAATTCAGAGTAATATTGTTTTGGTCTGCACTCCAATCCTAATAAGATATACCAGGCAATGAGGACCTGGGCAAGGAATCTTCCAGAATACATGTACCTGCTTTTGAAAATCTCTGCTTTTGAATGATCAAAATAAATGTATTATGTTTAAAATATATTTAAAATAAAAAAATCTGTTGAAGCATGGGTAAACTTTCAGGAAAAGGCAGAGAGTTAGGAGCTGGAAACACAGACACTATGTCTGGAAGCATTCCTGGAATGTGCCTTGCCCCAGTGCTGGAGCTGTGGGGAGCAAGGTGCTGAGCTGCACCCCCAGTTTATCTTTGGGGAGAAGGAAGGAACTGGTTTGAGCAGCTCTTTCTTGAAGGGAGGTATTGGGGAAGCACTTGGTACCCTGTCAGTCTCAGTCCCAGCCACGAGTGCTTCACAAATGTATGGGGTGTGATTGCTATTTCAGGGCTCAGAAAAATGTGAGGTATTTTGCTCCAGAAAAATGCAGCCCCAGCACAGACACAGCAATTTGGTTTTTTGGTTTGATATGACACATTGTGTTTATAGCCAGTAATGTCAGAGAAAAGGCACAGAAGGTATGGACAAGTATAAGGATATGGTACTGAGTGCACATGAGTATTTTTCATAGTATTTTAGTGTTATTTACAACCCTTTTTCTATCTCACTTCCCACCCTACTACTATAAGGCAGTAGGCTGATTTTAGAGGGGTTTTAAGGAGATGCTTTGACAATCTGTTTTTTGAAGGAGTGATGGTGAAAATGAGATAAGTTGGGAGAAATCAAACGTGAGGGACAAGAGTCACAGAACGGGAAGGTGCTGGGATGTTTAACTCAGAAGGTTAGCCCAGAAATGATGGCAGGGACCACATGAGTCCCAGTGTTCAAAGCAGTGGTTTCCAGATTGCATTTTCAGTTCACAGTGGAAGGATTTCGTACATGACAGTAGGCTGTATCCTCTTGCTTTTGTACTCCACAGTGCATGAAGCTGAGCTCATGGGGCACAGGGATGCAGCCAAATGTGGTGAGGTGCCTGGAGGGAGCAAACCTCTCCTGGGCTTGGCTGAGCTGGACTGAATGGCTGGGCAGGGTGGAGGTCAAAACCATGCAGAGGGAGGGCTGGACTGATGGGGATATGGATAGGTCATGTGGGAGAGAGGTTTTGGGGTAGGGAAAGGGGGAAGGCAGTTGGAAAACTTGCTGAGTTGATGCTCTGTGAGCATCCCTGCCATGGTGGGGGGAGTCAGGGCATGTCAGGGCTGGGTGAGCAAGCAGCCCTTCAGAAAACCAACACAAACGTTCCACACTCCATATTGATGTGAAAATGGTTAGCAGCATATTAAACACTCATTCTTGCAGGAGCCTTGCTGAAGAAAGCAGCTGATGGACTCCTTGCCTGCAGTGCAACAGCAAGGGGAGCACAGACCCTGCGTGCTGAGCCTGTCTGTCTGCCAGAACACTGCTCCTCTTCCCTAAGTGGGTGATTCATGTCAGCAACCACCACGCACCAAGAACTATATTGCAAGTAATGCAGCAGTTATGTTGCTTTCAGGAACTCCTTTAGCACTTTGGTTTAAGAATTTATTTGATTGGTTCTCAGTGACACTGGAGCATTGAAATGCTCGTGAAAGAGTCAGGAAATGTTGTAAATAAGACTACACTAAATTCTTTAGTTATATGACTCAAAGAAATATTTATTCGTTCTATATGTTTCGATGTATTTTTTGGTTTTTGCATTTCCCTTCTGCAACAGGAATGATATTTTTTTTTCTTCAAACACACTGCATTTCCAGAGCTTGCTGGGAAAGCACAAGGGCTCCTGTAGCAGCACAGAACTCCCCATTTCCTGTCACTTCCTAGTTTCAAGTGAAATACCAACCTCATATGAAGAGAAAAAGACCACACAAGACCACATGTTGTTTACTTTGGTCTGATTATTCACATGTTACAAGCAGCCAAGAGAGGAAGAGAGTGTTTTCCCCTAAGTTCTAAAAGCACAATTCCATCAAAATAATGGTTATCTTTGCTTTAACAAAATGTTTTCATGTCTGCCCACTGAAATATAAAGGATTGCATTTGAAAAATAAATCCCCTCTGGGTTTTTTATAATTTTTTATCACACCCAGCCTACAGTAGGTATTTTTATTTGCTAAATTTCTTTTCTTTGGTGTCATTTTTTAATAATCCATTTGGGAATTTAATTTGAATTCCTTTGATCAGCCTTGTTGCACTGTCAATGTGTGCTCTCTCCCCTGTTTCTGTTCCCCTACATGGCACAGGGGCAGTTTTCCATGGGTGGTGTGGGCACAGATCCAGCATGGGATGATGGCAGCGATTCCCAGGGGCTTTGTTCAGTTTGATGCCATGTGCAGCCCGCTGGGTGTACCTGATCTGTAGGGTGGCCACTCACAGCAATGATGAGGGAGATATCAGGAGCTTCTCCAGGTCCCTTGGAACTCTTTCCAAATGTCTTCCATGCAGGAGGTATAGGGGTGTTCGGGTTCTGTTACATTAGCCAAGGTCCTGGTAGAGGAGGATTAGATTATTCAAACTCCATCAGTTGTCCATGCAAGGCTAGACTAGGAGTGCTTGTGTTAACTGAAGGAAATAAAGTTTTCCTAACAGTTAAGGAGAAAGAAATCCTGTCCTGTTAGAGCTGGCATGATCCTGCATTGCTTACAACCCGTTCTCTACATTATACATTTAGGGACCCTTTCCCTGCACACTCACAGCTATCAGGACTGAAATACTGAAACTGAGGACCATATACTGATATATCCATATACTGAATTTTGGTTTCAGTACTGAAACTGTAATACTGAAATACTGAGGACCAAAATAGTGAAACACAGGAAAAAAATCTTAGCCTCTGGTTTCAGAAATCACAGCTTGCTGCTTTCCCTTCTCTGCCTTGCAGAATCCCTCCCTTTGGAGAGGATGCACGATGCTGTTGCTGCCTCTTTTGTATATTTTCTGTCCTCTTTGCTGTACACCTGGGGTTCATCCTATTGGTGCTCTTTACACCCCAGATTGCTATTTTGTTCCTTTTGTTGTATTTCCAAAGCAGATTTTTGGAATAAGAATACAAATAGCTGTTCTGAGTATTTTAAAAAGTGAATGCTCTAAAAAGTGAATATAGTCCACAAATGCCAATATGTAACAGATCAAACTGGAATGCTATCTTAGTTGCTTCAGCTCAAAAGCAGACTGCTGTAGAGAACAGCAGTGATGTAATCTAAGCTGTATTTGAAATCCCATGAAGATTCAGGTCAATAGGGTTGAGAGCTGAAATTAATGGATGTTTGCTGTAACAGCTACAGTAAAATGTGGAGGTTTCAGAACCAAAACTCAGAGGGAATGCTGCACACATGATGCAGAGTGCCTGGTGTTATAGAAAAATGAATATCAGAATGAGAGGGCTCAACATCTAGTGTTCATGTGAAAATGAAAATCTCACAAGTGCTGAAGGTCACAGTGACCTGGGATGTTATACTGACATGGCTGTGAAACAAGGATGGGCTGCTTCTTTCTTTGTGATCTAATTTTGCCGGATTGGGAGAAATAACGATGAAAAAAAAGTGGTTTTTTTCTCCAAGGCCTTGCAAGTGCTTTCACGTTGGCTGGGCTGGATGTGTGCTGCTGTGATAGCACTCTCTGTTCCTTTCATCTCAGCCCTACACCTATTTCTGGGAGAGGAGAGTGAATCTCCCCCTGCGTGTGGTTTCTGTCCTTTGGAGGATGGAAGATCACTGTGACACTCGTGTTGTAGTCTTTACTGTATGGTGTGAGTTCCTAAAGGGGTAGAAAGATAGGGCATTATAGTAAATGCCATGATGTTCTCCCTCTGTTTCCAATCTCTTTTGTATGCTGTGTTTTCAAGAGCAGTGTTAGAACTTTTATGAAGTACCCCTTAGTACTGGCAGGTACCTTTAATCTTAAGGCTGAAAAATGGGCACAGGCCATGCTGGAAGCCAAACTGGTACCCTGTCTTGTATTAGCAGTTGTATTCCTAATACTCACTAAAATCCTGCTGGATTCAGTGGGAGCTCTGGGCACGCAGAGGCAGAACTTGTATTGTTAAAGTTACCATCCTTACCATTTCTTGATACGTGAAATTTAAACCCGCAATGCTGTGGTTTAGTAGGACTAAGCAAGAGCTGTCTCCTTGATTTCAGAGTCTGTGGTTTCCCTTATGATTAAATTTTTGTCTGTTTTTCTTCTCAAATTCTTTGCAGCATAATTGACTTTGAGAACGGTTGCACCTCTGAACCTGGGCAAGTGAAGTCACTGCATGTGTGAACCTTGCCCTGTTCATTTCATGAGAAAGGATCCTGCTCCCCTGCTCTCCTTGGCTTCCAAACACCATTTTTTCTAAAAAGCTCAAAGCAAAATGACCATGCCATTTTGGGCTTCTCCATAGCCCACAGAAGAAGTCCACTGAGGAGGAGGAAGAGATTACCTGGGGTGAGACATGAACTTGTGTAAGTGGCAACAGGTAATGCATAGCTGCTCCTACTCAAAAAGGCAGCAGGGTCCCAGCTGATGTGAACCCATTCTAACAAAATATTTCCTGGAATGAATGCATGCTTTCCTATTTGATCTCTGGTTGTGTTTAACTGGACAGCTAGATGTTTATCAGGGTCTCCATAAGCTTTCTACTTTACACTGGGCAATCATCTCTAAACTTCTCCAATGATCTTTAATTTATGATCTGTAGTGAGGTGAGGGTTCAAGTTGAGCACTTAAATATTTTCAGTGGGTTTGTCCCCTTTATTTCTTATGCTTATCGATTACTGGCATTGCTGAATTTCTCCTATCTTAGAAAGTTTTTAACAAAAAAACCCCAAACAAACAAACAAAAAAAACCCCACCTGAGATCTTCATGCTGCATGCAGAGGAATTTTTCAAAAGCCTTATAAATATTGATACATATCCCTTTATCTACAATTTGTAGTAGAAAAGCCTTCACTAATGTAAATCAAAGTGCTAATTCTGAGCAGGTAAGAGCTAGAAGCTGTTCAGGGAGAATGAATGGACTTAAATATCTGAGAGAGCAAGAACTCTCTGCTGAAGAGAAAGAATTGCATGTTTAGATTTTTCAGTGAATTTCTCCTAAACACTGCTAATCACATTTAAAGACTCTTGATTTTTTTGATTTTTTTTGATTTTTAAAATTTTTTTTAGCATCCAGAATTTAGTATTTTCCTTGCTGTTTTGGATCCAAATAGAAGCAAATAATGTTGAACACAGTTGAGCCACAAAGAGCAGCTGAATCTACTATTTGACTCCAAAAGCAAAGTAAGCTTTAGGTTAGTTTTGTTTTTAAAGGCAGTGCGTCCAACAGATCATTATATCTGTGGGAAGAAAAAGTAAAGGAGAAAGAAAAAAAAAAAAGAAGTGTAGGTTTCATTTTATTGCATGGAAATATATGTTGATAAAATAACCTTGTAGCCTGTCTTAGCTACAGGAAACAGAATTGAGGCTGTTATGGCTTTGAACTCAGATTCTCACATTAACCACCAAAAAGTTTGGGTTTTTTTAATGTAATTTTTTGTTATTGCTATCATGAGAGTTACCTGTTTCCACTCTGTTTCCAGTCACTCCTAACTTTCTGAAATTCCATGTAGAGGTTGAAAAGGAATGCCTTTACAAAACTCCAAGACTCTCACAACACAAGCCTTACAGTAAATGCTAATTTTAGTCTGAACTGTTATTACAGATATCATTGAGGTTTTCTGTTGCTTGTCATCTTTCAGGATCTGAAACCTATTTGCCTTTACAGATCTTTGTTGTGTGCTTGGAGAGCAATTGCACATTCCAGATGGGGCTTCTGGGAAATCTCTTGCCACTGCTAGAGCTGAGACTGTCAGTGCAGATGGTCACCTTGGCTGTGAGATGCTGCTAAAGCATGTATTGCTAAAGCCTGTATTTGTTTCTATTGATTAAAGTATTTTTTTGCTGCCCTGTGTGCAGAGAAGGCCTGAGAAATTTCAAGTTTCATGAATATGGGCCTGCTATGAAGATTAAACAAATTTGAATTAAAGCAAATTAAACTCTGACATTGGAGAGAAGGCTGATGTATGTCTCTTCTGGAGTTATATTTGCATTTTTTCCCCAGTGAAGGGTGTAAGGTAACAAGGCAGAGCTGTAGCATTTTACTAAGTTTTTTTATAGTTAATAACAGATCAGACCATTACTCCCATTTGGCATCCAGATGGCAACACAGTATATTATGGATGACACTGAGGAAATTGCCATCTTCCTCTGGAAATTGCTTGTGTCAAGTTTATGAAGAATGTCATCTATTTCTGCACTATGAAAAATAAGGGAGAGTGATGGAAAATGACACTGAACCTTGAGCCATGTGTGAGTGGCTCAAATGCCAACCCAGCCCTTGTGCTTATGGACACAGTGGGTGTTCCCTTTTGGGTGGTGATGGGCCAGTGTGTTACCATGCTGTGCCTCCCAGCACAAGGAATTTGTAGGTATTATTATATTAATTTCACTTAAATGGCTGAACTGATGAGGCATAGAAGCGTTAAGAGCACATAGTAAAACTCACAATAAATTTCATACTGTTAGTACACTTAATAGTGAGGAGGTGTGTGGCTTGTGCTACTTCTGCCCCTCCTTGCCTGCTCTGGGAATGAGAATATTGCTGCTTTTGAGCTAGCTTTTATTCCAACACACAGGCTTCACTGAGTTGCACAGAACTTGAAAGGAGCAGGTGCTGATGTTTGTTTTAGGAGAGACACTGCCAGTAATTTTAGGGGTCTTTGTCTCAGGTCCTCAGGGAGGTGTGTGTTTTGCAGCAGGACTGAAAGTCAGTGTGTACCTGTCAGCGTGGCAGGTCCTTAAATGCAAGACCAGATCAGGACCACAAACATCTATTTTGTCATGTTTTCCTTTATGGTGTAAAAAGCAGCTCCAACTTTAATTGAAATAATGTATGTGAGTGAAATATATTGATTATCTTTTTGATCACCATCAATTGGTTGTCCTTTGACAGCTGTAGTGTTTGGAAGGTCTAAATCAAAAATAAGTTCATACTTGCATGGCAAAACCCTCCCTCCCTTTTCCCCCTAGCAGTAAATTACCAAACGTTACTTCCATTAAATATGCCTGTGCAAGAAGAAAATACCCCAACTCCTCTGCCCTTCCTGTTTCTCTTTTCTTTTGTTTTTCAGATGATAACTTTAAAAAAGCACATACTTGGGAACTGTTTAGAGTAGTACTGTTAGCAAACACTCATCAAACAGGCTCAGCTCCCATAGGAGCTGGTCCTTTAACAATTGTTTGGTGTCTTTAGTCTTATTAACTCACTAACTGGGGCAAGAAAGATAAATGCAGCATCAGACCATGGATTATGCCCGTAATGAAGGGTTAGGCATATATTTTCCATGGCAGCCTGCAGAGTCATCTGGGTCTCTAAGGAGGTTTCATGTTGTCTTCATAATAGATTCTGTCTTTGTTCAGTTTTCTGAATGTCCTCAAATTTTTATTTGGAGAAAGAGCTCACATTATATGATCCCTTAAGCCATGTTGTGAATTCCTGCCCCGTGGGATGCCTCAAGCCTCAACGTTTGCGTCCTTTGGTGACGGAGGTTGCTGCCACAAAAGGCTCTCTAGCAGACAGGGACCTTGAGAAAAAAAATCTGGCATCAACAACTATGTTGTGACCTTTTCATTGTTGGAGTGCCTGGCTGTTGCTCTGCTTTATTGGGCTAAATGTTTTCCAAAGGGGGAATATGGAAGGTGGTAGCAACAGCACGAGGATTATTCTTAAACGTTATAACCTTGTTTGGAATGGGTGCAAAGAAGATGAAGAGGAACACGTGAGAGGCAATTGCTGAAATCATAAAAGATGCATAAGTGAAATTTCAGGGAAAATTCTCTGAAGTTTGGGGAAAAGAATTGATCTGAAAGGAAGAAAGAAAGAGACATCAAAAAAGAAGTAGCTAGTAAGCTTAACTTAAAAAATAAGTTCTTTCAAATTAGGAAAGCTTTTTTGCTGTGATCAATGTCTTTACAATATAATTTGCAGCAAATGTAATTTTGAAACACAAAACAAAAATTATTATTTTTAATTTTCTAGGGTGTTTTTTTAGACAAGAATATAGCTTCTACAGAGTACAGCTTGAGAAATCTGACTGATGGCATCAGTAAGCAAGTGACATATGTTTTTCAGGTGGTTATTCCCCTGTGTCTTGCCATCCCTCCTCTTCATGTCTATAGAAGGCTCAGGAATTCATTCCAGGCCTTTTTAAAATTAAACTGTTTTTAAGAACCATGGGCTAACAGATGGAGAAGAGATGTCATCAGCTAGCCAAAGTAAACATAGTTGCAAAGAGTTTTCGTCAATAACTCTGCAGAATTATGCAATCCAGTCATCTTTCAGTTAAACTTTCAGGGAATTGCATTAATCTATGGATGTACCTGAGCAGTCTTCCCGTGTTCCTGTTGGGTGCTCCAGTTCTACTTGGTAATTTTGTATAGAGCTTCAGCTACATGAAGAATACAAGGGTTTGGAGCAAATAAAATTTGCACATGCAAATGCCTACAGAAGAGCTGGTCTGCCCCTGCTCTGCTGGCTCACTGCTGGCAGCTGTGGGGTGTCCGTGCCTCTGGATGAGCATTTGTGTCCAGGTGGGTGGTGACACTGAGAACAGGCTTTAGCTGGTCTTGTTCCCAGGATCAAGTGACTTCTGAGAGAGTTTCATGGGCAGAGAGAAAGGATTTCTCCTTGTGCTGAGCCAGTTTTCACTGACCCAACAATGCAAAGCACTTTTCCATGAGTCTGTGACAGTCCTGCACCAGGAGATGCTCAAATTTGACACATTGTCTTTAATTTTTCAAATTTCCAGATCTGAATGAGAAGGACAGATATCACATGGAACTGAGAAAGTTGTGAAGTAAATATTCCTTAAAGTTAACTAAAAAATCCAGAGGCTTGTTCTGGGTTCTGCTTTAGCCTACAGTTGATTTGCTCTTGTTGCCTGCTCAGTAATTTGTCGGGGACAGGGAAGAAGAATTCAGACTTGGCAAGCTGGTGCTGCAGACAGATTTTGTCAGATGAAATCCCAGTAGACATTAGTCCAACATCAACAGCTCCTGAGCTATCACATGGGAATGCACAGGGAGATAAAACCAACATCCTAAAGGGAGGATCCTCTATTTTAAGGTGCAGAGAGGGCAATCTGGCTAATGTAATTTTTTCCTTTCTTTCTGTAGTCGTTCAGAGAAATGATGGAAAATGCTTGTTCCAAACACAGATACAATTCTGTCTTTTCTCGAATGCTCCACTACATCTAAAGTTGCTTAACTTCTCTCTCTTGCCTTTTCCTACATGTGAAGAGAAGTTAATCCCATCTGCCTTTACCTCAGAGGGATTGTAAGGGCAGAGTTTGGAAAAGAATTTGCTGTCTGTGCAAAGAATCCACAAGTGACTGCAGGGAAAAAAACTCCAGACCTGCCGTTGGGAAACTCCAGCACCAGTCTACTGCTTTCTGGAAGTGGAGTGTTCTGTTACATAAACATCCTTGAGACTTTGCAGAAGGGGTGACATTCACATGTGGGCCCTGACTAATTGGGCTTTGTGTGTGAAGAACGGGGATGGAGAAGATAAGGAAATGAAATCCCTAAGGTGCAAGCTGGGCCTCCTTCTTCCCATGGCCTGGACTGTTGCTTACGTGTTGGAAAGTGGTCTCAGAGCCTCCTGTACCACTGAGCTGATGACTGGGAACTCTGTGGGTCCTGCAACCCAGGCTGCATCCTAACTGCCCTCCCTAGTGGGCTGTGAGGTGTCCTGGTCTGCCCAGCAGCCTGCAGCAGTCATTCAGAAAGCATCCCTCTGCCCAGGAACTGGTAACATCCCTTTGTACTTAAATCATTATTAACTCAATGGCCCTGGCCTCTATTTAGGCATAATATCATGCACATAGCATTAACTCTTAGCTGCTTCTGTGGAGGCAGAAGGTGGCTGCACACTTCAGGAGCTCCAAATTGTTTCCTGGAGGAGTCTGCACCCTTCCACAGATTATGTGGAGATCCCGCAGTTGCTGCTTTGATGCCCAAAGTTAGGCAGCACCAGCACCCATGCCTCCAAAATTCACTCAAGACTCAGGGCCCTGTTCTCCCCAGCCCTTCACCTTGCAAAGTAGAGCTGCGGCACGAGTTGAAAGTCACCACTTTGTCCTGCACACACTTTCTAAAGCTTTGTCACTAGTCCTGACCAAAGAAAAGGACTTGTTTCCTTCTCCGTCTCTTTAGGGAAGACTGTGTACAGCAGACATATAAATGCCTTGGTAGTGCCTAATGCAAAATTCACATGTATATTTTTCTGTATGTTATGACAAACACAGAGCAACGATAACGATCTGCAGGTTTTCCATGCTGTGTAGCAGCTCTCAGGGTAAGAGGTCAGATTCAACAACTGGGATGTTAGAGGAGTAGATTCACTGAAAGAAAGCTGAAAGAGCCAGTGTGGAACTGGTTAGGAAAGAGTAAAATCTGAATTCCCAACTCTTTTTCTTTTCACAGCTGTTAAGAGTTCAGTGGGTTGAACTGCAATCCTTCAAGTTCATCTGTTGACTCCAACACAAAACTATTATAAACTGTGCCTCTAAAACACGTGATGAAACATTTCTTGAGAGCTATTTATTCCAACTGCAGCAGAGGAAAGTTTTCAGAACACCCGGCATTTGGTAGAGGAAAGGTCTCTTGAGCTTTGCAAAAGGAGGAATTATTTGCATACTGGCGTAAGTTGCTTTTTGATTATTATTTTTTTTCCTACATCACTGAACAAAATAATACTCCTAAGTTTCCCTCACCATGGAAATATGATCAAGTAGCACAAAATTGTGTTTAAGTGCCTAGCAGAGAATTTCTATATAGTTTTCTTTCTTTAATCATATGGATTGGAGGGTTTTATAATTCAGCATTGAATCCAAGATAATTTAATATTATATTTTCTTTCCTTTAATGTTTTCTATGTCTGAATAAGAAGAATGTATCATTCATCTTACAATACTAATGCAGAGGTATAATAGACTGAGAACTGCAATCAGGTGTGAGATTGGCAAGCTTACGATTACAAGGAATAAGGGAAGAGTTTGGGGTAACCTTTTTCCAGGTGTTTCTTTTGCACCTTTGCTCTCAAGTTTTATCTTACATATCCATTTACGTTCTCCTCTAGGCTTTAGCTGTGGTAAAACACTTCCCATGCTGAAGATGGACCATGCAAATGTGACCCAAGCTATGCTTGATGCTGAATTCCCCAGCACAGAGAAGAACAACAGCAACGAGTATTTTTACATTCTGATTGTCATGTCTTTCTACGGGATCTTCCTGATAGGAATAATGCTTGGCTACATGAAATCCAAAAGAAAAGAGAAGTCATCCAATTTGCTTCTGCTCTACAAAGATGAGGAGAGAGAATGGGGGGAAGCTGTAAAGCCTCTGCCAACCATAGCAGGGCTGAAATCCATGCAGATCCCCATGATGCTGAACATGCTGCAGGAGAGCATGGTGCCATCCCTGTCCTGCACCATCTGCTCCATGGAAGGCAGCAGCGTGAGCTCCGAGTCCTCCTCCCCAGATGTGCACTTCACCATCCAGGAGGAAGTGCTGGATACTGAACTCGGGGAAGTGTCAGAAACGCCCCTCAACGAGAGCAGTGAGGGTTCTGTGGAAAATATCCATAAGAACTCCTAGCACTTGCAGGGCTCCCCTGGTCAGCTGCCAAAGTGTGAGTGGAGCTCCCACTTAGAACTTGTGGCTCTACTTTTCTGCTCTCCAGTTAACTCTGAACAGGTATCTGTGCTCCTGGGCCCAAGGTGTTCCTGAGAGCTGGCAGGACAAAGAAGCAGTGGTACACAACTTCGAAGTATAACTTGCACATAATTGGGTTTCTTAATTTCAATTTTTCCATTATTACTTCTTATTACGAAAGCTAAAAACATGGTGTATATATGTATATATATATATGTATTTTCTAAGGAGGTAATTATTACTGGCATGTCTCTGCGCATTTCAGATTTCTGTAAATGTCTGGGAAATCTTTGGGGAAGTTAACCTCATGCAAGTGCCTGGTTCTTAAAGATGATGAGTAATGTTCATTCACACAAAGCTGTGATAGACTAGAAGTACTCTTTACTGTGTTTTTCTTATGACAAACCACGGCCAGCAGCACATTTGCTCAATGAGGCCTCGAAAGCTGAAAATTTGTTGATGCTGTACTTGAAGGGAGATTGCAGCATGGCTGGAGACTAGGTACAGAAAGAATGAAAGACAAGGCAGGAAAAAAGAGGCACTGAGTTCCTGTGCAGTTTGTAAAGCCTGGCTCCAGACCCGTGACACTTATCTGTGTCTTTGCTTAAGTTACACCTGTACTGTCTGGGCCAGGTTCACCACCTTCAGCCTGTGACTGCGTTACTAACAGGAAAGGTGGTTTAGTTCTTTGCCTTTGTATTTTTTAAAAATGTGTACATTTGGTCACTAAAGGCAAAGATCTGTGAGTTAAAGGAGATGTCAAAAGATCTTTGTTACAGGCTGTGAGATGTAGAAAGACTCAAACAGATGCTGCTTTGTTACACCCTCTTGAAAAATAGGTGGAATTCTGAAGGGAATTTAACCTAGCAAGGGTGAATTCCTGGCCCCACTGAAATCATCAGCTGAGTCAGGGACCCGCACAAGATTTTGTGCTTCTCTGTTGAAGTTAAATTCTCTCAGTAAAATTGTACCCACTTACATCATTAAAGAATCCAGACTTTCTGCTCTATTTAAGCCAATGTAGGTAAGCATTGTGTTACATCTTTTTTTAATCAGCTCGCAGGTAACACATGTATTTCTATAAAGCTATTAGTAGCTAGTTTTTTGAAACCACCAAAGACTTCCCCCTCCCCCAATTTAATGGTACTGTGACATTTTTCAAATGCTCATGAAATTTGCTAAATTATTTGCACTTTTAAAAGAAGTAAAAATTAATACAAAGAAGAAAATTAGTATATTTCAATCATACCTTATATTTTATAATAACTTATTACAGTGTTTTGATTTAGTTTTGAAGCATGAGGGCTGAAGAGCCTGAGTCTAAAGCATTGCACAGCAAAATATTTGCAAAATGTCTCCACGTATTTCCTGCACTAAAATAGCTCTGTGATTTATCCACTGGCATTACAGCTTGAGAGACAGCTCGACAAACATGAAGGCTGCAGAGCAGAAATGAACTGAAGGCAGAGCGTGCTGTGCTGCTGCTGCTGGGCAGGGCTCAGAGGGTTAATGTGATGCAGGGATCAGGGATCGCTGCCTCTCTCTAAGCACAGCAGAACAAAGGCTCCATTGTGCTCGGAAAGGGCCTGATTGGGGCAGGCTGAAGGCAGCGGGAGTTTTTCCATCGACTTCACTGAACTTTGGATCAGACCATATAAAGCTTTTTGGTAGATTTACTCTAAAAGGGGCTGTTTTAAGTTTGAAAGGAGCCAAATTAAGTTTGGCACTTTGCCTGGAATCACTTGAATCCTGAAACTTTCCAAATGAGACTGACATGTGCAAGTTGTCACATTTTCCATTGCTTTCTCCTTCGTCCTATACTTTTGGTATAAATGTATTTGTATCTGTAAAAAACTGATGTATATAATTCCTTACATCGAGTTGTATATAATTGTCTCATGTATTTAAAATTTATTGTTTCTACTGGCACTAATTTTATTTAAATAAAGAAACACATTTCCTGGAAAAGTCTCCATGTTTGTTCACTACGTCAAATAGATTTCCAGTAACGAGACTGGGCATCATTCCTGCAGTATCCTTTTCTTAGCTTCTTTTTGAAATGATTCCTTGGGCTTTACAGCACTGCAGCATTGTGGGCTGACTGCAGGGCTGAGCCAGGTGCTCTAAATCCATCTTTGGTCCCGTTGGCTGTCGGGCAGCACGCTCAGGTCGTGAGTGTGTGCAAGCAGGGCCACAGGGATACCCTTCTGCAAAGACCTGGGGATGCTGGGGAGGCACTGGGGTGGCTGGCAAAACTGCTATGGGAACTTGTGTTCTTACTCAGCCTCTGGACATGTTTGCATTTTGAGTTTCAGAGTTAGATTTGCATTGTAGCAAATTGAGTGGGCTAGGATTGAGATTATGGACCAGTATGACACAGATCTCTGATCCCACTGGATTTCAACTGCTTGGCCATGGCACACAGCTGGCTTTGTCACAAGCTTTGACCCTGGGCCTCACTGCTGCTCCGTCAGTATTACACAGAGAGGAGGTTTGCAGAATCTGCCTCCCTAAGAAGGGGATAAATGTTTAGAGGCTACTTTGAACTTCCCTAAATCTGTTGAGTTACGTGTACAGATTCACCAGCACTGGTTAAGACCTGCTTGCACGGGGTAATTTGAGGTTGTTTCAAAAATCAGATTGCTATGAAGTTATATCTGCTCACTTTCCCACAAAACAGGGCTCTGCTCTCTTCCCTCACTCCCTAGTAAATAGTTCTGGGGCCTGGCCACAAGTTTCTGTGTACCTCAAGCTCCCCATCAGCGAGGCTGTGTTTCCCTGCAGCTGTGCAGTGTGCCAGGTCAGCTGCAGTGTCCTGGGATAGCAGGTCAGTCCCTAACGCTGCCTCTTCCACATTTACCCACATTGCTGGCTCGGGGTTTTGGTGTTTCCATTGCCACAGTAATGAATCAAGAAACTTCTGACAGCGCTGGTGATAAGGAGGAAAAACAGAACAAAATGTAAATTACATCTCTGCTGCATGGATCAAAAAGGTAGCTTATTCCATCAGTTTCTTGTTTAAAATTGAGCTGCTATAAAGGGAAACACTGCCTGCTTTGGGGCCTATTTATGCTGAAAAGAGCTACTAAACACGAAAATGTGGCCACCTTCTTGCAGACTGTGATGGAGCTATCCTTGGGTTGTGGGGTTGGAGAAAGCATGTAGATAGTTTTGAATGTATTTGCCTTTGTCTGAAGGTGTTTGTCTTTGTCCAAAACAGTATTTTGATGACACCAGAGGAAAAAAATAAAAGCAGCAAAGATCTATTTTAGCTATAAAAGTTAGAAGCATGTGCAAGTGAATGCAAAGATGCCTTGAAGACAGTCCAGTGACCCTAGACTGCCAGGTAGATATTATTCCAAAATAAAAGAAATGTTGCAAATCTTCAAAAGCTACAGATAGAAGGAGAAAAGATTGCTCCCATTAATCTTTTGACTACTAAGGAGTAAAAGGTAATAATACTGTTTTTCCAAAATTAATGACATTTCCAGTGTGCTTCAGTAACTGAGTTAGATTCAGAGCTAATAGATCTTGGCTTGAAGGCCATGATAATTGACTGTAATTTGACTGAATGGTGGTGATTTTTTTTACAAATTCATTCATCTTTAAAAGAACACAGCAATTAGGCTCCCATTTCTTGGCAGTGCTGTACCTCATACATTTGCTGCAGTAGTTAACACATGCTCCCTTTGAGAGAAAAGGAGAGGATGGCCACATGTGGCCACATGTGTACATGGGCTGGCTCCAGGACCTACTGTAAATGCCAGCTCTCAAGGTTACTACATTGGGATCTGTGATAGGACCCTAAATCCTACCAGTGCATCATGTTCAGACACACCTGTGAGGTTACTCATTCACTGGCTGAACCTGCTGAAAAAATGGAGGGGGAATGCTGAACCCATCTCTTTGCCAGGCACAGGATCTCCCAAACTCTCCCAGAGTGGCTGTGCTCTACCCCAGGCGAGGGTTAACCAGAGAAGGAAGGTTAATGACAGAATCCCCTTTCCCAGGACCAGAGCACAGGTCACAGAGGGTGGCGAGGCCAGGAACCTCACGTGTTACCACTCATTGCTAAACTTCCCTCCTTAGCTTGGCCCTCTCACAGTGGGTTCCCTGGATCTGTCCCTTCCTCAGACAAGTTCACACAATTCACACAAATAATTCAAGTTGATTCTCAAAGAGTTGGAAAGGAAGGAAATGGATAAATTCTAACAGTCATTTCTGTTTCTAGGCCCTCAGTGCATGATGCTGGACAAGGGCATATGTACTGCTCAGGTCCCCATTTCAAACAAGAGGTAAAACCCTCTGCCTTTAATTTCCATCTCAAAATTTGAGATGGAAAGGAGTCTCTACCACATAAAAAATGAGCATTCTCAGAGATGCTCAAAATGGATGCAGCACAGAATTTTTGGATATGCCAGGTGCAATTTTGGCAAAGCTGGACCATGATCTCCTGTGTTTTCTTTACTTACCATGGTCATTTTATATCTTTTTAGAACCTGTCCTGGAGGGAAGATTTCTTCCTGAGTTAAGTGTTGGATCTAAGAGGCATAAAAATTAGTAAGATTGTTTAGGCTATTGGTTTCCATGCACAGATCAGATTTGCCTCTGTGTATTTGGTTGATTTACTTTTATGTTTTGTTCATTTTCACACATCTCTGCAGGTCCTACTGTGTGCAGCCAAAAATAGCTGCACCTTCTTAGGGCATTGATACTTCTGTAATCAACTCAGCTGGGCAAGTAAATGGAAAATAATCAGAAGATGAAAGAGCACTGTTTTTTCAAAGTTTAATTTGGTTTGGTTTGGTTTGGTTTGGTTTGGTTTGGTTTGGTTTGGTTTGGTTTGGGTAGGGTTCTAGTTTGTGTTAGACCAGGTTAGACTGAGGCTTTTGCCACCAAATAAGTGACTAAAAAAGGATAATAAAAGCAATTGGATAATTCATTACAGGCTGTTTTCCCAGCTCTATCCTTCAGTAATCTATTCAACTGGCCTGTGCTTCTCTTGATTATGGTATGATGCTAATTATATTGCTGTCTGTGAAAATATGAGATGTTTCTGATAGGTATGAAATGCTTGAATTTTAGATGAAAGATATGGTAAAAATACAAAACCCTTTCCCACTTAGGAACAAAAATTTTTTTTTGCCTTCCTTAATACTACTAGATGCAACAGTAGTCACTGGCTACAATGCCAATTTCTAGCACTTGGAATATTTCAGTTCATCCCTACTCAGGCTCACAGAAGCCATGTAACAGGATTTTTTGTTTTGTTGAGAGCTGGAGAGCAGGGCAGTAGTTCTGGGATATGGGAAACTAAATTCAGTTCCCCCGTCAGCTCCAGGTTCTCTGTGGTACTCTGGAAAATTACTTGCTTTGGCTAAGACTCCCTTTTATAAACTTGAAAGAACAGCACACCTTCCCTGCCTAAGGCTGATGTGAAGATAACTACACTGAGAATTTCAGAGTGCTGAGTTCTGATGGAAAGTGAGAAAAGGCAGAAGAGTTGTTCCTTAGAGAAGGAACCAATTAAAGAATTAAAGAATTTATTTCCTCTGGTGTGAACTCCAGCCGTTTAGATGGAGCTGTTGTGTGATGCCTCAAGGCCCTGCAGCTCACCTATGAATGCTGGACCTGGAGCAGCCTGCTGTGGGGCTGGTCCCCAGCCTAGCCCTCCCTGGGACAGCTATGTCTCATCCCAGCAGTGAATACATCAGCTAAACACTGCAGGTGAGAGGATGTGAGACGTGCAAGCAGTTTTGAATTCCACCCTAGTCAAAGCACAAAAGCTTGCTCTCTCCTTCTCCTCAGGATAAAATATAAACTGTGCACCTCTAAGGATGTGCATACCCCTTCTCCTTCCTCAGATCAGTATAAACTGATTGAACAAGGTTTCCTGTAAGAGAAAAGAGAGGAAGAGGAAAACTGCTGCTGCTATTATTTTTTAACAATAGGTACGGGGTGCTACAGCAGCACAGGCTGCCTCAAACATAACACACGGGAGCCCCAGTAGTGCCTCTTTCAAGGCCTTAACAGAAGACCTGTCCTTAAAGGACAGGTTTTCTTTACAGATACTTCATGTCACAAAATGACCCATTCAACTGCCAGTTCTGTCAGCAGCAGCAGCCACTGTCAGTAACTGCTTTCCAGCCTGCAAGCACTGTGCTGCCACTGCACTGGGAAACAGGAACACTCTTGACACTTGTAGAAGCATGGAGCACTGCTGAAAGCCCAAGCACCACTGGGACATTTTTCCAGATATGACTTTCCTCACTCATCACTGCGTGAGAGCACTGTGGAAATTTGGGGGAAATGCATTGAGTGCATATGGGTTAATTTTCATCAGCTGCATAGGATTTTATACCAAAGGATGCTGTTGACTTTGTTACAAGGGTGCGTGTTATCTAAATGATACTGAGGCCAGTGGGTGATGTGATGGTAGCACCTACCCGTGTTTACTGAGAAACACCTCATTGTGCTTCCACTGGAGGAAACAGCAGCAAGAGACCTGTCACATTCTGTTTCTCAGGGTCTATCTGCTCAGTGTTAAATGTAATTAACTTCAGTCCTATCTAATTAGCTGCTCTTTGGCCAGGACGTGTATCTCAGATGGATGCTCACTGTAAAGATTTTTTTCTTCTGTATTCATCAAGAATTCAAGACCAGATTAAAATAATCATGCAGCTCACTTCTGCAGAGAGGTGCAAATGGCTGCTGAAAGGGCTGACCTTCATCACGCTCAAGTGCAAGAAAAATGCTGCCTTAGAGGTGGCTGCTCAAGGCTTATATTGCTTCAGGTGATCTATAGGTACTTTACTTACTGTTTGTGTAGACATTTAAACAGTGCATTATGCATTAGTGTTGTAATAAAACTCATGAAGAACATTCAATAGATCCCAGGATTTCTTCTGTCAGTAGAAGCAATTTTTTCCACAGCATGTCTTCCATGACCTTTAGTTTGTCTTGTGAAGTACTATCATCAGGAACAACAAGAACATTACATTCATGTGGAAGGAAGAGTACAAAACATTCATATAGAATAGACAGAGCTTTGGGACTAAAAGTGTCCTGTATAGGAATATTTGTGAGATACATGTGTGCCAGGGAAATATCAGAAACCCAGGAGTTGAGAGTAATGGTACTAGACTCTGAGTCCTTGTATTTATTTATTTATGATGTCTAGACAGTGAATTTTCCCTCATTTTTCTGCTGAGAGCTGTGTCAGAGAGTTAGAACTGGGAAAGTTCAGTAATTGTACTTATAACTGTACGTATGTTCTTGATGTGCCTATTTTTTCTCCCTTTTCTACCATTTTTCTACAGCACTGTAGCCCAGGCAAATTATTTTTTCAGGCCTATCCCAGCTTTCTTTTTCTTTACTGCATAAAAGACATAGCTTAAGGCACTTGAGTCAGGTTGAACCTGATTTTTTTCTATTCCTTGGCACTCTTTAATGCTGACTGCTACCATCTCTTTTGAGTAGTGCAGTACGTGCTTTCCTACCAGCTACACACACACTGACATATGGTTACCATCAATTTTATAGGGGCCTGGAAGCACAAGGGATTGTGTTCATTTATCCTGCTATAAAGTGGGGCACAGAATTTGTATCTTCTACTGTGGGTCACCAGTTCAAATGCAAACCCAGGACAGGACTGACCAGCCTTGGTGTGGGGACTTGATGGCTTTTGAGCCACTGGCTCTGTGAGACTGGTTCCCTCAGCACACCCAAGGAAGTCATTTGAAGATGAAAAGGAGACATTTTCTGCTTTATCCTGCAAAAGCAGCAGCAATTCTGTAAACTGGGTGGTGTGAGGTAGCTGCTGAAGTTGCTGGAGAATGGTGGAACCCTCTCCCCACCAACCTCCAAGGCAGGCCTAGCAGGGGCAGTGATGATCAGTGACACTCCCCAGCTGGTACCTGCTCACCAAAGCACAGTCCCAGCTGGCACCATTCACAAAAGGCTTCTGGGCCACAAGGATGGAAGTTATAGGGGTCACCAGCCCCTTTCTTATGCTGATAGTGATGTTGGAAGGTGGACATGCACACAAACGCTGCACTCAAAGTGGCATCAGGGTGTGGGGAGGGCATGATTTGGGGAGATAGCCCTACATGCCCCACTACCCCTGCAAGCCAGAAGTGTGTCTTTCAGAAACAGTGTCTCTCCCTTTCACTTTGTTTTTTTCCTTTTTGTTCCCTCTGGGCTCTGGAAACATGCATTTTATTGCTACACAGCAACTTCCCTGAACTCTATCTGGAAGATTAATGGCTTATTGAAGAACAGGCAGGATTTAGATTGTCATCAAGAGACCCATAAAAGTAAGCATGTAAAAAGTGTTATGGAAACAGAGTGTGGCCCCTTGGAGTTTTCAAGGCTTGAAGCTGGGCTGTACACATGCCCTGCATCCCGCTCCCTCACCCCTTGCTGGGAGCACACGTGGAAGGGCAGTGGGAGTCATTATTTATGCTGGAAATGAATGAGTCCCTTGCAGTGAAATTTACTGTAAGTGCACCTTTTCACATGAGCTGGGTTTTTTCCAGGCTAAATTCTGCTTTGTTGGTGTGCTTGTGCATCCTGTACGTCACTGGGAACACATTAATGACCATCAGGAACATTTCTTTTGGAATCCTCACAGATATCCCTAGTGATCCAATTTGAAGCACTGCCTGGAAAATGATTAACTCCTCTCTTTGGTCTATAAGGGATTACACGAATCTGCTCTGCTGCTTCGGGCCACAGCCAGCTCATTCCTGTAGACATCCTCATGTTCCTCTCCAGGGACCTGCGCTTTTAGGGAGTCCTGCACGTAAGCTATTGTTGCATCTGAAGGCCAAACTGTTCCATTTAAGCATGGGTCCATAAAAGTGCTACCAAGCCCTAGGGAAAGACTGGGCTGCAAGATACCAGCTGAGCCGTGACGCAGTGAAAGTCCTGCTCTAAAGTCAGCTACAACCCTCAGCCTTTTTTAACCCCTAATTTTTTCACAAGATTCATCAGTGGTCATGTATTCTGTGTGTGGAAATAATGGGTTCATAAGTATGTCAAGCATTGTGAGGTTAGCAGTACGCAGTTACTGCAACCTGATTACTGAATATTGGCTGAAGTTGCCTCTCTCCCTATGCTACCATGGAATCTGCATGTTAAAGCTCAGACAGAACTGAATGGGGAATCCTGGAGCTGTAAAACACAGCTGGCTTAGAGAATTGGTTGTTTGGTGAAGGTTTGAAAAAGAAGCTCTGAAGATTTGTTAGGACAGCTCATCCTCACACATATCATCATTTGCTCCATTAGCTTTGATCCAGCACCTTCCCCCAATACTTCAATTTCCATGTGCTCCCCTGCCTTCCTCAACACCATGGGTCACTTTCCGTACATCATAGTAGAAGTAAAATTAAAGTATTAAAATAATCCTGTTTCTTTGGCTTTGCATATTTTTTCTCAACCCAGTAAAGGTGCAGGTTTGCTCTTGGCTCCTTGCACTGGTGGGCTTCCCCTACAAATGGCCTCAAAAGAGCTCCAGTGACCTTGAATTCTCTAGGTTTTCAGGCATGTCAGTGGGGTCTCTTCACTCTGAATCTGTTAGTTTTTGGTCCAATGCACACCAGATTTCTCACCTTCAGTCACAAATGTCCCTGAGGGCAGGTTAACCAGCAGCCTGCTTTTAACCTGCTGTACAGAGATGTTTGGTTTTCATTTTTCTCCCCACTGTGCCCTGGATCAGCCACATATGAAACTGGCTGCCCTGACACAGAGCTTTGACCCACATGGGGCAAGCTGGGACCTGGGATGCTCCAACTCCCCCTTCCACCTGCTGGGGGGGTTGAGTCTGTCAGGGCTGAAGAAAACTGTTGCAGAGATGGGGTGGACATGAGCTATGGCTCATGTCCATGAGACCTGCAGACATGAGCACTGTGCCTTCACACAGTATTTTTGTGCAGTGTTTCTGCATGGAGCAACTGGAAGATATTGAAAAAAATCTCTTCATTACACCGATTGACTCAGAAGAAACTGAGATGATAAAACAGGTGATAAAAGCCTTAAAAAGAAGAGAATTCCTGCCTCCAAACAAGGGCAGCAAGTGTTGTGCAGCTCAGTGAGGGGCTGTGAGTGCTGCAGAGGGTTCACAGCCCCCATGGGGCACCTCTGAGAGGTCTCTGTGAGGCACTGCCCAAGCTAGAGCTTTTGTAGCTCCATACCAGCCCCACAGGGGTTCCCTGAAAGCATTCTGTGAGTTTCACCTCAAGTTTGGTCTCTCTGAGTCCCATAGAAGCCCTGTGCCTCCCCCTGAGGCCATTTGCCATGTGGGAGCCTGGGAACAGGGTGGCTCAAGATGATGGCAAAGGGCTGGGGCAGAGGCATCTCTACAGGACTGAGGGTGGATGGCCCTGCCCTGGCCTCACCACTCAGGTGCTGCTGATCACAACTTTATGCTCTTTCATCCCCCAAGGCCTGTGATTAGTCCCCAGTAGCCATGTCAGGATACATTTCATGGTTTAATTACACATCCCAGTCAAAGTAATATCTCTGGTTGCTCAGCCTGTCAGGCCCCATTAGCTGAGAGCATCCATGTCCCAGCGCTGAGCAAGCTGGGGAGAATGTGCCAAGCTTACCCAGTGAGTGCTTTATCTTTGCTGCATCTTTAATACAAACTGCTCTGACATCTCCTCATCCTTTGCAGAGCTCCCTTGTGAAGGTACAAAATGATTGTGAAGAGAATCAGCAAATGCCTGCTCCTGTTTCCTGCCTGATGGCTGTGCCCACGGAGGGGCCAGAGGGACATGGTCAGTCCTTTGTGGTGGTGGTGGTGGCCACAGCTGTGGTCTCAATCACAGGGTAATCAGAAAGCATTTCCTCCCCACAGGCTAAGGTCTGCTCTAGTTTTGCCTTGTTGATATTTGTGAAACCTCTAATTAGCTGCCCTTTCATTTTGCTTTGTATCTGAGGTTGATACCGTGTCATCTGCTTTTCTCAGGAGTTTTAATATTTCCAGTGACTTATAAAAAGGGCAATTCTGTCAGGCATTTTGTGACCTTTAACTTGGGAGAATGTCATTCTTGAGGGTGACTGAGGCCATTTTGTCTGCCGTGTTCCTCACAGTGATAATTTTGTGATGATGGTCACTCTAGAAAATCAGGCTCCAGATTTTTAAGTGTGGACTAAGGAATCCCATAGTGAATTCCTTTCTATCCAAGCTGTATACAAAGAAAATCTTGTTTGTTGTCTAATGCCAGTAGTGAGGGACCTCAAATGAGCCAACTGGTCTTCAAAGTCAGAAGGAAAAAAATCTGGTGAATAGTAAGTTTGTTGGGAAAATGGTATGTAGGTCATCCCAAAACTATTTATGAATTCAGGTCAAATTTTCTGAGTAGTTACTCCTGGGATTTCTTTTTTTTTTTTTTTTTCTGGGAGTGGATTAATTTTTCCCTTTTACTAAACTCAGGGGTTAATGCATTTGCCCAGAAACTGGGAATCCCTCTTGGAGTTTCAGTCCATGCTTGGGTGGAGCTGGGTAATCCATTCCCACTGAATTGGCAGCATTTCTGAATATGTTAGGAAGAAAGGGCAGTACACCCACAGTATGTCCCACTGGACCTGTGTCCCTACTGTATAAAATATGTATTTCCTGAGCCAGAGAGAAAGAAATTACAAATACTCCCTACTATGGTGGTTAGCAAATACACAGAGGCAAGTACATTTCGAATTTCTCCTATGCAGTCCGCTCTGACTATAACTGGTATAAAATTGTACAAGAACATCAAGACACTGTGAGATTTGTTTATCCTAAAGCCTGGAAGCTATAGTGCTCCCATAAGAGATGTGGATTCTCTCAGGGCACAGGTAGAAATCAGCCTGGATCCATTGCTTCTTGGATGTAATCAGGGAATTAAATATCATAACATTTCTTTTGCTCTTTAAGAAGCAAAGGATTTGTTGAAACAACTGTGTTTCAAGTAAAAGCCATGTTGGTTTGGTTTTTGGTGAGGAAACATCAACTTAGTTAAATTTGTAAATCATCTTCTTGATTAAAAGCAGTTATTCACATGAATCTGTCAAAGTGGGGCCTTGTTTGCCAGCTGCTAAAGGAGGAGATGAAAAACAAGCAAGTCAATTCACCAGAGCTTGCAGGCTGGGAGAGGAGATGTGGTAAACAGACATCTGAGACAAAGTAATCTGGGATGTGCTTTGTGTGTCATGAGTCAGGCAGGCAATGGATAATAGGTAGGTCTTTGGCCAACTGTGTTTATATTTAAAAACAACCTGAAAGCAATAATTAGATCTCACTAACTGCTTCAGCGTTCTAGTTAGAAGTGCTGCTAGCTACAACAGACTATCATAGTGCAAGCATGAGGGAAATATTCAGCTCATGAGACAGAAAGGACTGTCTGACTTCTCTGCAGTCTGTCCTAAGCATAGAAGAAAAAGTGGAGCTAGGCTGACATTTATCTTTCTGAGAAGAAACCAGCCTGTCTTTAAATTGTTCTTTGGGTTTTTCCATCTGATTTTATAAATGACATGTTATTTTACTGCACCCTTAACTGGAACCAGACCTTAGATTTTGATGAGAATATGTCCTGTCTTTTTCTTAGTAGCTGCTAATACTGGGGAAGGTGCAGTGGGCAGAATATCAGGGGTAAAATCCTACAAAATATAAACCTGTAAGCACAGGCTTTTGGATCAGTTCAGGACCACTCACAATATTCTCTGCTCATTTCTCTATACACCTGTTTTCAGTGGGAAAAATAAAATTCCTTTCAGAGTCAGGAAGGACGAAAATACTGGGCGTAACCTATAAGAAAACTTGATTTTCAGCTGTATCTCTACGGTTTTGTCCAGTTAGTTAATGGGGCATCTAATAGTGGTGTAGTAACATTTCAGTGTGTAGTAACATCTCCCATCCAATCTGATCCATGCAGCAAACAGCTGAAAAGTCACCCCATGGCAGCTGTTGCCTCTGCAATACCTGAATGGAATAGAACCTTCACAGGGAAATTTGAAGAGGACTGTTGCATTCCTGTAGGGTCTGGCTGCACAATATATCATACTGGGGAGAGGAGAATGGCCCAGAGTGTGGTGGTAAAGCAAACAGGACACTGTATGGTGGGTCATGTAACAGGGCTGTACCTGACACAAAGAGTTCACTGAGATACCGAGATGGGCCAGAGTTCATCAGTTTGGATATTTTGCATATGATTGCCTTTGAGGGAAGTACCACACAGTTTTAGCCTTAGTGGGAGTAGCAGGTGCCTAATCATTCCCTGTGTGCCCGAATTTTGTGCAGTAGTTGGTATTTGGTGTTTGCTTCCTCAGATTTGTTGCAGTTAATGCCCAGCCACTGAGCTCCAATTCCTGTGTATATTAGGATGTGCTGGTATTTGAAGTGGAACGTGTAATATTCTGGTTTTGCATCTGTAAATGAATGCACAACTTTCCTGGGTTGCTGTTGATAGAGAGTGCAGGAGCAGGCATAATCAGCAGTTCCAGGATTTATCTCTAAACAAATGTTGATGAGAGAAAAGCAGCAGTGCAGCACCTTGAGCTGGATATAATTCTCATCAATTCAGTGAGTAAGCACACAGGATTTGCCTTATGAGCTGACAGACCATGGACAGTCTCCAATCCCATGGCACTGCAGAGTTATCAAAGTTCACTAAATGCTTTTACCTAAATGCTAATGCTAGCACTCTGAGGCCAATATTTCAGTCTTAATAAAAATACAAACCCTGTTGGACAAGTCATTTAGAGCTGCATCACAAGGACTGCACAAAATTTATTTATTCTTTTTCAATTCAAGAGAAACCTAGAATAAAAAGATAGTCAAAGGGAAATTTTAATGAGATTGATCTCAGCAGAAGAGTTTAACTGAACCACGTGGCTCAGAGACAATATCAAAAGGTGACATTCTCCTTCCAGGACCCTGGGGCTGCCCAGTGCAGCCGTGGCTGGGACCACCAGTCCTGGCACAGCTCTGGGACTGGCTGTGTGTGCTGGGCTCAGGTCCTGGGACAGCCCAGGCCAACTGGGGGACTTGTCCTTATGGTGTGCTCTGGGACTGGTGTGCCAAACCCAGGCTGCAGAGCAGATCCCTGGCCCTGGAGGCAGGTGTGAGTGAATCCAGTCAGGGTAATAAAGCTTATTACTGTCCTCAGGACATTGAGCTCCTTTCCTACAGATCTCTTTACACTCAGAAGGTGGGAAGCAGGAAAATACTACTTTAAGTATTGCTTTTGTGACTGGAAGATGTGTTTTTTATTCTTTCCTCTAACTCACATTTGTGATTTTTAAAATAATTTTATGTGAACTGGAATATTTTTCGCAGCAAGAAAGCTGTCAGGCTCTTCTGGTAGAGGAATTTGTAAGCATGGTGAGATCTATTGCAGTACTTTAGCATGTAATTACTAATCTCTGTGGCACAAGAGCTTTTCCAATTCACAGTCCTACTCAGTTTTAGGGAGGTTTGTCTGTAGATGCCTGTGACTCATCAGGAAAATGTGCCCTCCTCTTGTGAGTTGCACAGAAGGGGTGAAAGGGGTCACCCTGGTAGCTTGTTAAAGGTGAGTCAAGTGCAGAAGATCACGGAACTTCAATTCTGCTGGTTTGCCTGGGAAAGTTTCTGGTGCTTTGCATGGCAATGAGTTCTTTTTGCTGCAAAGGCAGGGTTTGAAAGCTGAGATGAGTCACCACATTCGAATGCTCATTCAGTCCCTAGTCCCACGTACTTGCTGAGTGACCCAGGACCAGTGCGTGGGTGGGTTCTGTGGTGTGCATCCCCAGCTGTGCCCAGTTCACAGGGGATGCAATGGACTGAGAGTTTCTGCAGCAAGAGCCCGTGCTTTTGAGCTATGTGGCTCACTGCTTCAGTCCTCAGTTTTGCTAAAACCTCCTCTGAGGTTTGCTCCAGGTGAGTGGTGAAGTGCAGTGAAAGAGGAAGCAGGAGGCAGACTCACAGATGGCACAATTACTCTGCTGCCCCAATTGCACTAGGCTAGGTCCAGCTTTCAGAAACTGAAGATGAACCTTAATGTGGAGGACTTCTTGTGATTTGGTTGCTTGGTTGGTTCTTTTTTATGTTTGGTTTGTTTTTTTTTTTCCTGCAAAGCCAGAAAGGCATGCAAACTCATTGGTAAGAGTTCCCCCTCACTGACAGTCCCTGCTATCATCGCTAAACCTGGGCAGAAGGTTTCTGGATAAATATTTCTAAACTCTTTAAAAGGCAATTAATTAATAAACTCTAAGGGGCCTCACTCTGTTTCCATAACACTTTTCACATGCTTACTTTTATGGGTCTCTTGATGACAACCTAAATCCTGCCTGTTCTTCTATGCAGAAGAGTCAGTGAAAGGTGCTACAACTGGATTTCGGATATATCCTTTATATACCCATTTATACATGCATGTGTTCACTCTATGAATATGTGATCCTGTGGTGCAAGAATAAAACTTCTGACAGCAAGGAAGGTTAAGAGGAGCAGAAAGGGTGGTCTGAGAAACAGGGTGGTAATTTCAGTATGCTGCTTTGTTCTGATGTTTCACGGGGAACATCATCATCTGTGAGAACACTGACTCTGTCCCAGAGGACAAGTTTCTTGAGTCCTATTACATACTGGCTTTGGGAGGTGTTAGAGGCAAAAGTCTCCTGGAGCACAATGAGCAGAGAACCCCAAGACACGGCAAACTGACGGCAGAAAGAAATGTGTACTTTTATTTTTAAGTGTCTGTTCCTTGGAAGCTATGAAGCATACTAATGGGTCCTTCCTGTTGCCTTTCTTCCCAAGCTTTTGCCTGACTTTCTGTCTCACAGCAGCAGCTGCCACCCGGAATTTGAGGGAAAAATTGCAAAGAACAGTTATCACCAGTGGATTGAGCTTTGGGCACTGTTTTTATAAAAGGTATGGGAAAACTTGCCTGGAAAAAACACCTGCCAAGGCATAATAGGTACCTGGGGATCTGCCTGTGAAAAGTGATGTGAAGGCAAGCTCAGATCTCAGAATCTAATAAATTACTGACAGAAGAGGCTCCAAAAAATGCAAAAATTTTCAAAAAATTCTCAAAGCCATTTTTTTAATCTGAAGTTATGAAAATGGTAAATTCTGCTCCAAGTTCATATTATCTTGCTTTTAATTTGTTGTTGATGTTGCCATGGCACCGGAGTTCTGTGGAGGTAGAAGGAATACTCTGTACTGCCCTCACCTCTGAGAGAGAGCCACTCCCTCAAGCCCCTGCAGGCAGGGCAGCTGCTGTTTCATGCAGGTGTAAGCTGACATCGAAGTGTGCTAGACATGTTTCTGTAAATTGTCTGCTGCTGTTGTCACTTCCCTGTTCTCTGTACCTTCCTGTGTAATGGCAGCACAGCCCTGGTTGGCATTCTTTTTCTCTCTGAAGTGGGATCTGCCATCAGGAATTTGCCTGATGGCAAAGGATTCCCAAAAAAGGACATTTTTCGGAGCTACTCATCCTGTGCAGGTCTTGGTGCTCCAATGACTTACATTCATAGTTTTCTCTCGTTTTCAGGTACCACCTCATTTTTGGGTAAAATCTCACTTTCCTAGAGGCACATTCCCTGTTTTCATTCTTGTAATTACAGCTTTATTAGGGTGTGAAATTATCAAACTGACCACTCTGTGGCCTCTTGATAAAAAAGGTGCTGAGCAACATACGTCAGGATGCTGAGAGACTATTCTGTGCAAGCATTATCCTGTGCTCCCCTGATTTTATTCCTTTCTGTATGTATCCATTCTAGGGTTCTCTTGGAGATACTGTGCTAGATGGTCTGTGCTTTTCTGGTCTGTCAGGTAACATTATTTAAAATGCTTATTAAAATTATTATTAAAAGCTTATTAAAATATTTACAAAATTGTAACAAGATATTACATTCCTGATGTTGTAAGCTGCTCAAATTTCTTGGATAATCATAGTGTGATAATCACACTTAGACTTTAAAGGGATTATTCTCTGCTAATGCAGTTTGCATCCTTTTATTCTGCAGAAGTTGACAGAGATGTTTATTATTCCTATTGTACAGCTAAAGGGAGTAGAACTTGATAGCTGAAATTACATGGAATTGAGCTGATATGCATGGAAGCACAGACTGATAATATTTTGAGCCACTCTCAGAGAGGCTGCAGGTTCAGCAGATGTGAGGCAGTAAAATTGTATCTCCATGAGAAGAAAGTTTATGCAAACACTGCTCAGATCAGCTAGAGGCTTGCAAGCTGTTACTGGCTTTGCAAATGAATAATTATGTGAGGAAACCACGACATCCAAAGGGTTTGGCCTTTCACAGGTGTACAGAAAGGCAGGTGCAACCAGACATAAGTCATGGGGAGAAAAGAATCTGGTCACAGTTGTAGTGAAAGCAGTTTGTGACACTGCTGGAATTTAGCCCAGGGCTGTGGATAAGGGGTTTTTAGAAAAATACCCTTAGAGATGGGAAGAGTATTGATCAAAATAGGAACTGATTTTTAGCTTGCCTATATTATGAAGGTTACCTAAACTGTTAAGTTCCTTGCTAGCCACTTGCTTCCAAACAAGTGATGTGGTTCCCTGTGATGTGCCCTTTTGGAAAGGGGTCAGTTCCGAGAGATGCAAGGCATAAAGGGTAGCTGAAATTTATTGTCCTCACTGTGGCTGAAACAATTGTTGAAAAGTGAAGGAGGATTGCTTGGGTCCGTGTGTCACCTGTGCAGGTAAATAAAGGGCTTGGGTACCTATCTTTGCTATAAAAGAAGTTTTTATCACTGCAGACAAAACTTCAGGTCTGCTTAAGGAGAGAATTTAGAGAATTTTGACTACACTAAGGCTCTGAAATTGCTGTTCAGGTTATTTTTAGAAAGTTTTGGCTTTCTCGTACTACCATAGCAATGAGTGCTGCTGAGGGCTGCCCTTGGGCACAATTTTCATGCATTTAGTTCTGTTTGCAAGTGTTTGGTAGGTCCTGGCACCACTGCAAACCATGGCATGCTGAGGCAGGCTCTGTGTGAGCCTCTGAGAAGGCTCTCAGGTGAGCATTTAGATGTCCATAAGCTCTCCAAACTCTGGAAAACTCTAACAGTTCATTGTTCTGTGGGTATAAATGGGGCCAAACAAGCCGAATGCACTGACTGTGCCTTGTGTAAGCACAAGGCAGGATTGGGGAAGGGCTCTTCAAAGTGGTGTATTTACTAATGGTAACCTAAGGCTTATGCTGCAAGTCTCTGCTGTACTGATTTAGTACTTCTAAACTTGCCCCAGAGCCAGTGTGTGTGAGATTGCTGTGCTCATGTGCAACAGTCCTGAAGAATTCCATTTGCTGGGGCTGATGAGAGTGGCTCCAGTGGATACATGCTCTGATAAAGACCAAGCCTGCCTGTTCTTTGGGGAGGGCTCACTGGGCATGAGGAGCAAAGCAGGAACTTCAGACATCCAGTGCTCCCTGGAGCACATCAGGCTTGCTGCACACACAGTGAAAAGATCTTGCTGGCTTGTCAGCTTTGGATGTCCCATATGCTCTTAAGATTTTTCTAGTGTTCCCTGTAAATAAGTGCTATTGAGAGACCAGACCTGTTAAATGTAAGGATAATGCTGAGAGAGTGATTCTCATTGCCTGGTGCTTTGCTTTCTCCACTGCCAGGGAACACTAACATGCATCTTTTTTTTATAAATGGATTTCTAATCTTAAAACTCCAGTTTAATCCCAAAGCACTCTAAATTTGAATTCCAGTCTGTTAAACCTACTTAAGGCTTCTACTTCTTCTCTGACTGTGCAAAATCCTTCAGTTCATTTTATTCTTAATCATCACCCACATGGCCTAATCATGCAGTCCCAGAGTAGCCTGTGCATTTATAGACTCTCTATCCTTCCAGCCTGTGTGGTGCAATTTGTGTGTCCTGAGACGAAGCTGCACCTGCTGTATTTCATGGCTAGAATTTAAAGATTCTTGTGGCTCATACCTATCTGACTTTCTTAGCTGAGCAGAAAGTCTGAGCAAAAATAACACTAAAACCCAGTGGATAAGAGCAAAGTGTTAAATGTGTGCAGAGGCAGTCCTATCTTATTTCATTGGCATGGGTGCATCTTTTAGGATTGTTAATTCCTGCTGCCTTTTATCATTGAGGTGTCCCTGCAAATGTGTTTTCCTTTCTTTATTCTATTGTATTATGACTCAGAGACTTGTTTAAATATCTAAAGAAAATATATAAATCACCTAATTCAATCAAGACTGGATTTAATTGCCATATCTGTAAGGAATTCAACAGGAATTGAGCACACTAACATATTTGAAGGTCTGAGTATTAATGCTAATGAAAAGAGCTGAGTGATGTGGATTTTTTTCTTGGGTTTTTTTTTAATTTATTTTGGTTGTTTGGGTTTTTTTTAAATCTACAGATAGGAATGGAAAAGTATTTTAACTTTTCCCTCACTTGCTCAGTTCCTGACCTGACCACCGATTTCCCAAGGAAGGGATAGGGATGTGCACTGTACATGTTATGGGAATGCACATCACTGAAACAATGACCTGATGACCCATTCAGTGCCAGCTGGTTCCTGCAGAGCTGCAAGGTGGCAGCTCTTCATGTTGTAATGCTCTGAGTAGAGTTTGAGCCTCCAGGCCTGGCATATGAGAATGACCAAGCTGTGGCTTGGAAGAAGGGATTGCAGGTGACCTTGCCCCTGATAAGTCACATTATCTGTACTTATTATCCAAGAAGAGAAACAGCCTTGCCCTTAATGCATTGCAGCTATGACTAATAAAGGTAAGTGTGATAAAAGAGGTGGGTTGGCTGCTCAAGGAGGGCCTTGAGAAGGTAGAGGAGCCCTGAGGGAGAGGAATAATCCAGAAAGATATGAAGACTGAAACAAGGAGAGTTGCTGCTGTAGAAGATCAGCTGTGAGGTCAGTCTGGGTCTGATGGAGTTGGAGCCTGCAGTCAGTCTGCAAAACAATCCTTGCAGTCCCAGTCCAGCAGGAGATAACCAACAGTCAGAGTTTGCAGCTGGACCCTACAGCAGGAGCTTGCTGTAGTCAGAGTCAGAATGGTGAAGCTGTAAAGGAAAATTAACTGGGACCTCTTTCATGTTGTTAAATATTTGTGTCATGGCTCGTTTCCACCCCTAATGAGAGGACTACTCTAACACCAAGCCTGGTTGGGTTGTTGCACTCTGTATTCCCCATTATTGTCTTTTACAGTCCTGCTGATGGAGAAGTGGGATTTGGCTTGCAGATGGGATGCTTGCTAGTGCTCAGTTGCTGTAGCTTTAGCTCTGGGTTTTGTAAAATCTTCTATGAAGCAATTTATTTGGGGCCCTGGGTTTTAGAAACCCACTGGGAAAGACAGTGGGAGTGTATGAATTAAGGTAGGAATGGTGCTCCTTCAGCACAAGCAATGTAGATAGAAAATGCATCAGGCTGAGGATGGTAAATGCTTTTAGCACATGCACATGCCCGATAGGATGGGATATTCAGTGATATTCCTGTTCAAAATATCTTGTTTCTTCTCATGAACTGTCTGGTTTCCTTTTCCTTGGAGCTCTTGGTGTTCACTGTCTGAAGTGATGATGTGGCTAAGATCAAATTCAACCTGACAAAATAAGTCAGAGGATGAGAAATCCTCCTTTATTCCAGTCTCCCCTGTGAGCAGACAAATGTTATTTCACCCAAGTGAAAAGTTGTTCTCAACAGGGTTCAGATTTTTAGATTTAGTGAACTTAAGTGGTTTTCTACATATGAAGATAACGTTGGTGTTTGTTTGTGTGGGGAATTACATTGTGCTTTTCTGCTTGTGATCTTTAAGCTGATATATTAAGAAGGGATTATTCCATGCTGGCAGCTCATTCTTTCCTGCCCTTCCTGTCACCTTCTTCTAAAACACTAGGCATCACAGGTCATGGAGTCAGGCAGAGGGGCAGTACTTGAAAGAGGTTTTGCTTTGTGCAGGGATCCTGTGATGTCAGGAGAACAAATATGTAGGTTAAGGGATGAATCTCATTTGTCTTTTTTGTTTCTAGATAGTTTAATATGGTCTGCTAGCTAGGCTGTCCTTATTGGTTTTGTCATAATCTCGTGCAAGGACAGAGCTAAAGGCCATGCCTGTCCAGCAGAGGTGTGATAGCTGCCAGACTAACTAATTAAGGCATCAGTTTTAGTAAGTGTCTAAAACATCCACTAAATGACAGCAACAACACCAAGCTGGAGTGTGAAACTGGAGAATCCTTTGGGAAAACAGGAGCAGTAATAGGAGCACTTCATTAATTAAGGCTATGCAATAAGCATAATTGTTGCTCTGTTTGGGCTGGCTCTTTCTAAACACAACTTGCAAGTAAGCTAAAGAAACAATCTTGAGATGTGATTATAAGCAGAAGGAACTTGAATGTGAAGTAGGGGGAAGTGGAAAAAATGAGGCTACGGAAAAGAAGGGTGCCTGTGGGAACAGCTCAATTTATTATTTTTTCCTTTTTCTCAAATAACCTTCATTATATAATCTCAAGAAACTTTGCTTTCATATTATAAAATTTACATACATAAGCCTAAACCTGAAAACATGTGTTTTTTGGCTTTGCTAGCAATCTTTTATAAAACAGAAAGGGCCCTGAGGACAAAGCACTTTGTTGTTTGCTTATCTTTGGAAGGTATTCATTCGGTCTTAACGTTCTGTACTCTCCCTAGGCTCAAGTAATGTGATCCTAGGAGGTATTGCTTACAGCTAAATGCAGTGTTTAGTCTTCAGAATTTTGTAGCACACAGAACAAACAAAGTTTTGCCAGTCAGCTTGGAAATTTCCTGTGGCAAGTTACAAGTGGTCTCAACATTAATGAGTGTTGGGTGGGTGAAGGTAAGGGTCTCTGACTCTTTCCAAATTTGGCATTTACACTTCTAAGGTAAATGTTGTGTTCTAACTGCATAATATTCACAGTGGCACTCAACCCTTTCTGAGAATCCTTTTCTGTGGGACTCCACATCATGAAATCTCTGCTCTTTCATGTGAGTGTGCTGGTGTGTCTTGGTCCAACTGAATTGAGCTATTTCTCAGAGAGGTATTGTAATGTCAGAAGTTTTTGGAACAAATCCATAAAAATGAGTAGTAGCAAATTGTCAAAGCTGAACAGTGTAGCCTGGGTGTTTTGAAAGTAGTCAAACAGAAATCACTCAGCTGCTAAATGTGGTGCATAATATGAGTTAAATTAGCTTTGGTGCCTGTGGTGGGTTTATTTTATTAGGATTAGGCAAAAAGCAAAGCAGGGCTCAAGCTTTGAAAGGCATAAACCTGCCAAAACCAGGACAGTGCCAAAGGTAAAACAGATGGCAAATTGATGCTGATTCTTAAGGGAATCTGGCAAGATTAAGTTGGGTAAGGATGAGTTTCTACAGGAGATAACTATTAAGCAATTATAATAAACAATAAAATTAGTAGTCATATAGATATGCTGAATAAGAGAGATTCACACAAAGAAGCCATGTCTCATATCCATGATGTTTTTGTAAGGTCTCAATAGTCAAGGAGTTAATTCTCCATCTGGCTTATGTTAGAGTACTAGAACTTCTTAAAAACCCTAACCAAACAAAAACATAATCCCAAAACAAGCAAAAAAGCCCCAAAACACACACTCAAAATTCCTCACAGAGATCAAGTTAGGAGTAAAGCACGAGTTTTCCACAGCGGTTGGCAATAATATAAAGGGCAGGAAAAAAATAGGAAAAATACTAGGAAAATAAAAGAGAGAGCATCTTCATAGTTTGTTCTTGTCTCACTTAGTCTGTGCAGTTTTGCACTTCTCATAGTGTTCAGAAATTTCTGTGAAGATGTAGGAAATGGTGACATTCCTTAAACTTGGAAGATATGATGTGAGGAAAGGCAGACCATGGCAGTTCATAAACTCAGAGATGTGGAAAAGGTGACTAGTGAAGGCATACTCAATATTTCTCCTGACACAGGTCTATAAGTACATAATGAAATTACCAGCTGACAAGTTTAAGACAAACAAACCCCCCCCCCCTTACTTTCTTTTTCCATAGGAACATAATTAAATGATGGCATGCCTTGCCACAGGATGTTTTGAAGGCCAAATGTTTCAAACCATTAGTACACAAATCAATGGCAGAAAAATCCACAAAAGGCTCCTGAACAGTAGATACAGTCTCTGGCTGAGGAAGTTCAGAGCTGGGAGGATACACTTGGGAAATATTACTGTGTACTTGTGCTGCTTTCTCTAGACATCCCAGCCACTGTGGGGGAAAAACAGCAGATTAGAGGCCCCTTTGACCTGACCCTGTATTTGTAATGTTCCTGGGGATTCTCCCTGGTATATTCCAAGGAAGCATCTGTCCTCCTCCAGCTTTCTGCCCTGCAAAAGTCTGGCTCCTGTGGATGTATATAAAGCCAAGCCAATAAAAGCCATTTTCAGTGTCCTCTTCCAGGCTTCCTCACACACCAGGACAAAAGAAGGCAGCTCGTCTCACCGCTTGTTTTCTTAATACAGTGAATAAACTAATTTTGGTGGGATTTCTCTTAGTCCAGTGGCTCCACAGCCGACTTGTTTCCTTCCCAGCTTGCTCCTGCAGTGTATTTTCTGCTGCCAGATGAATTTTCCATTTTCGTATCCCCGAACAGCAGATTCTCTGAGACATATATTGTATGTGTGAGGTCTGGCACCACAAACTTGCCAAAAGTTTACCATAAAGTTAAAGTAATAACTGAAGGGTATGTGAGATATTTCAGTTTTGATGCTTCTGCTGTTTTATCCACTGTCATTTAAAAGGGGGGATTTTGTGGGATATTGAGGGTGGGTTTGGTTTTTTTTTTTTGGGGGGGGAGGGGGCCTGTTTGTATCATGGTTGTTATTGGGGGTTTTTTAAACAGGATTTTAACTCCCATGTTTATGAAACAGCTGAAAGAAGTTTTCTCAGACTTTTCAGGAAAAAAAAAAAATCCACCTCAATATCTAAAAATGGAAAATGCAGAAAAAAATTGTTTGAACAGACCTAAACATGAGTGAACACAGGGATTTTGCAATCTCCATATGGTAATGGTGTTTTTATATGTTTGACAGCAGCAGGCAACACAGAGGGGACTTCTGAGAGTCCATTATTTTTCCTGTTTTCATACACATTAGTGACAATTAACTGTGTAGATTCATTGAATCAGGTGACTATTAGACTGCTTTTTATCCTGACTTTTGAGGAAATTAAGTTTTATATAGCACACAGGAGTGTGCTATTCTTAAAAAGACCTAAAAATATTCAAATATTCCAGCTTCAAACTGAAAGAATCCACGACACATAATTGGATGCCATATGGAAAATGTTTAAGTTGCTAGCTTAGCATTCATCTGTGCTCTGGTTAGACACTTAGTGAACAGCTGTGGATGTAAAAAACAGATGAGTAATTGGATTGCCTATCTTCGGAAACAGAATTCACTACATGGTTTTAATTTTCTATGCGCTTTGAATGCTCAGCATGACGTCGATGGGAGCACAGCAAAGCAACGGGCAGGTTTAATGAGTGTGCTGGTTGTGCCACATTTCCTGGCTGGTGGCAGCTCTCCCAGGAGCTCTTTGATACATTCATTGGAACTGGTTTGAGGAAATCTGTAGTACTGCTGTCCTTTATGAAGTTCCCCATGGCAAATACCCTGTATTCCTGTTGGGTAATATTCTTTGGAAAAGGAATATCCCTTTGTCTGTGTGGACCAGCTCAGTTTGTGTCTGTGCCTTCAGATTGCAGCTTTCAGGTGCAGCTGATCTTCCTGCAAAGGGAGCCTGGCTGCACCACCAGCACAGAAATTAACTGACTTAGCAGTGAAAGGCATTGCTTGTAGTTCTAACTGAAGTGACAAATGTCTCAGTTTTCTTTCAGAAACAAAACAAACTCTAAAAGATTCTACTTTGTGTAATTTTTACTTATACAGCATCTCTAAGAGAGATTTCCTCTCCAATTATTTAACAGGGTTTTATAAAGAATGCTTCTTTAAAATAATATCTAAATTGTAGGTTGTTTTCCTTAGCAAACTTAGCAAGGCATGAATCTTCTGTACCCTGAGACCTGGTTTGCATACAAAGTGTGCTTTGAGGGGAAAATGGACAGCTTCTCCTTCCTTCTGTCCATCTTCCCACTGCATGTTGAAGGTAAAGGGAAAAGATAGTTTTGTCCTTTGTTTGTCTGGCAGCCCCACTTTATATTTGTCTCAAAATCAAGAGCTGCAGCTCCTGTTGTATTGTTGCTGCTGCTTCATGGTATTTTCCCCTGCTTTTGGCTGAGTGAAAGGCACAGCAAGTACGTCCTGCAAAGGATGTGAGTGGTGACTGATGTGTAATCCCACCTTGCCAGTAGTGAGCACAGTGGTGAATGAGAGCTGGCTGTAATCAGGTTTGGATAGAAAATAAACCTGTGTCAAAGAGCTGGCAAAAGGCCTCTCTTATGTTGGTATTTACAGATTAGGCCAAAACCTAATCTAATAGAAGGATTCCCTTGAGAAGCTCTGGTGCGTTTTGCTCTATTTGTGGTGTGGAAAAGTGATGCTTTACATAAACTCATTTGAAGAGGGACTGCCTGTCACTCAGGTATTTGCTGTACCTGCTTTGCTGTACCTGGATAAGACGAGGGTTTGCTGAGAGACTTGAGAGAAGAATGGAGTTGGCTGCAAGCACCTGAGATTTTGCTCAAATTTCTGAGCACTGAGCTCCTGCATGAGAGAGCTCACAGGATGGGAATGAAGCTGTAATAGTCTCTGACAACCATAAACTTGATTTCTCTCAGTTAAGCTTCGTGGTGATCAAATGGCTGTCAGGGCTGGGAAGAATTGCACTCCTCTAAGTGGGTTTTCATGAGGCTGGGATGTGATGTGGCTCAGGGAAGTTGTTTGTGGACAGCTAGAAAACCTGCTGCCAAGTTATTTGAGGAAAGTGCAAGCTCTCTGCTGTGTTTTTTTCAAAATTAAGACTCTGTTCCCTTTCCCCTACTTAGTGTTTTCTTGTTTGTTTCTTGTCCAAAGTTGCTTATGAATTAGAAACACTGAGCTCTTTCAGGAAACGAATGCTTTTGTGGGCTGTGGTCTTGTGAGTTCTGAAGTTTTCTGGGGGGAGTATGTTTCTTTGCTCTATTTTTGTTTTGGTTTGGTGTGTTTTTTTTTTTTTTTTTTTTCCCTGATATCATGTACTGTTTCAATTATTTACACCAAAATGTTCCAGGAGTTGGTTTGTTTGGAGATGGTGGTAACTTCTACTACAGGTGCTAACTGCTTTTGGCACTGTGCTCTGTGAGGTGCAATTTGTATATAAAAGATGGAGACCTCTCATGAAATGCACTGTTTTTGATATTGTTGAGAACTTCTCAGATAGTCTTTTTTTATATGCATAAAGACATTCATTCCCTTACATCCCTCATGAAAAAAATAAAATCTGAGTCCTGGGGAAGTCCACAGTGCAGCCACCATAGAGAAATGTTAAGAGATATTTTCACAAGTCTCAAGATTCTGGCTGTCTGCCCTAGCCATAAGTAGTTGCTACAAACTTATCTATGATTTTTTTTTTTAAATAATCAAATTCCTGGACTGTGTGAAAGAGCAGTAAGTACCTACTTAAATGTAATGCCACTGGAGTCTATTAATCTCTTAGTAGATGAGACATATTTATTTGTTTGAATGTGCAATGAGTCAGAGAGAGGCCTTGCACTGAAACTCCTATTTTGGTTTGCTCAAATACCCTTAACACCCTTTAAAACCTGATAAATAACAAAACTGCACTAGCAGCAGGGAAAAAATCCTTTCTTGACATCTCCAAGTCCCCCTAGAAGAGTACTTGGCCAAACCCAGGGCTGTGGACCTGGCCTTACCTGTGTGCATCCAGAAAACTGAAAGTATCACTTAAGAGCAGCCAGTCTCCCCTGCCTGATGGCCTTGGATGACTGGAAGGAAGGAATGTCTGTGGAAGTAAAAAAAATCCCACCAAAACAACACCTACAGAAAATTTTTTTGAAAACCAAAACAACACCACCCCCTGTCATTTATTAGGTGATCCTTTCCTCAAAATGTTCTCCAATTCCTTTTCTAATTCTTCTGTTGTCTTTTTGAGATAGAGAGCAGTAAGAGAAAATATTGAATTCAACATATTATGTAACATGGGAACAATGGGTTTTGACTAGAACACATTTTCTTACCTCTTCATGTCAAAATAATTCCTATCACTGTATTGGGTATTTTTAGCTACTTTCTGACAATTTATCTGCTATTTTAGTTGTTACCTGCAGCAAAATTTAGATAATAGATGTAAATACTAATGGCAAAACCAGATCATCACCACACAGGAACAATTAAGGCTTCTTTTCCCCATGTGAATTACTCTCTTTTTATTGGCAATAAATTCTATTTTCATTTAATGAGCTAATTATCAAATACTGGGAAGCTTCTGATCCTTCATAGTTCAGCTTAAGTTTTAACTGTCCAGAATGGGGATTTCATTTTGGTTTTATTTTTTTCCCTGTTTTTGTGATTGTCAAACTCTCTTGCTCTGTTTTTGTCCCTGTTTGACCTTTGCAAACTAAGAGAACGTTGAGTAGCACAAGTCCCAGTATAGGTTTTTGAAGTACCCCTCTTCAAATGTATTTCATTCTGAAAATTAAACCCTTGTTTCTGTCATTTGAACTCAGTAATTCTTTAAAGATACTGCTTTATCCTAGAGCAAAGTCAGAGTACACAGAAGAGTTGTGGCTGTCAAGGCCATTCAGAAATCTGTGTCAGTATCTTTGGGGGGAAATCCTAGTATGCTGAGTAACTTCATTAACACACTGGTCAATACTCAAAGCATTCTGATAGCTTTCCTAGGCATCACTGTGCTTGAAAGGCTCATTGACTCTTTCTCATTAAATCATATTTATCCAAGTATCTATTGATTCTGGCATACAGTAAATGTTTTACTGGCATATACAAGCAGCAGTTAAATTCTTTGGTCTGATGTTTGCAAGAACACTCTTAATCCATTTTGCAGATCAGGGAGATATTTGCCCACTATGCCCCTCTGCAAGTGAGAAGATTTACATGACAAGCTCTGCACTGTAATAGCATGGAAAAATTTTATACTGGGATCCCTTAGATCTCCTGGGTGAACTCTCCCTAGTCTTGGCAATTTATGCAGTTCATGTTACAGAGCTGGGGAAAAACTGCCTCTTTAACACTTTGGCTTGAGGCAGCTCCTCATGATTTCTTGGGCAGACTGGCTTAGCAGGTGAACCTGCCTGACCTCCCTGTGCTGCACACAAATGGAAAGAATTCAGTAGTGTTTCTGAAATGGGCTTATCTGCCTAAGTGTTTATGTCTTTATGATCTGTTGGTTTCAGAAACTTTCTGGCAGGCTCCTGGTTTCCAGTACTTTTGAAAAAGTTTTTTTATTAGTAGTCTTTATACATATAACAAGTTGAACTTTATGCCAACAATGAAAAAAATCTTCTTAATGTGGTTTTACCTTTAACTTGACAGAATTAATTCCTTTTGCTGTGTTCTCTACCTAGCCATATCTTCCTCCTTTTAAATTTTTTTAATATATCTTCTTATGTCTGTCCTTCCTCAGAAGTTTAACCACACTGTTGTTTTGAACATCTTTTTTTCTCTTGTACTGTTTAGAATTGACAACGTGGTTATCAAAGAGCAATTTTTCAGTGATCCAGCTTGAGCTATATCCTGTGCTTGAGAATCACATTTCATGTGCTTTCTGAGGTTATTTCTAAGCTTATTTAAAGTTCTGTATTATGCCACCATGGGTTTCATCTAGTAAGAACAGAGGTAGCCAAAGCTTCTTATTCTGTCAGTCTTTGTGGCCTCTCTAATCCTTGGCACCATTCTGTGGTCACTTTTATCATTGTGTCTGGGCTTGACCTCTAGTTTTGGTGGATGCTAAAGGCAAAGTCTATAAAGGAATAGTGGTTCAAACAAGAAAGGCCATGTAGCATGGATGGAAGCATCTATTCTGTGATTTCTGTAACTGTTCAAAATACACTGACCTCCACCACCAGAAAGATTTGCTTTCATCCTTAGAAAACATGTCACTTAACACTCCAGTATCTCAAAATGTTTCAGAAACATAATGCCTTGCTTGAAATGTGATAAATATTGCATATCAAGTCTAAAGTTTTGAGGACAACTTTGATGTCTGCAAAGGAGAAACCCAAAATCTAAGATTGCGAAACACCTGAGCTTTTGAGAAAACTCAGATCACTGCATTGAAGCTCAGCCCACCTCCACAGGGACAGTTCTGCTAGTGTTTGTCAGCTAAATAATGCAGAAATACTACTTCTGTATTTCAGAATATGAAAGGCATTGCAGAAAGCCACAATTAGCTGCTCATCTTACGATCTCTGGCAAATGGTTCCTGCTTGAGAGGCTATTGTGAGCAAGGCAAATTTGTTCACTGACTTTCTAGTGCAGAATAGCTAATTTACATTACTCAACAGAGCTGAAAGCAGCTGATGTTAGGAAGAAGAAATAAACAATTGTTTTGGGGAAATGAATGGAACAGTGAATTTTGCCAGGAATTACTGGACTGAGCTTCAATGCTTAGACAGAATTTCAGTGATAGTAGTGGACATTGCATAATGAACTAAAGTACTGTGCAGAACAACATGCCTAACTGTTATGGTAGACATTGTGCAGCTCAATTGTTCATTATTAGGTAGCTGAATTCTCTGCAGACTTGGAAAGGCACATGAATAATTTTATGTTTCACAAACTGTTGTAAGAAGAGATCAGGAGTAGGCTCTGCTGGTAGTATTTTTCATAATTTCATGGTTAGAGCTGTGCAAAGGTCTGTAAAACAGTTTTGATAATATGCTGTTGTCATTATACACCCAATGACCATCTCTTATCCAGCAGTTCAAAGCAGAAGTCTCTATGAGGAAAGTAGTTCTTCAGACTGTGTAATAGCAGTGAGCAACAGCTTAAGGAAACAGCAAGTGAAGAAATCCCAGTCTACAGGAAACAATAACATAAGAACCTTCATTTCATTCCAAATGCTTACCCAACCCAGCATCTTTGATGGTGACTGAAAATGGGTGCCTGTCTAGGGAAGAATGTGGCAGAGAATTAATGAGGACAATTTCCCTGTGAAAACTCTTCCAGGTTCCCATTTCCAGCTTGGAGATCTCCTGAGCCAAGAGCGCTCCTATGTATTTGGTAACATTCAATAAATCTCCTTCTCATGAACACATGCAGTTTTCCCTTAAACACTTGTGAACTTTTAGCATTCATGAGATCCCACAGTGGAGTTCCTCAGCTTAAGTGTTCTTCATGCGAGGAACAGCTTCTTTTTGCTTAATCTGTGGAGGAAAAACCCTGAGATGTATTTTCCAAAACCCTAACCAGCAGTACGGCCAAATCCATGTTTAGAATGACTGAAGTCATTCATACACCCAAGGTGAAGCTGGAACTGGAAACAATCTGAGGGTTTTCTGTGCACTGCAGAAAGTGTCACAGGACCATGGTTGCTCCAAAACTCCCACTGTCACTCAGAAGAATTGTGAATAGTCAGTGCATTTGTGGTAACTGCCTTGGCACTGTGTTGGGTGTTCCTTGGGGGATCGGCATCCCTTCCAGATTTAGAATTGGTCTGACATGCTAGCAACACAATTGGGTTGTAAATTGTGGTGAGCAACGTCCAGCACACCTGGGAATGGGAGAGGTGGGAGTGGAATGAACTGGTCAGCCACTCTGCAGGAAAGCAGGATTATTTTTGTTACCCTGAATTAAACTAGTCATCAAATTTTGTAAGGCAGGAAATCAATATATTCTGTAGTCTTGGAAACCAGTTGTTCTGCTCATGTCTTCCCTTCTGTTTTCTGATCTAATGATTGCCTGAGAATGTTTTTTCCAAACTGTTTGGGTGCTGCTCTGTGCTTGGTTCTCTGGACCCTGCTGTTGGATCTTGACTTGCTCATTGATTTGGATCTCTTTGGATAAGTAAATTTTTCAGCGGTAGCTAGCCCACTTGGAGTCATAGTCTACGGCTAGACTCCAAGTTTAATTAGTAATAAAATAAAAAATAACATTTAGAAAAAATCCCACCAAAACTGGCCTACAGTGAATTGATTTGTGTATTCTTTGCTGGCTTGGAGTCTGAGTGAAAAGGTTATGTTACACATAACATAAGGTGAAAGGTTTCCATGTTACACAGGGAAACTCTTTGCTAAACTAACAGAGGATATAATTGCTTATGTTCAAAATCTGCCTCACTTACCTTGAATTCAATCCACTAACTCATGCACTTTATCATAATTAATATTTAACATGAGTTATTTGGCTTATTGTATATTCAGTGGACCTCACTGGGATGATAAAACCTTTTTGAATGTTTTTTCCTCTATAATAGGGATAATATAAAAAAAAAAAAGGGGGAGAAAATATCAGAACTTCATGGCTCAAACAGTTAAGAAAACTCTATCTTCATTAAGAAATTACCCCATCTGATTTCTGAATATTTTCTTTGGCAATAAGGCATGGCCTTGGGCATGTGAAAGAGAATTTATCTGGGGGGAATGGTTGCATGGGATAGCCCTATGGAAACTTGTTATTTACTCAGATTATCAGCTTTCAGGCTTAGGTAAAATGTTTATTTAATTAAGTTGGAACAAGAACACAGCAGTACTGTCCTGCTGTGAATCAATAGCAGGGTTTGAATTCTCTATTTCTGGATCAAGTACCTATACACATATATATGTTTATATATATAGTCACTATTTTCTAGTTGTTTAAGACAGAAGAGAGCAAAGATTTTCACATAAGGTCTACTGGTATCTGATTGTCATCAAATTTCTACAAATCCCCCCTTGCAATTACCCAAGAAAGAAGTGTTTCCTCTTAAGAAGAAATTATGAAAAGAAACTTGAAGAAACAACAGATCTAAGTAGATGGAATGAAAAAAAAAAAGAATTCAATAAAAGTGATAAATGATGCTAGGCTGTCCTAGTAACTATTTATGTCTTATTTATCTTAGGCTGCACTTCTTATTTAGCATGTTAACATATTTTAAAGTAGAATTAAATAAGTAGCTAGTGCCTTTGTTTTCAGTGAAAATATGTAAAATTGACAAGACTGTCTGCATGATTTAACGCTTGTTTTCCTGGTTGCAGGTTTTTTATTTTAGTTAACTCGTGCATAAAATGTTTTCACTGAGCAAGAGAGTGACAAATGTTATTTACTATGCTAAAATTTTGAAACATTTCTCTCTGTTTAGGAGAACCTTTGAATTGTAATTTTTTACACACACCTCTTCAATAAAAGGCAAAGAGTAGGTTGCTTTGTCATAAACTTTTCTCAGCCAGGAAAATGTTTTCTGCTGGAAGAATCCATGCCTTATTCTACCTGTGTGGAAGCCAATGGAACCATTTAGTGCAAGCAGGCTGCAGCACTGCACTACTGAAGGGTGTCATGCCAAAACTTGAGAGGTTTATGACATTTTAGAGAAAACAAGATTCTTGAACCTGCTCATCTTTCAACACTGAATTTGGATGCCTCCACAATTTTTTAAATTTTTTTTTTTTTCAGTAATGTACTGAGTTTCAATATGCATCAGACTTTGTCTGGACTTTAAAACTCTCAACCTGATGTGTAAGAGCCCAGACTGCTAAAATGCTGGTCTTGGAAGACAACAGTATTGACCATGCAGAACAAGCAGAGAGAGGAACCAACTTAGGTTTCTATTAAAGCTAGGGGAAAGGCTCCTTTCCTCATGGTGAATAATTGCTGAGGGTTAAGGAAAGTTTGTTTAATGTGCACCAGTATCAGGACAATCTCAGACAGGTAAAGGGCATTCTGGTCTGTGCTACAGTCTTTAAAGTTCAACAGCTAGAAAAATTTCTTACATTTTTAATCTAATTAGATCTGTATATTTCTTTTTATTTGCCAAAATTAAAATGTTTCCTTTTGAACCAGAGGTCTCAAATGAAAATACTTTTGAAATAAGGACTAAATTAGGATAATTTTTCCCTCTTGATGGTTCTGGAGATGTTAAATGGAACTGCTATTTCCTTTTTTACCCAAACTATTCAATTCCGTTCACAATTCTTCTGAATTGAGTTTAAGCTATACATTGCACCTCCTTAACCACTCAGCTCTTTGCTTTTCTAAGTTATATAAAGTAACATGGCTCTTAGGGGAAGAGCTGAGGGAGCTGTGGAATACTTTAAAATGTTTGGGAAAGCTTCTTTGGATTTCAGATTACCTCTGTCTGCTGAAGAAGTTAAACATGGTCCCTTATAAGGTGTTGGAATGGTCTAGTTAATCCTTAGAGCTTCCAGCCACCACCAATATGGAAAAAGCAAGTTTAGCATCCCATCTTCTCTGAAAATTTTTCTAGTCAAAACTGTTCTGCAAGTAAGTGACCTGCATATAAAACAGAATTTTCTATTTGATAAAAGTGATCCTATAGCAAAAGTTGTCACTCGTTACTTCAATTATACCTGGAAAAAAGGTCTACTTTTGAAGATTTACTTTATCAGGAGTTGAGATACTATTTGACTGTTTCCAGATGCCTATATCTATGCAGTAAAGGTAGAAAGTTTATTTCCGAGATCAGTAGCCTGCACCTAAAAAGAAGGTTTAGCACCAAAGAAAGAAGTATGCATGTCTAGAACTTTGTGTTTCACTCATAAAATAAGAGAAATTTTTATTCCCTGGGAATAGAAACAAATGCATACTACAACATTTAATGAGTCATTTAATCTCCTTCCTTACAAGCTGTTCTTCTCTAAGATCAAGTAGTATTGACTGTACAGTAAACACATCTCTTCCGTTGGTAAACAATTTGGTTGAATTACTTCTAAATACATGCTTAGTATTAGAAATGCTCCTCCCACCCACAAGTCACTCATCCCTGACCAGAGGGTCAAATTGTCTGAAACAATCATCTATGTGGAATTTAAAGCAGCAAGTTAATTTTAAAATTATTTTGAAGTGTTTTACAGTTGGTAAAATAATGGGCAAAAATGACTATTGCCAATGAGTTAGTGAGTAAGCTGTAGCTTTATGGTCTCTGTACAGCAGGGGGTCAGTGATTAGAGCTGCTGTCATCAGACAGACTCTGCACTGTCTGGAGTTCAGTAGCCTCAGATTGTGCTTGAATAGCTGGAAAAGATCCACACCAGGCAAACAACAGCCACAGGGAATTTGCCAATTCAGTGGGCAAGATGTCTGAGCTGTCACTCCCTTAAAGTCAGTTCTCCAGGACTGATGTGTTCTGGTTGGTTAGTTGTAAAGAGCATGTGGGTCTACACCAGATCTAAGAAAAAGGAAAAATGAGTGGTCTTGCAGGAAGTAATGGTGTCTGCCTCTTTCATTTCACACAGTAGGAACTCTTCCCTTTAAAGCTTCTCCTACCATATCTAGGAATATCTATGTCTTCCAGTGGACTGCTAAATAATATAACTACCATCTGGCACAGGACAGTGTGTCTGTCATCCTCTCCCTAAAGGGAAATGTCTGTGATGTGAGGTGTCATGACTGTGTTTGTGCTTGTTAGACACACATTGCAACACAACTGTGTTAAAGAAGGAGTAATGAGAAAAAAATCACACAGAATAGGAGGGAAGGAGCCTTGTGATGATCCTGCACTCCTGGGGGAATTTTCTAGATGGTCTCTGACTTTGTCTGACTCCAGAGAAGACAAAGTCTAGCCTTTACTGTAGAGAGCTCTGCTATGCCCAAGGAATGAATATGTTGGCCACAGTCATCATTACACATGGAAAACAGCCTTTTACATTTTGGGTATATGCTGTGGACAGTTTGAAGGCAAGCATGGAGCCTCTAAGGCCTTCAGTGCCCATTTCTGGGTTAAACACCCTGTGTTTACATAATGTGTATATTCCTGCATGTGCAGAAATGGCAGCAAACTCTTGAAACACCACAGGTTTTCAAACTGTCCTTGCTCGCTAATTGCCAATGTATGTCATGGTTCAGAATTTGTGCACAACAAACTACATTCTGCTATCATGAAAAAAATTATTTAGGTGTTTAGAAATTGATGGATTTAGTGTTGAAGTTGGGAGGACTGAATCCCTTCAAAAAAACAACAGCAGCCATTGAAGGAGCGGAAGAAAAAGTAGTAAATTTCTGTATCATGTGCCTTATTTGTATGATCATGTTATAGGTTCCTTTATTCAGCACCAAAAGCACTTATGTGATACAAATAACTGAAACCAATTTCCTAAAAATTCTTCAGTCAAGCTGAGATTGCCATGGTGTGAAGTGGTAACTTTAGAGCAGAGAGCTGCTTGTGCTTAGTGCTACTGCAGAATTAATTTCTTAAATACAATATACCCTGTTGGGATGCTTTTCCCAAAACATTTAAAAGTAGGTTTCTGTACCCAGTTTTGCTCCTTATATAAACTGGGATTTTTTGTAATGAGAAAGGGCAATGATGTGAGGCAGCAGTTATAAGAGATAGCTGTAATCAGGTAGTCAAAGTAAGAAATATCACTTAGCAAGTTTCTTTGTGCTGTAGGACATTTACAGAATGCAGATGGTGTAGGAGCCATGCTTTTGTGTCCCCAGGTTGAACTCTGAGACACTTTCCTATATGATGCAATAAGACAATTTTTCCTTATGCTATACTAGTAATGCAGCATTCTCCCTCTTTCAACATACTGTACTTCTTCTCACCATTCATGTTTTTATCAAGTTGCTCAATCTCTTTTCTTTGTAAATAAAAATGAAGATTTTTAAAAATGAGAGTACCATGTGAGAATTTGTATGTGGTCCTTTGATGTGAACAAAAGCTGCTTTCCCATGCCTAGTCATCTCTCTCCTATGTAAATAGTTCTGATTGCCAAAATGTTACTGTTGAATTTTATAAGCCATTTGTGAGCGGAGGGAGAATGCATGCTTATTGCAGAATGTTTTCCCATCATATTCATTTGACTTGACTTTTAAAGGCAATATTAAAGGGTATGTTTTAAAGCAATTAATGTAGAAACAGTAACAATGAAGTTAAAATATATTATACAGTTTTTGATGTTAGTTGACAGTATGCTGCATATTAAACTGAGAGGGGAAAATCCTGCTGTAGCTAAAACTTTTTTTTTTCCTCAATGGATGGCCATTAATTTGTTTGGATCCTGGTGCAGCTTTCAGAGATTATTGGGTTAGATGAACTGAATGATTTTATATGTTTCAAGCTCTGTCCAGGATACTTTATTTGAGTAAAATTTCCTTGGATGATGGCTGGGCTCCTGCAGACTTTCCAAATGGAACATCTCTCTGCCAGTCACCGAAGCTTTACTGTTATGCTGTCTATTCACAAGCAGGCTCATGTTACTCCAATGAGGAGCCTGTATTCTTGAGAAAGAAAATGGAGATAAAATACCTACATATAGAATATAATTTCAATATATAAAATATAATTTCCTCTATGAAAATCCAGCAGTTAAAATCTCCATCGGATGATGAACTGTTGCGATGCTTTGATGGGTTCAGAATCTTTCCTGTATCAAACAGGGACCTGCACAAAATTCCTCTGCTTGTTTTTGCTTGAATTAGTATTTGAAATGACAGCTCCACACCTGTCTTTCAGTAGTTTTCCATGCAAAACCCTTTAAACTTTCAGAATATTTTGAGATATGGATCCAGACTCCAGTATGTAGGCCGCTTTGTGGGTAGTCAGGGTTGGTTGCTTTATTTGTTTGCCTTAAAATCATACCTCCATCCTGAGGGGAGTTCACTTCTCTTTCATGATCATTTATGTTCAGAGCTGAAACAGATTAACAGCTTCTAGAAAGCCCTGAGTGTGATAAAGCCAGACCTCTAATACTCTGATTCCAGTGACAGAAAGAAAATAATGGACTTTCAAACTGGCAGAAGTGTATGCAGAGATCCACTTTGCTTAGCTGTGAATGCCTTTGGATACTGTGAAGGCGTGTGACCCTGTAGGACTACTCTGTCCTCTTCCACAGATCATCAGGAAGCAATTCAGCTACATACAGCTTTGATATTCTCTGTCTCTTTCTCACAAATGGACACTGCAAACTGTTGATCAAATTACTCCAAATGAGCACCCTCATCTCAGCACCAATAAAGCCAATCTGATTGCTCAGGTACCAGCTTTTTCATGAATGGATAACAAAATGCCACTGAGACTTCTTGGACTTTTGTCCTATTCAAAAGCCACTCTCTGCAGACACTGTGAGCAATATAGTGTTTGTTTTTATATATACTATATTTTTGTATAGTGTACTGTTTTTATACATTGCTTCAATATTTGAAAATGCTACTTCTCTTCGTGCCTGGTTTTGCTTCTTGCTAACAAACCAGACTGTTTCTGGGTCACCTTTCTTCTCTGATATTCGTTTCCATAATGATTTATGTCAAAAGGACTTATTTATTCTGCATAGATAAGGTCTAACTGCAGTAACAGGAAATTTTAGCTTTGTTCTGCTTTCTATCCAGTTTTATATCTAAATTGACTGAGGCATACAGAAATCAGATTAAGTGACTTCCTTCAAGTCATGCAGTGAGCAGCTCATTTTGGATAGAATCCCAAGAGGATACTTGTGGTTCCCAGCCCTCCTCTGTAACCTCCAGACCGCATTGTCTCCCCAATGCACGGTGCAATGAATTCAGTCTGAACATTAAATTACAGCTTTGGCAATGAAGTAAGAGTTCCTGGGGCTCCCATATTTGCTGTATCTTGAAATTTCCAGAAGAGTTCCTCATTGTGGTTTCTGCAGCCTTCCCTGTTGACCATGCCCATGGCAGTGGGACTCAGTTGCCTACAGAGGGTTTTCAAGGGCCACTGCAACTCGGCTGCCAGTTCTCACGTGAGCTACACAGCAAAGTGAAATTTGTGGCTCTTTGTCACTGAAAGATGACAGCAAGTCATCACAGTTATGTATTCCAATTTTCCTGGCTTTTTCAGTCAGCAAAGTCAGTCAACACAGGCAAGTTGATTATGGATTCCCATCCTCAGAACAAATGTTTACTACTGGGGAGCTCTGTGATCTTGCTGCGGTGAAGGAGATAATGAGAGAGGAACTGAAGATCAGATAAATGTCTGTCTTGAGTGAGGGTTTGCAAATAAATGCAAAATGCCTTTGGTTGTTTCGGTAGCCACAAAATCCTTCCCATTAGTTATAACAAACATTACATGGGAAGATGCCTCTCTAGATTACCTGAAGTCAATATCCCTTTATATCCCCTACAGGCCTCTGGGAAAGGCTTCCTTTGATGCATCACACTCTTGTGATCTGGGAAGGCTGAGAAAACCAGCCACTTAAATGTTCTCTGTACTGCCAAGTTTTAAAGACTCATTTTCAGAACCAGAAAGGACTGCAATTGAGATTTTCAACTCTTCTTTGAGTTTTTATAACTCAAGGACGACTGAAAGTGGTCTCCTAGCTTGAATGTGATAAGAATTGCATTCAAAACATATGTGAAAAATTGAGCTGTCGCCTTACAAAGATGAATAATGTGTCAATGATGTTTTGCCTATGTCTCACTAAAGTCTTAAAGGCTGTTAGTCACTTCTGAAACAGAATAGTATAAAGCTAATGATCCAAATACCAAACCCATCAGGACAGGTTCTGCTATCCACTGTACTGGAGAAAACCTCTTGCAGTTTCTGATTCCTTACAGAAATCTGTGGAACAGAATAGAAATGGTCCACTCTTTGCAAATCCCTTCCCTTTCCTCAGGAAAAGTGTCAAGTTGGCTCAATTTTTCCCCAGAAGAATAACAGATTTGACTTTGTGTTATTTTACTTGGTGATTTATTCATCTTATACAGCAAATTGTAAATTTTTAGTGAAATTAATTTTCTAACTTTTTTGCGCCTGAATAAAGCAGAATTGTCTTTCCTCTTTTGCTGTGCCTAAAAAATTTTCATCTGCCCTGGAATAGTCACCTAAGCTGTAGTTCAGATCTTTTATGCAAAGCTGGGAGAAGATTAGTTTCACATTAAATAGCAGTAACTTATTCCACCAGATAGAGAAAAATAAGTTTTCTGATATAGCAACATTTTGTACATTTGTCTAATGTATATCTAGTTCCCTCTTCTTGTTCTGCTTTCCCTTCATATCACCAAATAGAGATTGTAAAGATACATCACAGTCTTCTAAAAACAAAGAAACCAAATCCCTTAGAACTGCAGATAACAGTCTACCCAAAATGGTCCTTATGAGTAACCTGGGAGTCAGAGCTAATTCTTTATGTGAAGTCAAGTTCCCACACTGAGTGTTTTCAGCACCTCTGATGTCACACCACAAACATCTCATCTTTCTGTGCACTCTATATAACTAAGACATTCCTTTAGTCACTGTCATCTTTCTTCTTCTCCCCCTGCTGCCTCATCCATTAGCTCGGGGCAGGCACTGAGGCACAATGCACAGCTCATCTGGCTACTGAGGTCTCATGTTGGCCAACCTCTCACCTGCTTCCCTTGTGCACAGGGTACTTGAGGTTTTGGGAGTCTCAAATATTGTTAAACTCCTAAAATCAGGCAAGGTTCAGAGAATCCTGTCTAGTGTAAATGAGCTCATTCCTAGCTAACACAAACCTATCTTTCTTAAACCATATTACATCATAATTTACAGTGCTATGGCTGTATAGAGTGCCATAAATCATAATTTAAGAAAATCAGAAAGTTTCTATGTTATGATGAAGTTTATTGAAATTACTGTGTTTATCAAAATCAACTTGTTTTACCAAGAGCAAGGCATTTTGGTATAAACATCATAGTTTCTTGAAGGCTTTTTTTGTTCCTATTAAGACTATTAGTGTAGATAGGAAGGAGATAGAAACCATACCATTTATTCATGAGAAGGACAGTGTGAGCTTGTTTGTTCACTAGCTGCCAGAATGGGAGGGAGCTGCCTCTACTTTTCTTTGTTCATTGACCTTAAGTAGTTTAATTTCTTCACATGTTAGCAGGCAGGAGCAGAATCCATATTTATTGGTTTATAAACCATTTGACAGTAAAACAGTGGATGAAAGACTCTCCTGCCTCCACATTTCCCACCCTTCCCTACAGCTAACCTGAAGGGCAGATAAATTTGTACTAAATGAAAAGTTCTTGTTGTCAGGGCTGAGCAGCCTAAACCATGATACAGAAATGGATTCTGTCAAGCTGGGAGCAGACAGCTTTGGAGGTAGAAGAAAAACATTGTGGTAACCCTGGCAATTGTTTATGTGAATACTAAGAGCCATGATCTTCAGAGAACACATCTGCATCTGACCACAGTTTTAGGTCAGTCCCAACTCTAGCTCAAGATGACAAGTAGAGCATTGCTATAACTGGAACCATTATTTCCTGGAGGATGCAGGTTTCTCACACTGTCCTGCTGTGGCCAGGAATGCAGGAGGTTTGTTTCACCACAGAGATTGCACTGTTATATAAGTGATATCCTAAGGAAAGGCCATGGCAACAGCACATCCCTCCCAGGGAAGGTGGCTGACTGTGACCTAGGAAAAATGGTGAGAGGAGGAGTTGTTTATTCTTCATTGAATTAGGAATCTGAACGCTGGTGAAATTTTACAAGAAAACTAAGTCCAAAAGAATCCAGCAGCAATGGATCCCTTGACTAGCAGCAATGGTGCAAATAATTCTTAGATAAACAAAACCCCTCCAGTTCTTATGCCAAGGCAAAGGTTTGATCTGTGTTTTTGAGGGTTCACATGAAATCAAAAGAGACAGAGCACTGCCTGGGAGATCAATATAAGTCATTGTTATTCAGCAACAATATAAAATATTGTAGCAGAGCACAACTGTAACAAATCCGGTCTGAGAAAGAATGAAAAAATACGTGCACAGCTTATCAAATTCTTCTACTTAATTGATAAGTTTCTCACTAAACTTTTAAACTTGTAAAAAGTTCAGGCTACTCTAGTAAGCCTGAATCAAGACTTCAGTTTGGAATTTAATTGTGCTCCAGGCCCCTTTCACAGAACAATTAATTGTTCCTTAAGTTTGGAAACACTGGTGCATCAAGCTTTCAATAACTATGCAGTGATATGGTGCAATACAGAAGGTTTTTTAAAATGTGGATTTTTCACTGGGGATTGGGTAATGTCAGGAATTGAGGATTTCATTTATTCAGTACCTTTAGTGCTTTCCCTGACCCTCACAGTGCCCTGTTCATTAAGAGTTTTCCTTCCTTGCATGTTTTAACTGGAATGGAATTGGGGAAAATAGAATCAAGCTCATGTGAACAAGAACATTATTATCTGCTTCTGTACATTCAAAGGCAAATTGAAAGTTACCTTAGAGTGGCTCAAAATTTCTCCAGCTATGCTACACTTTCTTTTTGACTGAGGACATCACTGGCTCCTTGTGGTATTTCTCTATGAAGCTGTAGACATTAATTCTGTCGTCCTTGAGTTTAGTAAACAATAATGGGTTATTTGCTTGCAACCCATTATATGCCTGTAATTCCAAGAGACTTTGTGTCTTTACCTACTTTGTATGTTCCCAACTCCACCACAGCAGCTCATTTCATCACTTAACTTGTTCACATCTCAAATATGTCTTGTCAGTCTCTCTGATGATAATGTCATATGAGGCCCATGAAACAAGAAATTTGTTATTCCAAACTTTTCTGAGTTAAAACTTTCTGCAGGTTTAGCAGCTGCTGAGCATCTTACATGTCACTTCCATCCTGCACAGATAAATGTGAGTGTCCATATACACACAGATTTGAGACATAAAATGCAGATATATTCTAATGCAAGAGAAACAAATAGCTGTCTTGCTTTTTCTTGCTGCTGTTTGAAAATCCTTTTTGGCACACTGTATACATACTTCTGGCCCCACAGCAATGCAGCTGAAAAAATTGTCACAAAGTTCAACAAAGGGAAAGTGAGAGCCAGGGCTGAGTCATTGCATGTATGAGAGCTGGGAGGAGGAAGCACTCGACTGTACTGACAGAGATTCAGAAAATGCTGAGGAATAATCTGTCCCAGAGAATGCTGGCAAACTATCAAGAAACAAAACAAGAAACAAAATAAACCATGGCTCCACAAAGGGATGGAAACCACCCCCTACAAAGTCAGCCAAAAAAACTTTCCATCACAACATGAACATCAGTCCAATCTAGCTCTCCCTAGTTTTCCCAAGATGAAGCAACTGCAGCATTGATACTTTTAGCAGTTAATTCAAAATACTGATCTAACAGATGCTCAGTGCTGGGCTGTTCACACCAGCAGGTATGCAGGTAATGCTCAGCAGGTGCTTGGAATGCCCATGGTGAAATGTCAGGTGTCAGGGACCTGGGGGTGACAGTGTGGCTGCCAGACAGCAGTCTCTCTGACAGAGCTCCAGCCCCACAGCACCTGAACAAGGGTGCAGCAGGTCCAGTGAGAATACCCAGGTCCAGAGAAGAGCACAGTGATTCCCAGACAATTCTGGGGACAAGCGAGATCTGAGGTCAAGTGAAGAAGTCAAGGCAAATTCAGCCAGGCTCAAAGCCAGGTGCAGTGAGCCTATCATATAGTTCAGATAAAAATCAAATACATCTCCCAATCCAATGAGCAGAGGGTGTCCAAGTGGAAAGTCCAGATGAGACAGCGCAAACGCTGCTTCTCACACCTTCCCTGTTTTTATGGAAATTGGATTCAAGGTTATACAGCTGTGTGCTATTAGAGCAGCCTTTGGACGTAGGCAAATGAACCTTTAAAGAAGAGAAGAGGCTGTAGAAAAAGATTAGGGAGGAAGGCAATTATGAAGATATCTCAAAACATCAATGTACCTTGCACTCAGCAGAGACACTAGGAGCTTTGAGAAACCTGGAGCTATGTCCCATAACATCCTGCATGAATTTGTAAGATAGTGTAGATTTTTGCCTTCTGCTGTGCTTGAAAGTACTACTGCTAGGTGCATGTCTATGCCTAGGTAGTTGTAGTCATGCCTAAGCTCCCTGTCTCAAAGTGTAGGACCATCTCAGTGTCTCCAAAGGAAGACACAAAGAACCCTCTGACAGACAGCAATAACTCCTCTTTATTTACTGAGAAATCTCCTTTCTTGTCCTCTACTTTTTGCACAAAATTTCACTGTTTAGAAAACAAACTCTTTTCTTATACGCAACACTATGTACTATCCAATTGTACACTTGAGGTATGGTTCATAAACTTATTGAAAGACAAATCATTTTTATGTTCTTTTTAAGTTCACGTGTGCCTTAAAGTTCCTTCTAGACCATTCCTTTCTGTGTCACTCTAACTGGTCAAACCAAGCTCCACTCTTCCACATCCTGGACAAGCAGAGGAGATATCAGCACTTGTGACTTTATGGGGATAGAGGGAACTTCATTTCATTCTTTAGTTTTATCATAGTCACGTCCTTCTGCTCAATGGCTGTGAGTCATGTGGAATACTTCGGCCTTCATTTCAGTGGATTTGTTTCTTGTTCCTAGTTTACTTAAGGTTACTGAGGGGCGTGGGTTGGATTTCTCTTTTCTCAGGATAGATTTTTGATTCAAACAAATCAAGAGCAACATCTTTGCTAAATACCCAAATTTGCATATTTTAATTTCAGGGTGCCGTTAACAAAGTCAAGTTTTGAAAAATTACTCTTTCTAGAGTTTAGTGTCACTCTACTAGATTGAACATTCTTTTGATATGTTGCCCCTCTCCCCAGCAATTTGTTCCTCAAGGATACTGCATGGATTCTGTGCAGTTACTGTCACTAGCAGCCCCACTAGAGCTGCTTCTTGAGCCGTGCCAGACCAGGCTTGAGTGTTTTCAGGACAAGGGTCAGCACATCCTCTCCCCTGTGTGCTCCAGGACAAGTTGTTCCAAGAAGCAATTCCCTAAAGGTCAAACTTTCTGATATAAGACCAGTTTAGAAGAGAGCAGTGGAAATCCTACATAATGATTTTATTAGATTCTTGTCCCTTTTATCTCCCAGAATTTTGTGCTCAGCAGTGTTCTTAGTAGAGATCAGTAGCAAGTAACTCTCATGAAATGTTCTATAGTTTTCTGAAAGCAGAGATTTGTTTTCACTGAACAGTTCTGGCTGCACAAAATTACGTTAAGATTGCCTAATTCTTTGAACTGTTCCTTTTCTCTATAATCCCCATTATCCTTTGGCTTTCACTGAGGAATTTCACAGAGCTAAGTACAGCTGAGCAAATATAAGGGTTCCCTCATCTCTAGACAGTATGGTGAAAATTGTAGAGGAGGAGGCTTTCCTGGAGGAATCCCTTGTGGCCATAGAGGGAGTGTGACTTGATTTGAAAGGATTCATGCCATTGCAGTGGTAGATTCTTTTGTTACAGTCAGACTCTGATTCTTCATGTAATGGCCATCCTGTGGGTCTGAACTTTCAGTGTCTTAAAAGCTCCGAAGTATTCTGCTCTAGCTCTTCTGAGGTAGCCTTAAGGGAATGTCTTTGAGGTCTGGGAGGAAAGACAAGGATCCAGAATGCTGGAAAAGGGCAAGCATGAAAGACTGCCATAAGAGCGAGCTGCAAAAGAAAAGGAGGAACCATCAATTAAGCCCATGTATTTTGAATGCCACATTAGAAGCTGTAGATCCTGGAATAAGTTTGATACTGCATGCAGTAACTCTCAGATATATAATAAGCTTGCTGGTGTTTTCTAGCCAACATCTCAGCTGTATGCTCAGTTGTGCTTTTGTGGGGTACTTTCCCAAATATAGGCTAGAGAATTATTAATTATATGCAACTCCATTACAGTAATTCTCATTGTTACATCTTTTAGTGCATACAAATGATAAAACATGATCTAATCACAAAAACAAAGGCAGAAACAGCAATTTTTGTAGTAAATGTCTCTTATTCAATTCAATAGTGTGCTTTCCTTTATTGGTATTTGAATTTAAGTTTCATTTTGAAAGTTTAAACTCATCCTGTGCTCCCCAGGATTAGTGGGCAGCTGGTTTGAACTTTGGGGAAGCAGTCACATGCTCCCTGCAAGATGACTTATGTAGCAAGCAGTCAACTCCACTCCCCAAAAGCTGCACTAACTCCTGTCTTACAGAGATATCTAAAATTGTCACTGATTTCAGAACTCCAATGCCCACAACAGCAATCCTGCTCCTGAAGCAGTTTGAATCCTCTGGTTTGTTTATGTTGAGCATCAGCCATTTGGCACTCCTGTAGTCAAGTCCTTGTTGCTTCTGGCTCTGAATAGAATTGTCCAAATCAAATAAATTGGGAAGATAGAACTGGTTTTCTTGGTGTGCTGAGAAATGTTCAGTCCTTCCCTGTGGAGCAGGGAGCAATGACCACAGCGCAGCCTGGGTTGGCTTAGTGCCCTGAGAAGTGTTTATGCATGGGAAGACCTGATGAGGAACAAGGAAAGCTGTTTGTGGCAATCTGCTGACCAGGTGTGCTCTCAGCTAGGGTCTGGGGGCAGATTTGAGCACCAGCTCTGGGCACTGCTGCTGTCTTCATTAGCAAGGTGAGGTTATCCTTCAGTGTGAGCCCTTTGCCATGGGCCTGTATCTCCAGCAATAGAGTCAGCTAGAATTTGGGAGCTGTCTTGTCAGGAATTCCCCTCCAAGATTTATCCCCCAATTTACCCAGGCTGTGAGCTCCAAGCAGAACCTTTGAGTGGAGCCTGGTTCTTGCTTCCATGGGTGCAAGTGAGTGCACTGACATTCCCAGGAGCAGTGAGGTGGATAAACATGCATGTCCTCCTGTGCATGTGGGGGAGCTGTGGGTGGCAAGTTCATGGCCCATCAGGGTGTCTTAACATTGCAGCTCCCAGATATATTTTCTCACTTGACAAAAATACCAAGTATTCTTCAGCTTGAGGAGAAGATACCTCTCTGGCCCTTTTAAACATTTAATGGTAAAGGAAATGGCTCTGAATGTCTTAATAGGAGTATTGTAGAAGACATAACTCCATGTAAGGCTTTGCAGAGCTGGAAAAATTCCATTTTTTTTTCAGGACAAAAGAAAATTTAGAGAAATTTTTTGTCAGAAGAAGTGGTAATTATATGTTTTGTGCTTCACATGAGCTTTTTGGGTTTGAAAGTGTTCTCGTAAAACAAAGCTCTGTCATCCTGGCTGGCAAATGGGGGAAGAGCAGGCAGGAGCAGTGGGACATCCTGGCCCTGGAGATGGTAGGCACCTGCCTTTTCAGGACCCTGAATCCTTCTCTGCCAGCCCAGCAATCCTTCTTCTAACTGTGTTAGAATGAGAAACCTTGGAAATGTAGGACACTGGCAACAGGAGCTAATTAGCCTTCCATGATCTTATTTCCATGTCAAAACTCTTATTTTCAGTTTTGGGATGCTTTGGTTTCCCATCTGTGCAGCACAGTGCCACAGGCAAGCTGGCAGAAGCCTGGGCACATTTCCACTGGAAGATTGATTTCCACTGCAGTTGGCCTTTTCTACGGCTAAATGCTTCACTTTTGATGAATCAGCATTTTCCTATGGAAAAACATTCCTTTGGAGAATTTCCAGTCAGAACAAAGCCAAGATCCAACACATTGCAAAATCCCACCAGAATGGGATTTATTCTCTATAGCTGTGCTTATAAGCAGTTCTACTCTTCCTTGGTTTCTCTGCATTATAATGAAATAATAGCACAGATGCAAAAAAAATCACAGATAAAGGTATTTATAGTGAGGATAACTATTTTTGCCACTGGAAAGATTATGAAATGTATGGACATTTAAATATAGGACATGGAAAGGAGGTAAAAACCTTTCAGATTCCTGTGTGGTGAAATCATGAATTTTGAGACCTTATTTTGCAGTGCAGCAATATTAGAGGTCATGGAAAATAAAAATAGTTTAAACAATTCAGTATTTACTTTGCATTCTCCTCATAAAACAGACTTAAATCTAGGCACATATTATTGAAAATCGTAAATTTGATCAGACACTTGTGAACATGTGTTTATATTCAGCTCTGGTTGATTTTTACATCTTGTTTCTTCTGGCTATCTATCCTGGACCAAAACATATCTCATGCTGTTGGAAAAGAACTGGGGCCATAAACTGCAATGGGTGTGAGCAGCAATAAATACAGCCCTTCCCTGTTGTCCTCTATAACACAGGAGGTGTGAAACAAGCCATTACTTCAGACCTTTAATTGTGGGAATGTAACTGTACATTTGTCATGCAAATTCACATCCTTGCTTTCACAAATTAGTCATTCCCTTAAAACAAGCTTAATTTCATTGTTTGATTACATGAGTAATGAAAGTAGTCCCTTCCTTTTTATTGGATTAACAGTTTAATGCTTCTGAACCCACCTGTCCCTACAGGATTTACACAGGATCTTTTGCAATCCATGTCTGCTCCCTACCTAGAGTTCAGCTAAGCCATAGATAATCCTTTTGCCTTAAGGTGAGGTAGCAAGTTAAGGGTGATGATTCAGTGACCTTTGGCATCTCTTTTTAAGCAGATGAAGTTGAAGGATGAGCTCCATGCACAACCTCATCTCTGAAGATTCTTTCTCTGAATAAAACTATAAATGAAAAAAATAAAGGAGGGGAAAACTCATCAATTAAGTTGCAATTCACAGAGTAATTTTGGTTCTGCCATTCTTATTGTAGGCAAGGAAGGCGATGCAACTTGATAGTTGTGTCACCCTGTGAAAAGAGATTCTCCTGCGAAAACAAAATTTTAAGCCAAAACAAACAAAAAAAAGCTGTCCCTACAATGAACATGTCTCTGCAGGAGGCATGGTTTGTGATTGAGAAGTATGGAATTGCAGGTAGTTTGGAACTGGGGAGAGTTCATCTATGACTACACAGGCTCTGCCACTCACAAATCCTGTGTTTCAATGGCAGTACAGTCAATGGTTGGCTGAGACTGCTGAGTGAGCTTCTAGAGGTGCAGGATTTTATCCCCCTTCTAACCAGCAGTCCCTTGAGATGAGACTTCTATAGCAGGTAAGACCTTATCTCTTCACACATTTAAAACAGCTCATTGCTTAATGAAGTTTGATTCCTCTGTATCCCTTCTGTTGGGTCTGCCCCCATCTATGCTGTGTGGAGGCAGAGGAACATAGCTCTTGCTAATTGTGATGAGATCAGAGATGCAGCTGAAGAATGAGCAATAGCAACAGGAAGATAAAATCCCTTTATTTGACATCTGCCAAAAAGAGAGAGAAAAACAAAGAAAACTGAGAAGAGCTAAAAATTGTGTATTATACCTTTTATGGTTCTGAGCTGCAGAAGGCAATCACAAATACAGCAGAACTACTTGGAAATTTTAAGTAGCTGTTTGCTGACTGTATGTAGATCTGGAAAGAATAAACATCATGAATTGTGGAATTTAGTTAGCCTACTTTAACTAGAAATAAATCTGAGGCTCTAATTTCCAATCAGTGTGATCCAAAGCCCAAACATGTTTAGATTCAGAATGAATTATTTCTATCTCTCTCTAATTGGAGACTCATCTGCTTAGATGACTTTATGCTGAGGGAGCTAAACCTGACTTTTTCCCTATGTAGAAATCACACGGAACATAATTTAAAGAACTTACTTTCAGTACCAAAACCAGTACTCCATTTCCTGAGAGACTAGGCATTTGTAGCATCAAAGTTCATCAAAGAAGCTGACTCAGCTTTAGGTAAGCTCAAAAGATCACTGAGTTGAAAATGTGACTGTTGGGTGTCTTCCTTAGATCTTGGTTAGGAAGACAACTTGCTAGGAGTTATGGTGACAATCAAATTTAAAGGTAAACCCCCTCCTAAAGGAGAAGGTTTTAGCTATCCTAAGCCATGGGAGTGACAGAAGAACACAAGCCCACAAGAGGATGGGTTTCTCTTTGGCTAAATCAGTATATATTTAGTGTGAAAGTGCACCTGCCTCAAGAGGCTGTTCGAAAGTTCTGTACACTGCATTCTTTAAACACAGATTAAGTTCTTTTGCCTTTTAGGGAGCAGAAGGAACTCAGTATTAGTGGAAAAATTTCCAGGGGTAGGACTGAGTTTACTTTTCTCCTACTTAGACTGAAAAAAAGCCTTTCTTCTGGTTGAAAGCACAATTTGAGCTGATCTGTGGTGTGCAAAGTTCTCTCCCAATCTCTGGTGTGGGTGAGATCAGCTTGGGACTAAGGCTTTCCTGTGAAGGCTTTGATGGTTTGTAAAGCACTGATTCAGCATATGTACTGTGGGCTGGGTTATTTGCAGGACATGCTTTGTTAGCCTATAGTGTCTTGAAGCATAAGCTGAAGCTTGAACCACAAGTTCACTGCTAATTTTTCCCAAAGAGCTAAAAACATTTCAGACTTTTTAAGCAATCAACATATTATATAGGCAAAATTATAAATGTAGATACTTTTATAACAAATTGATGTTGTCATAATTTTGTATGAATATAGATGTTAAAATTCTTAAAATTAATCCAAGGTGCCTAAATTGTAATCCACAACAGGTTCTTTTTATTTATTCTAGGCTGCAAATACTGCAGGTAATCCTAGCTCGGGGTGTTACCTGGAGTCTGAAAGAACCCACATTCACTATTCCTAAGCAATTATTCAAATTGCTCTTCTACAGTAACTTTCATCAAGCTTAAATTTTGGGTTTTTTTCTTCTTTAATGGAACCTTTGGCTCAGGGTTTTAATGCAGATGGCTTTATATAAATCTTTAATGAATATGTTGAACCTGGGTCATTTGAACTGCTTTCAGATGATTTAATGCTGACTTCTGCTGTTATCAAGATCCCAGCTGGTGACCAGAAACCAGTATTTTCCTTTCTTGCAGAAAAATTATACTACTCAGGAGGGGAATTAAGGCAGGAAAATTTAGCTTGTGATTGGATAATAAGTATCTAAGGAGGGACAATTATTTTTCTCTCTTTCATATATACATATGGCTGTGAAATACTTTGGAAAGTATGTTGTTTTCTGAAACTAATGAAAGTTTGTTAATAGTAGAAATGGTTTAAAGCAATTCAGCTATTTTAGCAATGCATGCAGAAGTTTTGGAAAATTTTCTACAATTTATTCTTTCTGTGAAAAAAAAATGCTTTGTTAGCAAGCCAGCTCCTGCTTCCAGCACCATTTTAGGCCAAACTATCTTGAAATGGTCCCAAAACCAGCTGTCTTTTTCGGTTCAGATCAGAATGGACACAGACTGAGCTTTGAATAGTGGCTTGAACTTTTCAGTTTGCTACTGCTTCAATTTTGTATTCAAATCTCTAACGATCAGTTGGTGATTATTATTCCAAGAGTGTTTGAAGTCCCAATGTTTCATTTGTGAAATGAACTGGTATAGAGACCAGCAGAAAAGTAATTGTAGCCTTAATCTCCTGTTCTGTCCCTGGCACAATGAAAAAACTAAAGAGAAGGTGAATGTCTTCTTTCCACATTTTGGATGGGTTTATTGATAGATTTGCATTTATTACATTAGTTTTTACTAGACTTTCATTGTGTCAATAGTCTATGTGGGTACTCAAAGGGTGGTTCTGGAAGTTGAAAGCAAATTCTTTTTACAGCCCTGATTTATCCTCATCTTGAATACTGTATCATATTAACAAAACATTTATAGTGTGAGATGCTTGAGCCAAAGTATTACGTTAATAGTTTAAACTGAAGAAGGGCCAGAATTTTTCTGTGGTGTCCTCGGATATGTATATGTAATGGACTGAACAACCAAAAGGAAGTTTGAATGTGGTAAATCAAATCGTTGCTCAACCACCATCAGGAATCAGGAGAAAGTTTACACAGCTGCCTCTCAGCAACTGCTAATAATAAAGTGTATTTCTACCATCTGGTAGACACAAGTAATATTTTTACCTGGGTGAAGAGCAACACTTGGCTGGCAACAAGTAGAGGAAAATGTCACTATTTTTTTTCCTTTTTTTTTTTTTTTTTTTTAAACTTTCTTCTAATTGGGTATTATTGACAATATTTGCTTACTTGGGGTGTGTTGTGTTGGAGATCTTCACCACATGGTTGCCCCGCAGCTCCTGTGGAACTGCACTCATCATTCTCCAGTGGCAATGGGAATCCTGTGGGGTGGCTGCTGTGTGCTGTGGGTCTGCCACCAATGCAGAGCTGGGACTCCCTGGCCAAAGCACTAACACCCAGAGACTCAGAGCACTGCTGGGGTGCCCTGTCTACAGCTCATGTCCAAAGGGCCAGCTTGGATTCAGAATGATGTCCAGCTCTGTCATGGGTCTTTTGGATTACTACGATCAAATCTTTTTATCATTTTGTTTCTCTATTTCCCCACAATAATAAGAAATAATGCTATTTACCTTCTCCGAAGAGTGTGGCAAGAATGCAAGCAGGAAATAAGACAAAAGCTAGGCAAGATTTTAATTTTTAATTATTGGCACTTAATTCTTGAATACTATCAATGATTTCTGAATACTTTCATTTCTTATAACCAGGTTTATACAACCCCAGTTCACCTCCTTCTGCTGACACCTTTAGATGTTCTGCTCCACAGCTGCCACAGAGATCTCTGTAAGGCTCTGGTATCATTCTAGGCAGAAGATAGTCAGGCTTTGAGATAAGCAGGCTCTGTGGATGCCTCTCTGGTTTTTTTGCATGCATTGGAAAGAGCATCAGAAAGAAGTGAGAAGGGGGGAAGGAAAGCACAGACATTTCAGAGAAACAGGACCGAGTCTTTGCTGTAGAGCTCTGATATTATGCTTGTCTGATCCCCTACAACAAAATATTGGCATGTTATAATCCATGCAGTTATTTTCTCAGTGTGAAGCAGTGATTTACAAAGACTTGATCACAAGCTGCAGCTTCCTCTTCCCCTCCTCAGTGTTCCATCTCCATTATCCTAATGTGTTAATGCAGAGAACACGGCTTGGTACCATCAGATGTCTTGCAGGAGGACACCTGCCAGGTGACAAGTGCTTCTTTCCACACTGCTGTGTGGGACTCTGCATTTTGATTGTCTTTTAACTGGTGAGTCTCCCCAGACAGAAAAATGTTGTGCTGAGAATCAGTTGCTGCAAATGTATGTGTAACAGTACTCCCTGGAGTATATACAGCACCCGGCTTAGAAATTCAAAGCTTCTTTCTCTAAGAAAAGAAGAGGATTTAATATATTTAGAGAGGGGTCTTAACAAGGTAAATAAAATTCTCTGTACCCCCATCTGTAATTTCCTTTAGTCAGGAAGTAGATGAGGGTCTCAGTACTGCACCCTTTGCTGTGGGTGCTTTGTTTTAAAGGGCTCTGCATCCCCACCTCGTGCTCAGGGCAGGGGATCAGTGTTCATGGATAGCTGATAATCGTTCTGTTTGCCACTACTGCTGTCTGCAGAGCTGGGTGTTTCTGTGGTTCTGGGGCAGAAAAGTTGAAAGAGTTAAAAATCTCATATTTAGATTTCTCAGATATATTTGGCATCTGCATAATGCCAGGTGAATCAGCTGGGACAGAGCTCAGCACCAACAGAGCTGCAGTGAAGCTGCCGCTGAGCAGCCTCTGAACAAGATCATTTCATCTGCATGAGGGGAAGGAGAACAGCTTCGGAGGGCTGAAAGGAGGTGCTGGACCTTGAAGCAGGAATTCGGTGGTCCCACATACAGTGAATGGAGAAAGCAAGCGGCCCCAGGGTGTGACCCAGTAACCACCACCCTGCCCAGCAATCTCTGCCCACAGACCAAGGAGAGTCAGTACTCTGACACAGGCACTCAGTGGGAATCTCTCATCCTGCAGAATAGCCGGAGGGCAGAGCTTTTCTCACATAGTATTTACATTTCTTATGGCTGCTTAGAGTGTGGTGCTCCTTTTGCTTGCTTTGGTTGGGCCAGGCATGGGCTTTCTTTAGCATTTATTAGCACAAGAAAATTGAAAAACATTGCACCTCCTCAGTGCTGTGTTGAGTTAAAGCACCAGCAAGCAGTGCCTTTAAGCTTTGCACATCCTCATTGTGTGGTATTGTGGTTGATGTTGCAATGAAAGACCAGCGCCTTGCTATGCAATATTAAGCAGAAATACAACTCAGTACTACTACTCTGGTAGTTAAGTATGTCATGTTCCCATTCTGCAGTACTAATGTGAAGGGGAAAAATAACCCAGACCAAGATTGTCAGCTTCTAAAGTGGTTCAGCTTCATGGAATTCACATGAGTAAGCTGCAGATCTGACAAGCAGTGATACAGCCTGTATCAGCTAAAGTGTAGCAGTGACATGAAATCTAGGGCTTGTCATTGTTTGGACAACCAAACAATGTCCTGAACCATGAAGATGTTAGGTTGGATAAAGATGGATGAACCATGTACTGTCCCTGAACCATGGAGATGTTAGGTTGGATAAAGACCATACGGTGTGCAAAAGAAAAGACATTTTTATTCCTTTAGCAGACATAGGATACTCATATATAGTATAAGCAGCAACAACAGAGAAGGTTTAATGATTTTGCTTCATAAGCACTGTTTGGATAAAAGCCTTTGGAATGTAATTCCAACCAGACAACATGAGGAACGGGATGGTGTTAAAAGACTGCCAGGGAAAAAGCCATACACACAAGATGGAAAAAGTCTGTCAAGAAAAGTGTTTTCTATTTAATATTTTGATTTTTTTCCTCTCTTCATCTGAACTGAAATAATATCCAATAATATTATTAAAAAACTGCCAGCCATTCTGCATTGTGTTGGGGGTGGCTTTGGCAGGGACCTTATTTTTTTTCCTCAGCTCAGACACAAGTGGGTGATATTTCTCCTGTGCTTCTGCCTGTTATTCATAAATAATCCAGGGTGCTGATGTGCATGTTGGGAAGCTTAGTAATCAGGAAATTTGTAAAAAGTAATGACTCACCTGAACCTTCAAATTAAAGATCAGCTGTGATTCACCTGGACTCTCCTACTTGCTTCATTTTAGGTTTAAGACTTTAATCTGTTTTAAATCTAGTTGTCATGGAAAAGCAATGAAGAAGCCTTGCATATACATATATTTAGTTCAGTGATACCTGACTTTCTCCTCTAGGGGAATAGGTCCATAATTCTGAAAGATTTTTATCCAAATAGGCAACCTAAAAAAAAATTTGAAATATGTAGCCTCACAGGAGATTTATTATATTTGTCTTATGTTATATTGTGTTGTATTATATTTGGCTCTTTATTTTCAACTGTGAAGAAGTCTTTTTGTAAGCAGGGAAAAAAAAATCCGGAGATGGAAAACTACTTATCCAGCCAAAGAGAGTGCAGTTATAGAACAGTCATCTAAATCTTCTACGCCATTGTAAAAAGTTACCACTTAATTGTTTCTACTTAAAAAAAGAAAAAAAAATCACAAAGAGAAGTTCTTGGGATATAGCAAGTAGAAATAAGGACAATTTTACAAAATAAATAAGATTTTCACATGAAAATCATTGTTTCCAACTCAGCTCAAATCCATTTAAAGCTTTTAAAGAATCATTGTCATAACCATGCACTCTCTTCCATTTGTTGTTTAGTCCTGTGTAGCTTGCAAGTCAGTTACTTCACTGCAAGTTTGTGTTTATGCACTTAAAGTTAGGCTGCTTTATTTGTTGAGGATAATTATAATTCACTTAGCTACTGGCAAGGAGGCAGATCCCTGTGTACTATTCACAGTACACTGATACATTGGAAAATAGAAAGAAAACTAAATGATAAGGGTGAAAATTGCTTGGGTGTTAACACTTCCACAGGGAAGGGCACTTAGGGTTTAGTGCAAGGACAGGAATCTTGCAGAAAAAAAAAAGTTTAATGCTGCATCATAGTGCCTATGTAAAAAAAGTCTGAAGGTAGTCTTGAAATGAAAATGAGACTGGAGGGATGTTTCTACTTTTTACTGCCTTTTTTATTCTTTTGCTAGAAGAGCAAAATCTCAAATGAAGTAAAGGTCAAACCCACATTGAGATGCAAAACTGGAAAAACTGACCTGAGAGCAAGTAACTGTAAAGTCAGAAATATCAGTGTGGCAGCCCGTGTCTGCTTTGTAGGTAAACACCCTCATGTCCCGTTTTTGTCCCAAGGCCAATTACCTTTGGGTTTCCAGGCTGGCTCACACCTGAGGGCATGGAGCAGGAATTGGGTCTATGCCACAAAAGAAACAGAGCCACAGAGTCAGCCCCCAGCGACCCAGGGCTGCAAATGTAACTAAAGGTGAAGGTCTGCATTCCTGAAGATACAGAAATTTACACTGACCTCTAGAAACTTCTTCCTTTTTTGTAAATATGGAAAAAATAGGGTGCAGTTTGAGAAAGCTGAAACCACCAACCACTCAAATTAAGGAACAAATACTGGTGAACATCCAGTCCCTGCTTCCATGTTAAAAGATTTTGAGGTATTCCTTATGTACCTGGAATTTTCAGCAGTACTAGCATTGGCTGGTGAGGGTAACAAAGCAAGCACATAATCTGTAGCTTGGATATCTCATCTCACACCTTCTCCTGTTGCTCAACTTTATGCCATTTTCCTTATGTCTTTTTTAGTTTTCTGCCAAGCAATTCAGAGTTGCCATCATATTCTAAAATTTTGTGCCATATGAGATGCTTCTATACCTTGATGAATGTTCTGTTTATTTGTCTTGCACATAATTTTTCACCCTCTTTTTCTGCCCCTTAGTTTCACAGTGTTATTCAAGGATTTTAAATTCTTCCAAGCCCCTGCAGGGGTGTCTGGAGTTCAATAGCACTTTCCTCTTTCATATTCTTAAAAAAAAAGTTTAATCACAACACAGGTACCCCCCTGAAATCTTCCTTTAATAGAGGTGTTCTTGTTTTATTTTCTTTCCACACTTGAGGCTCAGGCTTCTACCTGACTCAGAAAGGATTTGAAATTGGGTGCAAGTTGTTTGTAGATGAGGGAAAAGAAATGGGCCTGTTTTGATGCCCATTCCTTGGGAAAAGGGGTAAGTTTCTACTGTTCTCAAGATTTACTATGTAGCTTTAATACGTATTAGTTGAAAGAGAAAAATAAATGATATTAGAAGTGCTTTAGGTGGATTACATGTTTTTCTGTGGGCAAAGTATAGAGAAAAAGTTAATTCATATAAGCTGAAGTGTTCATGAAACTTGGACAAATTTTCTAGGGGTCAGTCCTTTTAAGTGCTGTCTTCTTAACTTTGTCGGGTTTAAAAGTCAAGCCCCAAAACTGTGAAGCCCCAAGTCCAAGTTCCATTGAATTCTGTATGCTTACTGGCATTACTGTGTGTCCATGGATGGCCAGTGGAACAGGGGTTTGACCTGGCCTGTGGGACCAACAAGACATTGTCTGAAACAGAAATCCCTCTCCTTTTGTGGCCAAGGCTGTGTGAAAGGAATGACACAGGATTTCTTTGCAGAAAGAACACATAAGAGAGACCTTTCCCCAGATGTGAGCAGACAAGATACTGTGCATTAGAAGACAAAGCAACAGAAATTTATTATCAGTACAAACATCACCTTGCTTGCATAGGAGTCCAGCAGTCTTCAGCTGCCCAGTGACACAAAGCCATTTTTTGCTGGCCAGTCTTTGCTAAGGTGTATGGAAAGGGTTTAGTCTGCAGGGTGTACAATGAACAGAACTTTGCTGCAGTCAAGGACACCTCGTTGTGCACCACAGAAACATCCATTCAGAATTCAATTTTTCTGTGTTCCCAAACCCAGCCTTATTCATTTTCCCTTGAGGATTTCACTAGCAAAGACTTCTTAAGAGCCTAATGAGAAACACTAGGCAGCCTTCACAACTGCTGTTAGGATCTTTCCAACTTCATGTGGGAGAGACCACAGTGAGAGAGTGTCATTTCATGAGTAGACATGTTTGTGCTCCTTTCTCTGAGAGGCCTTTCATTGAAAAAAGAAACATTTCAAATTTTGTTCAGGTCTTCTTTTTATTTCCCATTTCCTTTGAGTGGCATCAAGAACTTTCTAGTCCCTTTGCTGCACTTTGTGCTCCATTTTTGCCTAGGAATCCTTCTCCAGAATCTGGTTGGGTTCACAGATTACCAGTTCTATCAGGACTCAGTTTTGCTTAAACTGTTTCTTTTTTGCTCCTTTTCAGGTGTGTGATGATTCAGAGCAAGTCCAAGCACAGGTGGCTGGTTTCATTTGAGCACAGTAGGCTGTGAGGAAAACACAACAAACTGCCTGAGCTTTGTGTCCAGACTGTGTATGGCAAGGGGCCCAGCAGAACTGCCCCACATGAGCACTTCAGGCCTGCCAAGATACACCTTACAGCCTCAGTGAGGGAGCAAGAGTGGCTTTTTGTCTCTGTAATGACCCAACTATTTGATAAGCTTTTAAATCTCTTAAAAATTCCACTTCGGTTGAGGATACACAGATGATGGTCAAATCTAGCTGATTTGTCCTCTTTATACTGGTATAACAAAAAATGTTGTAACAAATATGTTTAACAAAAAAGATAAAATGTCAATGCAATTAGTCTTTTTAGTAGCTTTTATTTGTTAGCTTGCATATGACTTCATAATTGCAATTAAACCTGATGCGAGAAGATTCCATCAACCATTTTTCTAAAAGCAAGAATTGTTTTAAGTCTGATAAATTCAAACAGATTCAGAAGAACAGCATCTCATTCAACAATCCTACAATATTTGCACTACTTTTTTTTGGTCTCTTTTGCCTTCAGTGCACAAGTATTCGCTGCAGTGATAACGACATCTCACAGCCATCATAATGGCAAAGTTCCTATCAGTGTTCTTCGCAGGTTTTGCCACTTTGGTGACTATTTCCCCTGTGCAGAACTGCACAAGTGTCTTGTCTTTGCTTTTTACAGAAGTAGCTGGTTTTCTCTCAACAGAAACTCTACTTCAGCAGCTGTGTGTTCTGCTAAGCTTGTCTCAGGAAGCTCCTGGAAATTTCTTCCCTGTCAGAGCTTTCTGCTTTGCTCTTTGACACAATAATCTTTAAAGCATCTCACCGGAGTATTTCATGAATTTAAACCCCAAGTGGTATGGGATTGGCATGTGAAGCTTCTAAAACTGTGTGAATGAGAAATGTCTTTTTGGCCTATTTGGAATCATGTCAACTGTCTTCATCTTCTCTGCTTAACTTTATAGATGTGATAAGTATGCCTCAAACTTTATGTATATAACTGCACAGATTGGAATTTACTTTTTTTTTAAAAAAATCCAGTAGCAGGTAAATGATTTCCCATGACATTCCACTTCTGGTTTGGTGGTCTTAGAGAGGCTGTTTGTGGTGATGTAGTAACTTCTCCAGACACTGCCAAACCTTATGCACAAACCTGTCTGACTCAGGTTTTGCTGCATCAGGTGAAAGCAGGCACATGGTACTTAGCTTAGGGACTAAAACTGGGCTTTCAGGGGCAGGTGCAGTGGGGTGAAGCCTTTCTTGAGACAGCAGACGATGCATATTTTACAAATCCTGTCAGTAAAACCTGCTTGCTTGCTTTCATCTTATAGCTAAATTCAGTTATAATAATTGTAAGTTGCCTGCTTAAATCCATTTCACTGTTCAATTAATTGCTGTATTTACCTCACGCTTGCTCTTAAACCAGAACTCTGTGCTTTCTTCAACAGCCATCATACTTTACTGCAGACTAACCTCTTTAACTTAGTGGGGAGTATGAGTGTGACTGTTTCATACATGCTTTTTATGATCACAGTCACTTGCAAACTGCTTTAAGTTCTATGGGGATAAAAGACTACATAAATCTCTGATTATGGTTATTATGACTATGCTAACAAGAGTTGGCTGAGGAACAAGAAATTCTGTCTTGCAACAGCCTCTAAGGTTTTGAAATTCCCTATTGGAACAAGATCAAACCTTTTCCTGTCTGTGAAGCAGAGCTGTTGAAACGTCCATTTTCAGATTCCCAAGTCAGACGACTTTTTTTAAATTTGGAATCTTTGTGACTTCACTTGAGATCCCGGATACCTACCTAAACTAAACTCCAGATGTCATTAAATAACATCTTACTTAATGAAAAATATACTGTTAAAAACATTTTGAAGGGCTGTAACATTCATTTCTAGTTACCATTTCAAAGAGAAAACACCACACATTCTTATCCTCTGCTTGGGAAATGGGAACTTACTATATTTCTTTATGTTTAGAGATTTGTAAACAGATCCTAATGGAGATGGGATTAGTAAATAATTGACAGGGAGGTGTCTTTAGGGTGTCCACCTTGAAAGAGAGTACACAAGCAGTCTGAATGTCACTCTTCTTTGGCTTTGTGCACTGCTAGCTTTCTTTAGTCACTAATGTGACACTTGCCAATTTTCAGTAAGAACAGAAAACAGGTCTTTAAAACATACAGAGAGAGCTATCAGATAACACCAGCATGCAAAATGCATTGTGTTGAAATGGAATTATTAGGTGACCTCTGGGAGAGTGGCCAGGGGGAAGGTGGATATCTATGTGTCTTGAAAATAAATTGTCCTTCCACTGCCTCAAGAAAGGAATGTGTGAAAGATGTCAAAGGTCTTTTACCAACTGGAGCTTTCAGACATGTTGAGAAAGCAGAGCAGCTGCACAAGGTCTGTGAGGCTGCCCACACATAACTGCAGTTCAGAGCACAGGGTGAGCAGCTCAGGTGAGGAATGGACATTCCCTAGTAAATAATTTTGCCTCTGTTAAGCAGGCTTGCATCCAGATTTCATTCTGTGTGTCCTTAATCTTTGCAGAGACAATGTCTTCAAATATTAGTGTGTTTCAAATGGATATTTTTTTGTTCTTTTACACAAAAGGAAGAACTAGGTACACCTAGATATGGCTGGTGAAATTAAATGTGGCTGTATGCTGTGTGCTTGCAGACTCTCCATACTTCAGAGTGGAAAGTTCTCGTCAATGTCATATGGGACTTGCCCATTATGTTTTTTCTTCATACTCCTAAGCACAATTTTGAAGAATGGATGTGCTCCTTCTGTTAGAGACTGGGCAATAGTGCAGCAAATAATCAGTTCACAGAATTACAGGAGAGACTTTTACCTGCATCCAGGTCATTATTCTCTTGGTTCTGCTTACATAGCACCTCTTTCTCCCCCATTCTTCAACCTTCTCATGTGAAGAATTTATTGTATTTATTAATTTCAAAATATCTCTTGGGTTTTTGCTGTCTAAAATTTCAGCTACTTGCCAGCTCGTAACAAGCAAAAATATCAAGTAGGGATTGTCTGAGTTCAAGCCCACTTCTGTATTTTCTGGATGAGGAATATTTTCGGCACTGCTAATCTTTTCCACCAACCCTTTTTTGGAAACATGGAGGGCAGAGATAATGGTCTAAGTGAGGAGGGGCAATAAACATTTTTGACTTTTTGTAATATAGTGATGTGGTAATATCTGGGACGTGTCCATGTGGTCTGGTTGTTTGATGTTGAGCGCTCCTGTGTGTTTCAAAGCTGCAGCTAATCGTTCCCAGGAGCAAGAGCACAAAGAAAGTGACTGGGAGGGACAGCTAAAATAATCAGAAATACCCTTTTGAACAGTTTCTCCTAAGTCCCTCTTGTGTTTCCACCTTTTAAGAGTTTCTTTTCTCCTGGTGGGACACCAAGCCCCAAAGAACAGGTGGAATGACAGCAATATTCACATACATAAAATTAACAAGGAAGACACATATGAATGTTTGGGTGGGGATTTTTTTGTTACTCTTTGTTTGTTTTATTGGGTTTGGGGTTTGGGTTTTTTGTTTGTTTCTATTACTTTGTTTTTCTTTTTGCAGCAACTAGTTTAAGTATTTCTTGTAACTAGACTTATCTACTGCTCTTCTAGCAGACAGGAGTGTTTTGTTTATTTTAGCTAGATGGCTAAATCCTTTAAGCCTCCCAGAAACTTACTCCTGCATTTCAAAGAGCTCTATGAATACAAAGTGGAGAGAAATATAAATATGCAGAGTGAACTGTCACCCTAGCATTACTTGCATTACTTACTTATGGCTTACTTATTGTGCATTTGCCTGTGATGATTTGAGTGCCTTTGTCTCAGTTCATTTCTGTAGTCTTGATCTTGCTCTCCATGGACTGCTGATCTTATTGGCATTCTCATGTTTCCCATAGTAGATTTTTTCAGGATTTCTTCACTTCCAGACCTTGTAAACCTTGCTCTTCTGCTTGAGGTTGCTCCCAGTAGCCGTAGCAAACCTAAAAGATTTGGTCTCAAAACATGTAGTTCCCATTTAAGGACTAAATTGAAGCTTTTCCTGAGAGACTTAGAGCAGAGTTGTATCATGTGTGTGTCCTGTGGAGCTCAAGAGAAAGCTGTGTTGCTCTCAGGGCACCAGCGTCTCTTTCCACGTCTCACCAGTTACCTAACCTCAAGAATGATTTAGTCACCTTGGGCTCTCCTCTGCTCTCAGGTGTGGATGTTGCTGATCGGATAGGCAGGCACCTATCAGGTGATCAGACTAGAAATACAACCAGCAGTGTCACACAGTTCCCCCATGTCCCACTGTTCATTTCCTTCTCTCTCTTGGCTGCCTTCTCTCCAGTCCCAACCCAGGACACGGCTCTGCTCAAATTCTCTTGTGTTTTTTCTATCACTGACTGATAGAGAGCAACACTAGGAAGACATCAGACACTCATGGGTTGTGTAGATGGCAAAATGTAATGTCTTTTTATAGAATGTAAAGTAATTGCATGGTTAAGCCATAAGTCCAATAAATGAATAAGGTCCTGTTAGTTAAAGGAGTTCAGAGATTGCCTCTACTGCCACTAAAAGCTGTTAACGTGTCACTGCAGGAAGTGACAATCTGCCCATGGAAAAGGAATTTTATTTAAGGTACTACATTACATAGGAAGCTAATTCCACAGCTGCTGTTTTAATGACTGTCACATTCACAAATTAACCTCTAAGCACTCCCCTGGTGTAAGTGCAGTATGCACAATTGAGGCATGTTGGCACTGCTTTGAGACCTTTTCTTGAATTTTCCTAAAGGTTTTTCCTAAAGGTTTTTCCTCAATCCCTTTGGTTTTAGTCCCCTGAAATCAGTGAAGGTGCCTAAACAAGTTTGGTAAACCAGAAAAGCAGGTAGTTTTCTGCAGCATCTTTGAGGGCTTTTCACCAAGCAGCTGACAAGGTGAATGCCACAGCCCACAGTGAGGAGAGGCAGCTTCCTCACCATTCCCATTATCCAGGGCTTGGTATCTTCTGCAAAGCTGACTTTTCTGTCCTTGACTTGCTGAATGAAGATGACACAGTGGTGGAGTCACAGGGAGGATGTGGGGCCTGACCCATGTCCCAAGCAGCTGTGGTCAGCTCTCTGTCAGAACAGCTTTGAGCCAGCACAGAGGCACAGGAACATAAATCCATCTTCCTCACCACCAGAGTTCCGAGATGAGCAGCTGGAACCCACCCTGGCAGCACAGAAAAAATACAGCCAGTGGAGCTGGAAGCGTGAGGGAATGTAACCCAGCTGAGCTCGTAGGGATTGCAGATGGACTCCCCCCGGGTTAATCACTCAGCAGCTAGAAATCAAGTGGAGCTGATCCCTGAAATGCACTGTGAAAACAGGAATTAAAAAAAAGGAAAATACATTAAGCCAATCATTATAACAAGGAAAATAAACATGCAAATAAATCATAACAGATCGAAAAGCAGTAAGTTACAATGACATGTTTTTGTTGGGTTTTTATAGTTCCCACTGAGCTAAGAGGAGAAATTAAAAAGAAAAAACTTAACTGATGTTGAAATCAAATTGCAGCATTCAAAAGAATGTGATTAGAATATTTGTTTATCCACCCACCTCAAACACTCTTCTTCTCTTGGGGACACAAATATTGCAATCATAAGAACAATTTTAATTTACGTGGGAAATACGTCTTCATTTTGCCCTACTTATAACTTGCTGAAGGGAGATGAGACCCAGTGCTAGAAAGTACTTTTATGGGAAGCTTCATTTGATAGATTTGAGGAAGAAAACATTTTGTTATCAGTGGGAAATTGCACTTCTAATGCCAGCAGTGGTGTTGTGGGTGTGTGGTAAATCCTTATGGTGATTTTCAAGTGTATGATGGAAGTTTTTGGAGTTGCTTGTGCAAATGAAATGAGTGGGATTCTGTCAGTGCTCAACAGCTGTGATGAAGTGCTCTATTTAGGGAAAGTATCACTGGTAATCATATCTATTGTCTTAATTTTTCATGTGTTTCCTTTAAAGAATTCTAAGATAAAGTTTTTAAGTCAGAAAATAAACTCAGTTGACATCCTTCTATTTTACTCAATAGTCTGTAGAACTATTATGAATAAAATATTGCTGTGTTCTTTTTTGTAACTATTTTCACTACAAAATGTGCATTTGTCAAAACCATTTTTAATGAAAAATGAACCAAACAATGGAATGACAGCTAGAATAAGTGAGTGAGGGAATACAAGGACTGAAATGAGGAATCAGAATTAATTTTTCTCAAGGTTACTTCTTAAGTTTTAGTTTGCGACATTTTCTTTGTAATGGCATGGAAATTAGTATAAAAAACCTGTTTTAAAATGCCAATATGGGGAAAAATATTCTTGGTCTGAAATAAATCAGCACAGCACAAGTACTTCAGATCTGTTGGGAAGTTTTCTGAGCTCTTCTGAGAACATGATATGTAAATACAGGACTTTACCTTTGTCTGTATCAGTTTACCACAGTGTTATCTATAATTCTGTTCTGAAAGATGACTGCTGAGATGGACACAGCCTTCCTTGTTCCCATTTTCTCAGAGGAAAGTTTTTGATCAACCCCGATGTTTCCATGCAACTTTCCAGAAGCTGGTTTCACTTTTTCTCCAAAGCCCATCCTATTTCTGGATAGCAAAAGCCAGTGGTTCAGTTTCTCCAGTAGAAGGTCAGGTTCATGAAAAGCTTAACATTCATTAACATTTGTTAATGTGCTTCACTTCAATGAACACAGATGTATTCCCTTGTCTTACTTTAGGCTGAGACAAAAAACAGTTTTTACTGTGGGTCTTGATTACGTATGTGGGGCAGCACAGTCATGTTTGAAAAGGAGTCCTTGTTTTGTAGTGCACTGTTTCACTCTGACACAACTTACCTTTTGCTGTTTGCAGCTGAAGATTTTTTCCTTGAAATATGGTTGCAGAAGAATGTATATCCTGTATCAACTTGATCCAGTTGATACAGAAATTCAGGTAGCATTTCCTCTTTATCCTTCTGCTTTAACTGCTAATGAGTACAAGGAAAAACTTTGAAGACCTGTGTTTGAGTGCAAAGACAGTTCCCTGAATGACCCCTGGCAGACAATTTATACAATGTTAGTTTACTTCCATTCAGCCCAAATATGTATTTCCCATTTCTGCTGGACAGCAATGCAGTCATATGAGCAAATACTGTATCCTAGTGCTCTTGAGAGGGCGTGTGAGCACTAGGCTGAAAAACAGAGACATTTAAATTGAGATTTCATAGGTATTGGAAATAGCATGTCTCATCTTGAGGTTTAGGCTCACGGAATATAGAGGTGTAAGCTCTGGTAGAATGTCTGCTTAGTGTATGAGTCTGCATTTTGATTGTAAAGACAAGGAATATTGGCCTGAGTGGGGTCTGGTCTTTGTCACTTGGTTTAAAGAAATACAGGGTTCTCTAGAAGTGATGCCTAATTCTCTTCTCATACTTTGCTCAAGTGAATTATTTTGAGATTTCTGGATTTACCAAGCTTTGGCAAAATTTTACCAGGTGTCAGAAACAACATGTTTAAGAAAGTAAAGATTGTCTTTTTCTTTCATCCAGCTTTATCATGTCAGCAGTTTCCCATTTAACATCATAATTTTGCTTGTAAAAGAAGTGTCAGATCAAAATTTTAACATTTACTTATTTTTTTTAATCTTTAGAAAGATTCTTGTCATTAGTTGTGAGGGTTGTCTTGTTAAATCTCCTTGCTCCTTAGTGACCTTCTGTGCCACAAGCTCTTTCTGTGCGAAGGGAGATGGATTTCCTGGTGTTATTGAGTGACATCTAAGTCTCTCTCTCAGTTGAGAGCTAGCAACAATGTCATGGGAACAGGCAGTATCAGGAGGATGGAAATTTTCCAGATGTCCTAGACTTCCTTTTGGCAACTGGGGTCTAGTGAGTTTAGCAGCCAAATCTGCAAGTTTTCAAGCTGAAATCTGGATTCTCTCTGCACTGGGTAGGAAACCTTCCCTGCTCACAGGACATGGTGAGAGGTGTGTGTCTAGCTGTGTGTGTGCCCCCAGCTCCCCCAGGAGGCATGGGCTCAGTGCCAAAGACATTGGACGCTACTGATGGCATGCTGGGAGGTTGAATCACAGGAGCTTGGCTTGTCCTGCTTTAGAGGTGGCAGCAGGCAGATAAAAGAGTCTTCCAGATTGAAGAATGAGGTAAATAAATAGGGGGCAGAGTGAGAGATGTGGGCTTCAATTTGCAGTCGAAAGGTGGTGATCTAACTTTGATGTGGCGAAACCTTTTGGGTGAAAAAGCGCAAGATTCTTATCCTGCATCCTCTCCACAACTGACCTGGTGCCATTTGTGACAAACAGGGCATTTGCAGCTCTCTGTGATATGACCTCTACAGATGACTTCAGACCCTGGTTTGAATTATCCAAGTTTTCTTAACTTGCATATCTATGGATTGTCGCTGACTATTTCTCTGTACTTTAAAGCATCATGCCATTCACTGCTCAAGAACAAGCTTGTGCTTTCTCTCTGAAGTTCATGAATTTAATTCTGTTCTTTCCTGTTGATATTGGCAAGTATCTATCAGAGAGAGTACCCTGTGTGTTTTCATTGTGGCCATCTGTCCTGGTATTAACAAAATGATTGCATAATCCAAACAACAGAATCCTTTGAGAGAGGAAGAAAAGAAAGATACACATAAGTCATGTGGCTGACATGCACCACAGTGATCCAAATAATTGTGGAATCAGAAATAATAATAATAATAATGTATTAGATTTCTCAGTGAAAAAATGCTTGATCTTCTAAAGAACAATTAAAAATACAATATGCAATAAAAGCACTCAGCTGTAATAGAAATGTATGCCTCAGGCTCCATAGCGTTTATAAAACAAAGTCATCATGGTGCATTTTAAAACTGAGAAACATTATTAAAATGTCTTCTTGATAGGGAGAAGAGACATTCTCTCCCTATTTTACTGACTTTCCTATCTGCTCTCTCTCTGTTGAGTGCACAGGGAGAGAAAAGGCCAGTCCTGCTCTGCACCATGAGGTCAGGGTGGTTGTGGCTCCTCACTCCTCCAACCTCTGCAGCATGTTCTAAGAGCATCTTTAGACACTGATATTAAGTGGGCTTTACTTAGAGTGAGACAGACGGGAAATTTGGTTTGTTTGTTGTAATTATTGAGCAGATGAGTCATATACGTCTCTTGAAACAAGGTAAGGTTTAACAAGATTGAGAGTCTGAGCTGTCACTGACTAATTAATCTGTTGGGAAAAGATTGAAACCTGCAAGTAAATGTACAGCTGCTCAGGAAGCACTATTAAAACCTGCAAAGATCTTCTGTTTTATTACAGGAAATAATCCATACAAGTTAATTCATGAAGTAACTTCTGGTTGCTTTGCTTTATTACCTGAGCCTAAGTTGTACGAGACAGCAGCATTGTTTCTGAGACCATCCTAGAACTGTAGGTGGGGTACAGCTGTGAGCAGCTTTGTGATACCCCCAGAATTAAAACGGTTGTGTGAGTTTGAATGGGACAAATGCATGTGGTGATGATGCTTGTGTTATTTTTCTTATTAAGAAAGAGACAAATTCTTAAGTTATTTGTGGTGAAGAATGCAAAAAGGTGCAATTTTGTTCTAGAATCTCTAGAAAAAAACTTTGTGTCTTGCTGTGTCCTTTTTCAGAGTAAGAGTCAAGCTCACCTTGACTCTGAAAACAGACTAGGAAAAAAATTGTATTAAGGTAGGATGATTTTACATTGGCTAATGTTCTCAAATGAAAAAGGATGATCTACTCTTTAAAAATTAAATTTTGATTATAGGAATAATTCCTTTCAACAGCTGTAGAGGTGATTGCATTTTAAAAACTTGAGTGTTGAAAAAAATTATAAAGAATGTATCTTTTTTTCACCTCTTTTTTTCTTTTTTTTTTTTTAATCTGTTTATGCTTTTATCCTATAATTAACTATTTGAATGCCAACTATTTGGTTGTGGTGATATTTATAGCACAGATAATTTATTATTTTGGTAACAATTGTTTTTCCTAATGGTTTGTCTAATTCTGTTTCTTTTCACTTGGTAATGGCTGGGAGAAGCTCAGCCCATTGTCAAAAGAAGAGGCAGAGAAAGAGCAGCTTCTGATAACTGCTGCCTTTGATGTTCATATTCCATATTCCAAGAAGAGCACACAAAGACTATACCTTTGTGCTTTCCATAATTTACAATAACCAACATAAGGTTCAGTATGCTGGCAAGCAAAATGTAATTTATTTTACTCTCTCAGAGAAAGACTTCCAATGTATGATATGTTATGGTTACTGGATAAGAGGATCAGAGCTTGGTGTGATTTATATATACTCTCACTAACATTTTGCCATTTTTTTCCCGTATATGGGAACTGTGAGGATAAAGAGGGAAGATTTGAAAACTAAAGAATATACTTTTGATCTCCAGGGAAACGTGCTTTCAGATAAAAGACTCTTTGCTGCCCCTTTTTACCAACACAAGTAAGACTGGCAAAAATGACTGCACCCAGGGAAGATGGATGGATCTGCTGGTTGCAAACGTTTCATCTAGAGATGATATATTGTGCTAACCTTGGTTCTTTGTGAAACAGCAGGGTAATGTGCTCTTTACTTTCCTTTTTAGTTAGAGCTGGTGCTTGAGGCAAAAGCCAGCTCTGGCTGTGAGCACAGCATTGGTGTCAGGGGTCTGACAAGAAGCCAACAGCTCCCATGTTGCTCTGACTGGGGAGAGGGTGGGCAGGAAAGCTCTGTCAGGATGGTGACCAGCCTGGCCTTTTGCTCCCCTCTCCTCAAGACATTATGCAAAGGTCTGGTAGAAGGAATGCACAGTGCCAGTAAGGGCAGGGACAGGAAGCCAGTGGTGGCAGCTTTCTGCATCAGTCTTTTCCATTCCTGGTTAATCTAAAATGACTTTTTGTAAGCCTCAAAGGTCTTTACTACACTGCTGTTGTTGTTGTAATGATGAGCATAGTCCCACTGGTAAGAAGCCTTTGTGGAAAAATAGAAGAGCTTTGGCCATAAAATCAAGGGAAAATTGCAACAGGCTGTTGAATTCCAGCTAAAATTTTTCCACTGGGATCTGTTCCAATGGAGACACACAGCAATTTGCAACCAGATAGATTGTCTCTCAAGTCTGTCCAGCTTGAATTTGGGTAACTCAGAAATGGAAAAAGAGACCCACAATGCTACAAATGCTACAAGTTTTGGTTTTGAAATTACAGAAGTCCTTGTGCAAAGAAAATATAAGCACAATGGAACTGAATTCAATAAAGATGATCTGTAGTAGGGGTTGTGCCTGGAGCAGGACTCCACAGCTCCACACAACTTTATTAACAACGAAGAGAGCACAGCCAAGACTTTTTAAATGAATTTCTGATGCCACACTAGGGCAGTGAGGAACATTGCTCAAAGCATTGTAAGAAGACTTGCACTTCTGCCTCTCCCTTTCCTAAACTCCATAGTAACTAGGGACAGAAACATATATTGTTTTATTGTGAAGGAAATTAAAACAGGCTCTGACTTGGAGGAAATCTTGCAGAGGCAAAAAGACTGCCTGGCCTTTGTTTGTGTTAGTGGATTCAAGGGTCTCTCTAAGGAAAAGGCACTTTTGGGGGAGAATTGGAGAAACTTGTACAATTCTGTTCCTTGTCCTGAGCAATGCAGTAGGTTGTGCTGGACACAAGTCTAGAGCTTTCTTAGAGCAAAGAAAGCTTGCACCAGGTTGTGTTTCAGAAATGGGAACCCACCCCAGCTTCTCATCTCCCCACACCCATCACAGGATCAAAGCTTGCTCTTAAAAATGGCCTGTAATATGGCTCTGGTTGCTGACATTTCTGCTATTTCTTGCTATTTATTTCTGGCATCCATTCCCTTGGGCTGAAAGGCTGAGAGGTACAATCTATGTTTTTACAGAGTTGGTTTTTATTTCTCATTGAAGTAAGGTTGGAAATGGGCTTCTTCATTGCATTCTCTAATGGAATAGTGGGGAGGTTCTCTTTTGTGTTGTGGTGATTGTATTTCTTCCTACACTGGTTATCAGGATTCCATTTTTTATTTATTCACACAGCACACATTTGTCATTAGTTTTCAGCAACATAAATACATGGTGACAAGAATGAGGTCCTTCGATGTGAAGGAGGAGGTGATGACTTACAGTAATGATTTCATCTTTAACAGACTGGGCTAGAGGGGTGAGTCTTTACCAGAGTAAGTGAATAAATGTGATGTATAAATGGAGCACTTGTGCAATGAAAACATGCTCACCTTTCTTCAAAGGGCTTTAACCTTTCAGGACCAGTTTAGCATATGCTGATGTAATGCTGATCTGTCAGAATCTGCTGTCTTCAGCACCAGAAAAGAGATACTGGTCACATGTGGCTGCTGACCTTGTCAGCTCTCTCACAAGTTAAATATGAGCTTAAAAATGATGTATTTCTCTCTGCCCTTAAAAGCCAAATGGCTACGTTATGAATTTAACTTTTCTTACATTTCTCAATGTGGATAAAAGCCTGAAACTTTGGCCTCAATGTACACAAGATATATGAAATAACAAAGGCTTAAAACATTACCCACAAGTTTAATTTCAACTCTTTTACCTGGTCCTTTGTCTTTTTGGGGAAGGGGAATTGATGTGGGACAGTTTTCAGTGTTTGAGGTTGACAACATTGCATTTTACAGACCCCTGGAGTAATGACCTTGTTCTTTTTACTCATCTTCATTGAGCACTGATATAGGTGGTGTGGATAATTGTTATGGAAGCAGAACTGGACAGTTAATATGTTGTTGCTTCAAGCTCTTTGCAACTCGAGTAGGCATTACTACATAGGTTATATTTGACTCAAATTTTGAAGGTTACCTTCATGTCCTATGAGCACTAGAGACCTTGCCTCACCAGCTTTTGTTTTATAAAAGGCTTTTGAAAACATCAGGAACTTCAAATTTGAAGTGGGAGGTTTGGGTTTGTTTTTTCCTTCATGAAGGAATCCTCTTATAAGGAAAATGATCCCAGTATATATCAAACCTGGTATCATACTGAACAAAAGCAGGTAGCATACCACTGGAGCCTGGTTTCTTGAGTCAGGCCATCAGCAGCTAAAACATGGACTAATGGCCTCACATCCCCTCCTGTCCTTTCCTTATGGACTAATGACCCCATCCCCTATTCCCTACATGCCATGGAATAACAGAGAGAAATTTAACAACAGCCTTTCAGCCTGCAGGATACTCACTTCAAATCCTGCATGCTTGTTCTCTTTTCTGGTGCTCACGTTTCAAGGTGATAAGTGCTTTTTTAAGTAAAGGGCAAGATGAAGGGGGTGGGGGGAGTATTTCAGCCACAGGATATGCTGCTGCCTCTAGTTTGTGATCTTTGGGTGACGGCTCTGATGAGCAAGATCAGCTTTATCGCTGGACTGAGGATTGCACTGGCTGATACCTGTGGGGATTTTGGGAAAGCCACTTGGAAAGTGTTGCAATGCAGAAAATGCTGGAATTGAATCTTTGCATCCAGATGGCAAGTGGTTAAAAGAGCATTTGCTGCTGCTCTTGTACTTACTCCATTAGAGTGAAATCAGTCCCAAGAATCACAATCACTACTTGTTTGTTCTGAGGCAAAAAGAGACACCAGAAAAACTTTTGCCAACACAACCCAGTTTGTACTCTGGGATTTTACTGACAAAGTTCTACATCAGGGCATAACAATGTCTGTAAGGGGCACCAGTAGTGCAGGAAAAGTATCACAACCTGCAGAAGAGAAGTATATGAATTTAGAGCAGTGACAGAAGTATCCATCACATGCCAATGAGGCCCAGTCATGTGCAGAAATGCTGGTGATTGACTGCTTTAATTTGAAATCAAGAGTTTACTATTATGGATGTCAACACAAGAACTGGTTGAGCATTCCCACAAACATATTTCTGAGAGGAAATGACGTGGGTCATGTGTATTGGAAACAAAACTCAGAGTATCTTTTGAAATGTTTGCAGGTTTATTTATTTAAAGGCAAACAAAGAAGACCAGGAAATATCTTAGCTCTTCCACATCTCTTTCTACTTGTCAAACGATAGGAATAACAATAACAATAACCCCAGGAAAATCTGAAATGCAGATATTAAAAATAATAAGCACTGTTTCAAATGTCTGAAGGATTTTTCAGTGTTTTCTTGGTTGGGTTATTCTTTCTTTTCCTGAGCTGGCTGGAGCACAGCCCCCGTTGTTCATACTCTGTCCCTTCCAGGCAGCCAAGAACACTTCAGGTTTGTCAGCCCGAGTCCACAGCAGTGACACTTCAACCCTCTGTGCTTCCCTGTGTGTTGTAGTGCTGATGTAGGGCACTCATCTTCCCTGCAAACCAGCCACCCAAGGGTCTCCCAAGCACACCTGCAGCTCAGGCTGAGCAAGGAAAGCTTGGTTAGGCACATTCTTCTTCCTCATTGTCCACACAAGAGCAAACAGCCTCGGGCTGCCGGGGAGCTTGGGCCCTGCTTCAGCCTGTGGGTCCACATCCTCTCAATTTCTCTTCACATCCAGACCAAATCAGAGCTTGCACACAGCTGGGGGGTGATACCTGCACCTGAAAGGGTAGAAGGTGCTCGTGCTACAGATGTGAAGCTGACAAGAGCCAGGACAGAATTAAAGATGTTTGGTTGGGTTTTTCTCCCCACTAAAGCTAAAGCTGTGGCTCTGAACTCTGAAATAATTGGTGTTGTATGAAAAGGGCTTTTGCACAAATGATTCTCTGGAATAGGAATTCGTTTCCAACATCACATATTGTGTTTTCTTTGACCACAGTTACTGGCTGTCCTAATCACTGCTTCTAAGAGCAGCCAGTCAAGGCCTTGCCCAGGATTTTTCCAAGACTTACCACAGGCAAAGAGCCCAAGCAATTGTGTGTTTAAAAATTGCATTGGTGTGGATGAGAGCATCCCCCCTGTCTCTTGTATTCAGTTCTTCACCAGCTGGGGGAATGAACAGTATGTTTTATGCTGAATGTTGAGGGATCAAGTGTGGCTGAAGCCATGACCTCTCCAGCTTTCTGTTTTTTTCAAAGGCTCATTCTTTTCCCTGATGTCATTAGTGTTGCTATGGAGTTTCACAGTGCTCCACTTGGAAACTGTTCATGCAGTTACTTACACATGCACTTAAATGACTTAATGAAATGTATACAAACTTTTATTGAGATGATCTCTGCTTTATTGATTGTCTTCAGTTTGCTTGATAAGATATAAACACTGGGGAAGACTCAGTCTCTGCCATTTGAGAGTTACAATCAGATCTGGCAGAGCAAAATGTAGGCCACAAGAGCTTTGGCTTAAAACCCTCAACAAAAAGCAAAACCATCTTGGTCTGAAGATTTAGTGAGTGACAGAGACTGGAGTGATGGAAAATTGAACTTCAGTCAGTGTCAGAACATGTTAGTGTTGAATTTCTTTGTTTCTGTATCAGGTTTGAGAAGAGGGAAGATCAGTATTCCCTACCTCTGACTGCTCCACAGCTGCTTAGGCCACTTCACTTTGGTTCAACAAGTTACAATGCAGTAGGTTACCTGTGAACATTTACTTAGTCCACAGAAATACATGCCAACATAAGCTACAGTAAAAGATATTAAAATTGTTGTCTTTGGTCAAAAGCATGCTCAGAGGCAGCCACAGGTCTCAGCTGGTACCCAGTGGTTTCTGGCTTATGAATCTGAACTTTGGTTTTCATCTACTGTTCTGTTGAGATCAGTCTCTGCTGAAGAGATTTGCCAGCATAGCTGTGCTAACAAAACACAGTAGACCCATCTTTTACTAAAGGAAAAGGACATTTTTTATTAAAGTTCACCAGTTCTGTTGAGTGAAATAGGCCAGACCAGCAAAAGGACTTTGAAATTCTCTGCTCTTGGGCTTTGCCAAAGAAATGTCAGTTACACCTAATTAGTTTACTTAAACCAACAAGGGCTCATACTGGAGGGTTGGTCTTATTTGCTGTTAGATTCTTACAATTGTTCCACTTGACATTGAACCTGTGAATAGAAAGCAGGGGAGATGGGGACATTCACAGAGGGTGTCCCATAGTCCTGCCATCCATATTGTTTCAGCAAATTAGTCTTCCTTCTCTACTGAGTTAAGTAACTCCACTGATTTTAAGAGGGTTTCTCACTTGAAGAAATCTTCATCAGATTCAAACCTAAAGCTGCATTACCACAGAGAAATCAGAGCTCAGGTTGAGGTTTGGCTACATTGAAGGCAAATACCATTCACATGCAGGAATACTATGTTACAATGTGATTTTGTCCATCATATATGCTGATGACAGATCTGAATGCTTAATCAAAATCCTGTAAGAAATAATTCATGATGATATAGATCTGTAAGCTTAGATTATTGATCTTTAGGCCATTAAATATTACATATAATTTACTGGGAGGTCAACACTCTGATCTCTAACTTCAGTGATTTCTGTAGCATGTATTATGGCTGCTCAAGCCTCGAACAAAATGCTAACCAGGAATCTATTTCTCAGATTTATCATTTTTCTGTTCCCAGTTCCCCTCATTACTAGTCTGAGTGCTGCAGAATCCCTGAAAGATGTCACAAATGCAAGAGAGTTCTGACATTGGTAACTAGCCTGGAGCACAAAATGGATTGTAAGGAAAGGCTGTCTGCCTAAGTATGGCTCCAGCCACGTTGCCATGAGGATGGAGCAGCTTAACAAAGCCTTTTCAGAAATCTTAGTCATGTTCTTGTGCTACAGAGGCTGTACATCTTACCCAGTGAGGCAAAGTCTGCTTTTGCTCACACCCAGGTGCCTTGGCCACCCTCACATGAAGTTGGATTGTAAAGCCAGCATGTGTTCAGAGAAGTGAGAGCTGAGCACACACAAGGAAGCACCAGCTATACAGCCTGGGGTATACCAGGACTTCTAAAAGCACCCTTAAAGTTTTCTGGTGTTGTTGATAAGCACAGGTAAGGCTGTGGATGCTCTGTTGCCTACCTGCTGGGATGTTGTGCTGTATTTACTCTGAGCTCATGTATGCCCCGTTCTCAGCCCTCTCCAAGATGCTGTTACCATATTTACTGCTCAGAAGTTTAGAAAAGCTTGTCCCAAATTCTGGCTCCATTCACTGCAGTGCAGGTTCAGGTAGAAGAGAAGACTAAAGCCTGGCATCACACCCTGCTCCGCCTTTCACTCTGGTGAAAATGATAGTGATGAACATTAAGTCATTCCTGCCATGGTGAATTATACTTTATGTGTTTAAAATACAAATATATGTATATTTATGACTAACCTATAATGTTAAGTATAAATTTATTAATTTGATAGATCAAGATGGTGCACTTGTAATAGGACTGGCTTACTTAATCGCTAGCCTTAACTTGAAGTTTAAAGCTACTTCAAAAGATGTCGCAACCAGTCTGAAAAGTAAGAATTTATTTGCATGCACTCTGCTTTTCCCTACATTAATAACTGTGCTTTTGACCTTACATTGGTTTCAGAATAGGAGAACATAACTGGAGAAGGGAAAGTAATTTCCTAGCACGGACTGCCAGAGTTAGCATACAGGGGCATGCCTGTCTGCTCAAGGTACCACAGACAGGGAGGACTTGTATCAACTCCTTTCATCAGCATTACTGCATATTCCATGCTGTGTATCTGAAACGTAAGGAGCAAGATGAAATTGTGGGACTGCTGAGATCTCCCAGGAACAGATTTTTCATTATGTTTATGACCTGTCTCATTTCTAGTTGGTCTGGCGTTTGTGTGAGCATCATCTTTTCCTCTTTGGTGGTTTCAAAGTCTGCCTGAACTGCACAGCTAGAAAGTTGGGTTAGTAAGAGAGGTGCAGAGGAAATAAGAGTGGTTTGTGTGGATTCCTGGTGCTTGTTTGAGAAATATCCTTTCAAAAGTAACTCAAGATGAACACACATCCTTAAATCTGATCTTCGTCCTAAAATGTAGAAAATCTTCAGCTTGTTTGGGCTCCTGCAAATCTCAGCTAATTGCAATGGTATCAGTATTAGGAAAATTACCTGTTGTCATGGTCCACAGAGGCAGTGAAGGCTGTATTTCTCTCATTAATTCTCTTTTGCTTTCTTTTCTTTCCATTTATGTTTTAAATTAAGTAGTTGTCTGGCTTTTGAGCAGCTGAAAAAAAGGATTCCCCATGCTGGTTAAATGAAAAGTCCTTTCATAGCCACAGTACAAAAGAGAAGAGCTGAGAAGAAACAGGTCACAGCTAGGGATGCACAACCCCTGGAACTCCTACCCCTCAGTGAGACTCACTCCAAGTTTCCCAGATGAGCAGTGAAATGTGTGGAGCTCTGTTTGCCCTTTTGTTTGATGTCCTCTTCATTTCCTGTTTGTTAAGTGATCTGAAAGTAAAACAACCAGCCAACCAACCAAGGGAAAAAAAACCCTTTCATAATTATAAACGGGGCCCAGCTGTGTAAGCTGGGCTGCACAGACACTACCCAGGATTGCCAGAAGGTCCTGTGTCTCGGATCCTTTGCTCTGTGGGTGCTCAGCCCTTGCAGAGCAATTGCTCTCTCCTTCCTCTGAATGTCTGCCCTCTTTTGAAAGCATCTCTAGCAAGGCACTCAGATTCATTAACTCTTGAGCACAGTCCTTTTTTCACGTCAGTGTCTATCAGAACTAATGCTACTGGGGATAAGAGAGGGTGAGTGAGGGTACTGGGAGCACAGGCGGCAATGTCACATCAGTCATCTGTGCAAGTGCAATAGCACCAGTCAAAGGAAAAGCAAAGATTTCCCAAAGCACTTCTGGATACTAGCACTGAAGGTAAATGACCTGCAGGGACATGACCTGACTGCAGTCACAGCATGACTTGCAGTGGGTGTGTTACAGTCATAATAAATTGCAGAGTGTCAGTAGTGACCTGTGAACAACACAAAACCCACCCGAAACTTCCTCACCTTGCCTGCTGCTAGAGGAATACAGGCTGTACAAGGTGTTGCTTTGAAAGTATTTACTTTGCTTGAGAGGAGAGAGAAAAATGTAGGAAGGGATAACCAAGCAGGAGGAATCTATGTACAGCTGGAATAAATATAAAAGCTAGACTACATAAAACTAGGTCTGTGCAGACAAGAGGTAGGTAAATAACCCTCAAGCACCCCAAGCTCAAGTGAAAATGGTAGTACTTAATTCCAAATAAAATCTATTACTGTCTGAACCTGGAGTGTATTGACAAAGGCTTCAGTCTTTTCAATAGATTCAATAGTACTTAGTGAAGAGGGGAGAAAAATCCCAGACACCTCTGTGCATTCAAACTTTTTCAAAGAAAGCAGCAGGAGAAATTCAGTGAATTGATCTTTCTCAGCATAACTTTATGAAGGGCAGTAGGGGTAAGAAAAATATGTTCTTCTTACTGAAAGAAAAATGTCACCTTCTCACCTACCATTCATAATCTCCTAAGTACTTGATTGCTATGTCTATAGATAGAGGGTTTGAGCACACAGAATAATTTTCAGACTGATCCTCTTCAGTGACTTCTACAAAGCCACTTCATATTTTGCTTCACCTTTGCCATCTGTAGATGGTTTTCTGGCAGAAAACGCTATTTAAGAGCTATTCTGTGCATTGCCTCACAGAAGCTGTCCCAGGCAGCAGACGGTGTTGCCATTTCCTGACCCTTAGCTCGGCAGGAGAAGGGTGCAGGATGGAGCTGGGGCATGGGCAGTGGCCCCAGACGTGGCTGGGGATGCTTTGTGCTGCATACTTGGTCCCCAGTATATCCCAGCAAGGGGAGCCTTCCCACATTGAGGAACGTGAAGCAGGCACTGACAGGATGGGCCAGCATCCTTCCTCCCCTCAGCCCCGGTGGGACACGTTTCCCTGTGCTGGCCAGGACTGCTGGGTGGCCAGGTCAGAGGGCTGCCACACAGTGCTGGCCCTCAGAGGGGCTGATGCTGCTGGTGTGGGGTGAGAGAACTGAGACACCCCAGCTTCATCCCAGCACGGGCTCTCCACAACCTCGTGGAGAACCTGGTGGTGCTGGGAGCAGCTGGGGCTCTGAGTGGGCAGCTGTGGGCAGCCATGCAAGGGCTGTGCAGCTGTGTGCAACCATGCAGGGGCTGTGCAGCTGTGGGCAGCCCTGCAGACACCTCCCTGGCCTCTCTTCTCCACCCAAAGATCCTTGCTGGAGAGCACCTTGCTGGTCAGACGTGTGTTTTGCTGGGGCAGGGAGCTGCCCCTGAAGCCAGCACCTGCAGAACAAGGAGAATCATACAGAAATATCTCTATTTTGCTTCTCCCAGCCTCCCATCACTCCTCACTCAGGGACTTACAGCTGTTCCCTCTGTGTGCAGTGACCTAGGAATAAGCAGCCACAGAATCTTGATACCACTGAAGGTGAAAACTGGTTAAAATACAGAGACTTGATCTTGTGACTCGACCCCTGGATTGCATCCTCTCTTTCTTTAACTCCCATAGGAAACCAACATAATGACAGTGGAAAGTTATTTGTCCATTATTCTTTCCAAAACTTTCTTTCTGCTTAAAAATATGTAATTAACACCTTCATTTTGTTCTTGCATTCTCACTCTTAGAAGGGTCCATGAGCTTGGACAAAGGTATATTTTTTCTAGTAAGCGCTCTATCTCCACTGTGAACTTCCACACATCTTTCTCAAAATCCTTCAAAATAGCCCAACTCTAGGATTGAATGTTTGGTATCTTCCTTGTCTTCCTTCCTCTCTTCATATTTTATTTAAAAATTATTAATTCCAGGAAATCCAGATGAAATGAAAGCTTTCAGCTCTAATATTCTAGATGCAAATCTTATTAAATTCCAAGCCCAAAGCAAGCAACACTGTAAACTGGGAATAAAACTGAAATGAAGACAATCAATCACTTTCAAGTCAGTTCAGCAGCTCTTTCAGACACATTCTCTGAGGTCTCATCACATTCATATTAATGGACAAATTTGCCTCTTGCATTATATTCCATACATTACACTGTGTAATTAGAAGCTGATTGGAAGCAGTAGGCAGCATGCCAATATTTTCTGCATTCAGATATCATTCAGAGTTTCAGTATTTGAGGAAAAACCTGATTATTTCTTGGAGACATTTCCAACTACATCTACAAAGAAAACAAGCTTTTGGAGTCTCTTTCCTCTAGACTTCTAGATTCTGGGAAGCTGAATTTAGCATATGCAATGCCAAGGGATTATATTTGTAATTAAAAAAAATCCTTAAGGGTCACAGAGCTATCCAACAGAGGTGAATGTTAGGCCTGCCAGCTGCCCCAGGTTAACCTCAGAGTTAAGAAACTGAAAAAATGTGATTATCCTAGCCATGAGGAAAGGCTTAAGGGTGGTACTTGGAAATACAACATGAAGAAAGCACAGCCCTGCACACTTCTCCAAGCCAAGGTTGCCTGTGATTGATTGCAGGTAAGGGAACGGTGCCCAGTTCACAGGTTGTGATTAGGACTTAAAATTTGACTGGGGAAGCTGAATGTGGCAAGTGAGAAGCTCATCCCTTCAGTGGAGTAAGCATTCACAAAAGAAACTGATGGACAATGTTGGTCACAGCTAAACATGGCCAGGTAGCTGTTACCAGCTAACTGTGCCCTCAGTTTTGTTTGTTACTTAAGAGGGCTTTTGAATAGCAAGGATTCTCCATGTAAAGACAAACCCCATCCTAAAATAGCAATCTGTTCTCTCCAGGCATAGCCTGTTTTATATTCTTGGCTCCAGTTGTGAGACAGTGTCTGCAGAGCAAAGCTTACAGCCCTTTAGTGGGGTAGAACATTTGAAAATTTGGTGACCTGTCTGCAAATTTCTGCATGTGCAGTGGCACCTTGTCCAGAAGCAGGTGCAGCTTGTTCAGTCACTGGTTATGATCTCAGTATCTTTTAGCTCTGTTCCCATTTAGCACATTTTTCCTGATCTCATTCCCTTGTATTCTGGGTGTGTCTGTGCCTTTGTTGCCCAAGGGCTTTGTGGCTGTGTCTTCCTGCTTTGATTGAGAAGTAACTTAATTTCCTGTGGTGGTATCTAACTTCTCATTCCCTGAGTTATTGTTTCTACTTCTCGTGGTAGTCATTGAAACTGTATAGAGGAGAAAAAATTAAGATGACTTCTAGCTGCAAATTTTCTCCAAATAGTTTTACAGGTTACAATGCATGAAAATTTTTGAATCTGTAGAGTCTTAAAATCTGTAGTTTCTTAAAAACAAGCTGTCTGAATATTTGTGACTGACAACAGTTACCATGCCAGAAATCATCCTGCCAGTGCCTGCTTCACATTCCTCAGAAATCTAACCTCTACCCAATTCATCTTTCTTGTCTGTGAATAAGGATGCTCATCTTTAGCCAAGTTCCAAATAGGTTCATGACAATGGAGGAAAAGATAGAGAAAAATATATACTCTAGCAAGTAAGTCAACCTTCATCTTCTGAAATCCCAAAGCAGGAGAAAGAAAAGAAAGGAAAAGGAGACTCGCACTTAGAACTCTTCCAGAAGCAGTCAAGGGTTGTCACTTTTTCTTTTCAGATATCAGATTACATCTATTGGCTTAGTAAACTTTAAGCACTGGAGACAATAAAAGTCCAGATATTTTGTCATAAGACCAGTAGTTCAAATAGCCTAATTTTTCTCCTGACATCTGACTTTTAATTTTCTCCCTTCTTACGACCAACTAAGAAAAGTTGCCAGAGTTAATTGGCCAAATTGGCTCATTTAACCAGAAGTGAATATCTCACCCACACACTAAACCACTGGGACTTCCTCTAATGTAGTAGATGTCAGTTATAACAAGTCCCTAATAATAATTAATTGAGTTCCTATTGGGACTGCCTGAACAATTCTCTTTGCTTCTTGTCAAGCACCAGCACAGTGAAGTAGCCTAATTTAGTTTAACTGGATGTGTCATGGGCAAGTATATCTATCCTGTGTGATGTGACCACCCTTCCACCATTTTCCCTGTAGCATGGTTTGAAGCCTTTAAAGTAGGGCTCATAAGAGCAGATTTGTCATGTTGTCTTGAAATTGTGAGGATTTAAAACCCTTGGGGTGGCAAGACACGTGTGTGTTCTGGCTAATATAGGGTGTTTTATTATCTCTGATGCCCTTGCCCTGGTAGCACACCTTCTTACAGCTGAGAGTGCCACAACCCTTGTATTTCCTCTGGGGCTCAGAACTTCAGGTGAGGGGTTGTTGCAGGGAGTCAGTCAGGGGTTAGGGTGCATGGTGTCTCCTCTAGTCTTGCTCCTTGAATGCTCAGGCCAGGAAAGGTAGTGTTACTGAACTTTGCTGTGCTCCCCTCTCAGCCCTGCTCAGTGGGTAATGGTGTGAGCAATTACACATGTCCTTGTCACTGACCCCAGCTGGGAGGGGAGCACTTTTGGGGCAGGTTGTGGTGAAAGGCAGCGAGACCAGATGCCTCTGTTATATCCATGAGTCTGGAAGCTTTGTAGTTTCCCACGTAGATTGAGATGGGCTTGACGTGGTGTATTTAGGGCAAGCAGAGCCTGCTCCCTGGCTGCCTCCTGCCACTCCAGATTGCTCCTGGGTCCTTTTTATGGCTGCTGTATAAGCTGGAGTCCAGGCAAGCTTGGATTGACAGTGCTACTGGCAGCAACCAAGGCATTCCAAGTCTTAGACTTAGCTGGAGGGGTTTTATCAACATAAACATGGCAAATCCTAACAGGGTCCAGCACTTGTCCCTGTTGGCCCTGTTAAAAATAATAATGTGTTAAGCTGGTTGAGTAAGTGGACTGTTCACAGTCAATCAGTATGGGAATTTTGATATGACTCATTTCTTACACTTGCTCTTAGTTACAGCTCTAGTAAGTCTCAGCTGTATAAAAGAGACCTAAATTAGTTTCAAAGGGAACAGATGAGCAAAGTGTTTCATTTTCTGATCAGCCCTCAGTTTCTAACTACTATTTTCATTGTTCAGCGATATGCTGGAAATAATATTCTGAAAAAAAAGTACCAAAAATTGCAGTTTGTCTTCAGAACTACGGTATTCTTTGGTTTATTTGTTACATGTCACTAGTGTGGAACAAGATTTATTTTCTTGTATGGGTTCCAAAGGACAAAGGTAATTTGTTTTGCCTGAAGGTTTTAGTCATCGGTGAAGTTATTTTCCTGGTTCCAGCCCTGTTCTTTCCAGGACATGTGTCCTGCTATTTGAACTATCCCTCAAGCTGAATAGACTTAGCTGAGCTGGAGTTCGTGTCCTGACCTGCACCCAAAGTGGCATGAGATTGTGTTTTAAAAAACAAAGCCTTAAGGATTCGAGGAGCTTCTGTCTCCCTGAAGAGATAAGGAATACATAAAATCTCTAAATTGACATACTTTACTCCTCAGCCTCAATTGGTTTTGCCTTTTCATCCTACTGGGATAGAAAACTTGTACTCTTCTCAGGATTTCCTGGCTCATGAGGAGTCTCAGCTACTGCAAAGCCCATAAGTAGCTGCACATCAACAACTATCTGAAATCCTGCAGAACAAGATTCTGCTTGGTGTAAAAGTGTTGGAGTGGTGAGGACAAGAGGTTGGGGCTGACAGGGCTCACACAGACCCGCTTTGCTGACAAGAACTGCAAATTTTTCTGAGATACCCTTGAGGTACCTTAGGGGAATCTCCCTTCGGATGAGACCATCCACCAAACTTACCCTCTTTTGCCTTGATTGGACCATAAACCTCATGTTTATAGAATCACAGAAGCACAGAATGGGTTGGGTTGAAAGGAAAGTTAAAAACCATCCAGTCCCTCACCCCCTGCCACAGGCAGGGATGCTATTCTCTAGCTCAGGTAGATCAGAGCCCCATTTGATCTGTCTTAGAACACTTCCAGGGATGTGGCATTCAAAGCTTCTCTGGGCAACTTGTTCCAGTGCCCTCCACCCTCACAGTAAAGAAATTCTTCTTAATCTCTAAACCTGTCCTCTTTCACTTTGAAACCATTGTCTCTTGTCCTGTCATAATCTGCCCATATGAAAAGTCCCTCTCCTATTTTATAAGTAACTCTCTCTCCTTTTATATATATACCCTTTTATGTGGTACATTAAAAAATCAACACTGTGTCCTTTTTTTTTTTTTTTTTTTTTTTTCCCATCCTATGTGTCTTTATAATGTGGAAGTGATTTTAGGAATCACTCCAAGCCCTCCAACTTTGCTGTATAGCTGCAGAGTGCTAAGGCTTTATCACAGTTTGTTTTCCCTGTGTGAATGAGTTGTGTATCTGAATCCAACATCTGACTTCAGAGCTCTGCTCTGCTGTTACTGATTCCTTTGTAGTTTCAGGCTTAGCTGGAAATTTCTTCTCAGATTTTGAAATCCCTGCTCAAATTTAGTGAGAAAGAGGGTCTTGAATGGAGATACAGGTTTGAAGCATGAAGCTGAATTCTAGTTCTCACCCTGAGTTCCAAGGTGAGCAGTGTTTTCTTACTGCTGTTGTGTGCAAGGCTGAGGGATCCCAGTGAAAGACATTACAGAAGCTGACACTCACCTCTGGTGGGAATGACTGCTCAAGGACTAGCTAAACTCCTTCCTTTTCCTCAGTGAGAATCAACCACTCCACGCATTAATTATTCAAAGTTGATATTTCTGCACTATTTAGGAAGAATCTGGTGGCCCAAATGTCTCCAAGAATAGCTTCCCTTTGTTATTTTTTAATGTCAACGTTTTAGTTTGCTTCATTATCCATGGATATTCTTGCTAAAGAATATATATATACATCACCCTGATGATAACACATGAAGCATTAAACATCTTAGCCCAGTTTTTACCTGATTGTTCAGGGCTTGACAGACAACAATTTCTAAGGTTGAAGTACATCTATCTATGTGTATCTCCAGAGACACAGGCATAGGATTGTGAGATTTTAGTGCTGTTTTTGTAAACAAGTGGCCTGCAAGCTTTCTAGTCCATCAGTTGCATGTGAAATGCAAGCCTTCCTGCCAGGCAGGAGAAACTGCAACTGCTGCAGGTTTGTCTTAGGTTACAATGTAAGAAGTAACCAATAGTATGTATACCGCTGCTATCTTCATGAGCTGTAAAAACAGGTGGGGCAGTGTTCTTTATCTGCTCCATGACTCATCCCTGATAACTCCCCGGGGTGGGGGAGCTATCTCTGCTAATGGGCCATCAATTCTCACCGCATGACTCATAATTACATCATCCCATTGTGAGATGCTCTGCCCAGGGGGAGGAACCAAGCACTCCTACCTGGATATAATTTGAGTTTTGGAATACCAGTAGAGCACTACTACTGGATTCCCAGAGAAGAGCTCTATAGTCACCAGTGAACCTCCAGAAAAAGACCAGAATTTACTATAAGATCACTGCTTAAACAGAATCACATCCATCACTCCAACAGGACTGCAGCACCATTTAATTGGACTGTTACCACCACCTTGACCAACTGGATGTCAGGTCATACTCTGACTGTCAGTTTAAGCCAGTGTTTTTGTATTATTGCCTTTTTCTTAATTTTCCTATTAAATTGTAATTCTGAGTTGAGATCTCCCGCTTGTTTGCTTTCAAATTAGTGCAAGGCTCTCACATGTTACAGAGATCCACCACCAGCAGCCTGACTTGCGTCCCTGAACACCTTCTTGGGGTTCATTGTAACAGTGCTATTAATCAATAAGCAAACCTCTGCAGTGGCACCACTTGTCTGGCTTGTTTAACTTTTTGAACCATGGCTGGGAGAATGGCTGCCAGTGTAAGAATTAAAAATGGAAACACTGGTTGTTTCATCCGTACAATCTCAGAATTACTATTTTGAGAAAAGCCACCTTTTTCTAGCATGTTTGGTTATTACAATGGGCTCCAGTCTGAGAGTAATTAGCTGCACACTTTCCTATGGATAGTTGTTATTAAGTGTTTTTATCATGTTGATGACCCAACCTGAGCCCTAGAAACATATGCATAGTGGAAGATGATGGTTGCTCCATGTGCAGTGTCTGAAGGCTGTAGGACAGCAGCTGGCCAGGATGAGCTGAGCATGATGTGAGAGAGCTGTGGTTGTGTAAAAAGCATTTGTCACAGTAGAGCAGCTCCCAAGCCATTTTGTGCTATTTGTAAGAGAGGCTGCAAGAAGTTTTAATTTAACTTTAAGTGAAAGTCTGTTAGCCTTTCCACAACCAAATGGGTTGGTGAACTCACATATTGACTGAAACAGCATGAAAACATTTCCTGCTTTCACCCTGCCCTTTATGCCAAAACTTTGGGCCTAAGCCTAAACTAATAGATGAAGTATTTGGGAATATAATAATAAAGACATAAGTAGCTTCCAAATATACTTCAGCTTCCAGTCCTGTGTCTTTCCTGGTCCTCACACCCCAGGGAAGAGTTTCCTCTGTGTATGTTGTTTCCCTTTAGGCTGGCAGGGAAGTACTGGTACTGCCAGGTGGTTCAGCAGGCCAAAAGACCATAGAAGAGCAGGGGTAATAAAAGATATGGCTCCACAGGTCATTGAAGATCCTGTGGTGAAGGTTTTTGTGTCTCTTACCCTCTCTCCCATCTCCACCTGCTCCACTCCATGTCTCTGCTTTTCCTCAGGTCCCTTTGGTGCTCACCGGCCCCAAATGGAAACAGATTTCATGAGTGATCTGAAAGCCTCACTGGTTCTATGCTGTGAGAAATTCAGTTGGCTGCTGAAGCTGGCACCTGGCAGATCTCAGCAAAAGGGTGGGCTCTATAGCTGTGAGCAGAAACAGGAGAAAGGAGAAATGCAGAGAAGAGGGACAGACTTCTGTCGCAGCTGTGACCAAACACTGCTGCCCGTGAAACTGCAAACACAGTCAGAGCAGAAAGGCTGATCCAGGACAGAGCCTTGGATCTTGGAGAGTTTGGTGGTGGTGAAATGCAAGACATCTAAATCCTACACTGCACAAAGATAACAAATGCTACATGCTATCACAAATCAACCTCTAGTGTCTAGGGTCACTTGATTCTCTGTAGATGAAATAGAAGTGGAAGGTAATATCCTCAAGATGTTTTTAGGACTTGATAATGAGCTATCAAGTGTTGCTTGGTTACAGTTCCATGCATCAGAAGTTGTATTTACTTTTTCGAAGAGAGGACAACCTTTCCCTGTGTAATATTTGATGTATTAGAATGTACACCATACTAATTTCTTCAGCTTTCCCAAGCAAATCATTAGGCTGGTTGATTTTGTCTGCCCACATCTACATGCCAGGATAGTTGTATTTAGATTATGCACATTGATTTATTTTATGTGAATACAGAAGTATTCATTTTCCTGAATACAGGAAAATATTTATTGATTTAGGAGAGTGTCCACCTTGCTCCAAGTTTACATATGAACCTGAAAAGTTCTGCATAAGATCTCCTGTTTTGCATGAAGATATTTTCTAAAATTATACACAAACAAAAGTCACACATCTAATTAATATTTCCAAGTATCATGGTCTGAAGTTATATTTCTGAGGGGATGAAATTTGCTCACCTTTTCTGTGCTTTCCCTTCCAATGAGTGAGACATCAGCCTTTATCTAAGCAGCAGTCTTTGTGGCGTCAGAGGGAATTTTGTCTGGTTTACAGGATCTTTGCAGAAGCTCTTCATCCCATTTTTGAATGCTACAGCTTAACAGGACTGTGTTAGGGTTCTGATACACTGACTGCTGTCTTTCACAACCACAACTTTCTGAATTGTCTTTTTCCAAGTCAGTAGCTGTCTGTAGAGAGAAATTAACTGACATGGGAATGGAGGAAAAAGAGGAGAGCGAGAAATAAAGAAGAAACTTCGCCATTGTGGGGGTTTGGTGGTTCTTTTCACTTTTTTTCCAAAAATGATAAAATGGGTTCTGGTTTCTCCTCGCTGGAGAACCTAATGGAAAACCCAGAGCAGGGAGAAACCTGGAGAGGTCTGAGAGGCCCCTGTTTGCTTTTTATAAAGTACTAAAATCTTACTGGAAAAAGAATGAATTTAACCTTACAGGAACTCCACAGTGCTTTTGGCACTGTCTTCCCTGAGGTCTTTCGGCTACCAAATAAATCAGTGCACACAACAGCAAAACAGCAAAGTGAAACCTAATCCCTACCTGCATGTCCCAGCAGCCAGAGGCTCTGCTGATTAGTTTCAGCCCCGCAGTCACGTCCGCCAGGGTTAGGAGCAGATAACACATGTTTATTTGATAGCTGAACCACAATGTGCTCTCATTAGCTGACAATGATTCATGAGGTCTGAGAGGAGTTTTCCAACACTTCATAGTAGCTAAACCCATGCCTGAAGCACATGTGAACCCTGGACTCATCTGAAAACATCTTCCTTGTTCCATGCCCTGTGACTCCTCTTGCTACAATTGCATTCATTATTTTCACTGTCCTTCCCAGTGCTGGTGTGCTGGGCACAGGACTGGACAGCACAACAGGAGGGTACTGGGTGGATGGGAGCACACTCCTGGGGAATTGCCCCCTCCACAATTCCCTAGACCCCCCTTCCCAAGTCTGCAGCCTAGGATTCCTTTCTAGATCCTGTTTTCAAAAAGTGGCAAGGGGTGCAGTGATGAATCGGAGAGCCCAACACTCCTGTTTAGGTGTCCACCATCCTGGTGCCCCAAGGGCCTTGCCAAATAGTAAAACAAACAAACAAAAAACAAAATCAGAAGGATATGTTTTACAGATCAATGGAATAATTTAATATTTGTAATCGCAAATAGGTACAGAATACCAGGGCTCCTTAGGAAATTCCGAATAATTAACTGGCCTACATTAAAAATTGTATGGCCCAGACTAAAAAATTGCATATAGATTCTGATGTTTGAAGACATTGTGAGTTGGAAGTTACTAAAGCTATAAAGCACTTTGCAAGGTTTAATAGATATATGTAATTACCCCAATAAAATGGAATACTCTAATAAAAAGACCCTGAAAATCCATTAGTATAACCATAGGTCCCAATCTACATTCTACACTAAGCCACAATTCAGATGGGAGTTCATCTACAATGCTGGCATGTCAATAAGGAGAAAACAAAAAAAGGCTTATATAAGTATTTTTCCTTTAATATGGAAACTTCCAGAAGTCAGCAGAAACTTGAATCTGCCCTTGCCTGAACTATAAAGCCAGTTTGAGAAAAACTTGTTGAAGAGTTGTTCTTTTCTGGAGGTAGATAAAATATAGATGTAAACTTTGTAATATTTGTCTTTTGCTAAAACATACCAAATGTTTGGTTCCCTCCCCTGATACAGTGATAGACTGAGGGCATTTCTCTCACAGAGCCAGCAAATTGAGGAAGGTAAAATGAATCTGAACATTGCCAAGGACTATACAAGGCTGTGACAATTAACTGGGATGGGGGAATTCAGTGTATATGTAAATACTATTTGACAGGAAGGAAAACATTACCAATGTTTCTGTGTTGGAAAAACACACTGGTAAAAAACGGAACTTTAGTGACACATTATGAAAAGCAAACATGGAATTAGGGAAGAAATTATCAAGTTGGCACAGAAAAGTTGGGAAACTGAAAGACAATTTCGTAGCAATGATCAATTGTATTTTGCTTTGAAGGGGGGAAAATGGTAATTTGGAGGTTATTGAATGGTTGGAGAGCTGTTTTCCATTGAATGTGTATGACTTTTATACTCACTGATTTCTCAGAATTCAAAATGCTGCTGGACAGATGAAATAAATTACCTGCCTGAACTGAACTAAGTACTGATCATTGTCTCTGGAAATCATGGAGGATATGAACATGTTAGAGATGCATTTGGCACTGTTCTGTGTAAAAGCAGATCTGTGTTTCCTGAGTTTGAATTTCAGGGTTTCAGCAGATTATCACCCGCAGCTCAGAAGAGCATCCTTAGCCCTCACCTCCCGGCGAGCATCACGCGCTGTTTCCCTGCTCATCCCCAGCAGGCGTGTGTATCCCCTGTGCATGTCCTGTGTATCCCCTGCGCATGTCCTGTGTATCCCCTGTGTATCCCTCGTGCATCCCCTGTGCATGTCCTGTGTATCCCCTGTGTATCCCCTGTGTATCCCTCGTGCATGTCCTGTGTATCCCCTGTGTATCCCCTGTGTATCCCCTGTGTATCCCCCGTGCATCCCCTGTGCATCCCCCATGTATCCCACCTGTGCATCCCCCCGTGTATCCCCACGTATCCCCCGTGTATCCCCCGAGTATCCCCCCTGAATCCCGTGTATCCCGTGTATCCAGGAGGGCTGTGCAGCAGGTCAGGGCTGGAGCAGCACACCCCTGTGGAGGTTCCTAGAGCTCTCCACGTGTAGCCTCAGCGCTGCCGGAGCTCAGCAGGACCTCACCCGATCCGGACCCCTCAAGCTGTATTCTTTGACCCTCCCGGCTGATCAGGGCTGTGTCCGGCTGGCCTGGGGCGCTCCGAACCGTGGGATCGTGTTGACCTCTAGTGGCTGTAGCGGGGACCTGGGGCGGGTGCAGCCAGCGGGCTCTGACCGGTCATCCCGCACCCACAGCGAACCGCTCCCAACGCAACGCCTGTTTCTTTTTGTAGGGCAATACCTGGGCACAAACTCACATGCCGCGTTTAATCTGCTGATGGCTCATGGAGACTTTTTCCCAGAGTGCGTTTATTTTCCATACAAAATGTTGCAGCTGTCTGCTCTAGGGTGATGTGCTATGATAGCCCTAATAAAAAGCCCTAATCCAGGTCTTCATGTTCTCCTTACCCTCCAGGAACTTCCTTTCATGACAGCCCACGATGTGCTTGAGCGCTTTTACATTTATGAGTACAGTCTTCTAACCCTCAGGAGCATCTTGGGTAAGGCTGCTCTCAGGAAGGAGAACAGGACATGCCCAAGCTAAGTTCTCCCCAACCATTGCATTAGAAACAGGAATGGGACAATTTGCAATGCATATTTCAGATGTGCACTTCTCTTTCAGCCAAGGCCTTGAAATTTTTATTGAGAGAGCACAAATTTCTGAGCATCTCACATGCTCCTGTGAAACAGCTCTTTCTGGAGCATTTTCCATCTTCAGGAGAAGCCTGTAGTGCTTATTGGTGTTGCTGACAGTACAGGCAGAACCACGGCATCACTTGTGATCCTGTGTGGGTGTGGCAGCTATTCCACACAGTGGTGGTCCCAAGGGAGCCCTCATCATGACATTGCTAGCTGAAGCTAAAGGTTGGCTCTGTTACTGTGTCACAAAGCAGACATTCAGCCTCACTAGAGTCTGTGAAGACTGTCAGAGGGTGGCAACATTTATCCCAAACCTTATCTCATAATTTAGCTGTAATTGAATCTAGCCCTGAGAGCCTCAGTTTGGAAATGAGAAATGGGCTGTTTCTTACATCTCTAACCAAAAGTGGGTATAAATAATTGATAATAGATCAAATTTGCTGAAGTGTATAAAGGAAGTAATCTGTCTTCTTGCCAGCTGTTGTGCTGAATAACTGAGAGGTTTTAGTGGAGACAAATGACAATGTTTAACATCAGTTGCTTCATGCACATTGTTCTTATCATTGTTTGTAATTTGAAAATTGTGCTGGAGGCTGGAGGAGATTAACAATAGGAAAGTGAGTACCAGGGAAAGCAATATAGCTCTCTGAAATGGAAGAAAACAGAGTAATGTGTCTGGCACATTCCCATAGCCCTGAGGAAGCTTTAAAGCTTGTCCTTCAGCTGGAAGCTAGCAGGGCCTCCAAGGCTGCTGTGCTCTGGTGCATTCCTCATCCATGTTTCTCTTGTAGAGAAACTTCAGTGCCAGCATCTTTGCTCTTTTGTAGAGCAGGTAGCTTTTCACTGGCCTCCAGATGCTTACAGCTGCAGAACAGCTGAACCAGAGGTGATATGTCTGATAACTTGTATTCTTTTCAGTTATACCACCTGGTTTAAATAAAAGATTTCTTCTTCTCACACCTAAAAAGAAAAGAGTGAGGTGTAGAACATCATGACTTGGGTAGGGAGATGGGTGTGACACAAATTAATGTCAATGCAGTGATGAGGCGATTTCCTCTCTTCTTGTCAACCTTTTCTTGCAATTAGTAGCTGTTTTGTAACTTGCTTTCCATGTGTAGTTTGGGGGCTCATGATCTTAAATTATAAGAATCAACCATTTTCCATGAGCATTATTTGCTTATATTGTATCTCATTTCCAAATTAATAACCTACATTTAGTTTTTCTGATCTTAATCTTACCTAACACATTCTTGAGCAAAGAGCTGCTTCTTTTGTGCTTCTATTTATAGTAGTCAGCATCACAGCAATGTCTTCTGCTTTCACCTTATGATTCAAGATATCAGCTCAGTGGGTGAAATCCCAACTCTCAAAATCAGTGGTAGGAGTCCCTTTTGCATGAGATGATTAGATTTTATCCTTTGGCTTCAACAGCTGCTGTAAAATGCTTTATGATACATTAACCTTTCCAGCTCCTGCCATTAGACCTCTGAATGGCAGGCTCAAGTATGTTTTCTAATTGATAAGCAGACTCTTAAAAATGATCAGTTGTTAAAAGTTAATTTAAAAAACAAATACAGGAAGGTGATGACAAATCAATCCAGCTAAAAAGCACATCTTAATGATTCAGCTGGTTTTGTTTAAACAGGAGGCTTGCAAGTTGGGTTGTTCCATCATCAATGATGTGATGTTGCCTTCTGCTGTAAGGAGTTTTATAAATGTCAGAGTTTGTCTTTACATTTAAGAAGGAAAGGAAAAGTGTGATTTTTATTTCTGTGGTCTGATTTTTGGCAGGCTGCCTTTCTAGTATGCAATTTGAGTTGAAACCAGAAACCTTGAACACTGTAACACATTTGTTGACTTCTTCTTCCAGTGTTTTTTATTGCTTTTTTAACAGATGTGCATTCAAGTGAAAACAATGTTCCTTCAAAGCAACAACTGCTATTTGCAAGAGAAAACTAAAAGATATTTTTAGAGAAACCTTTATTTTGTGTTTATTATTAACAAAGTCACAGTTCTGGAAAGCTTTGTGAAACTTGTGCTGAATTTCATGTTACTTCTGAAGCTGTCTTCCTCAAATATGTAGTTATGTAAAGTCAGGAAACTGAAAAGGGAGGGGAATGGAGCATAATCAGATTTATTTGTGCATATTGCTGGTGTTATATTGCTTGAGATGCTCTGATCAGAGAAACAGGTTAGAGAAATGCCAAGAAATTTGTACATCAGAGGTGTACAAGTACTGCAACTGCCTCTAATCTCCCCACTGCCGTGTTTCATGATTGGTATTGCAAAGCACAGATTTAACCAGGAGGGAGCTGCATTCATCCCTTTGCAAACTTTAATATGATTATCAACCCCCCATGCAGCATTATTATGTACTTGAGATTTGCATGATAATACTTTTTATGCTGAACATAATTTTTTTTCCTGAATTTGATCCCAATCACTTTTCGTCTTTCTTGCTGTGGGATATTTTATGGGTGAACAGAAATCTCCTCAAAGTATGGAAACAATCATTATATATGTTTGAGCTACACTACTTTAAAATAACATCATTTGGCTGTCTTTAGAGTAGTTTAAATTGTTGTGCAAAAATTTGCATTCTCTTTTCTTTTTGAAGTGACAATCTTGGCATCCTAATCAATGGCTACTAGTATGTTTTGTGCTTAACAGTCCTTTGTGCATAATTATATTCAAGTAGAGCTTCTGTAGCCTATAAATATTTTTCATATTTATTCAGAGCAGTAAAACCCATGTACTGCTCTTGAACATCACTGAACACAACTCTGTCAGCCTCAGCTTCACTTAGCCTATCTTCCTTTTTAAGAAATAATGAAAAGGTGTTATCCTCTAGCCTTTTATCTATCCCAGTTAACAAATGATCTAATAAGAGAAAAAGTTGAGCCAATGACTACTTAATTTGTGAAACTACTCCAAACAAACAAACAAATATCTGTTGGTTCCTTGCCTGGCCCGTTATGTTACATTACAGCCTTTTTTCCTGTGCTTCATTCTCTTTTCTCTTTCTTTATTTCATGAGCAAAGGCTGAAAGAAGTTTTATCTCTGAGCATGGTGCAATACACAGCCAAAACAATATTCCCACCACTTAATGGGAACAGCCAGATGCTTAAATCTCTGCTTGACTGAGGTGGGAACACTGAAGTTCCCTTCTTGTCCTTGGAGGGGAAACATTTGGGGAGGAATCCAAAACTAGATGAACTAAATCTCCTGTGGAGAGGTTGTTGCTGTTTCAAGATGGAATTCTGTTGACAGTAACAAAACAATGTATTTTTTTGTTTTATTCTCTTTTTGAAAAATAAGTTTTCACATTTAATTGTTTTTTTTTGCCAGGTAGAGCACAATTGCAGTGAGACATTTTGTTAATGCAGATGTTGTGTGTGTTTTGTATATCCATGTCCTTGAAGTGTGGTTGTTATAGCAACAGGCTTAACTATTAAACAGGTTTTAGTCTTGTATCTGCTTCACAGAAATAAGGTAATTAGCTTTTTGCAGCAACTTTAAGTATCATGCTAGCTAGTAAAAGAGATGAGTATCACTTATCTCCCTTAGCAAATTAGTTATAGGGTATTATTTTTTCCACAAAGGTATCATCTCTAAAATGGGTGTGTTATTAGTCTGCCTAATTTCTTTCTGCCTGAGAGAGAATGTGGGAAAATAATACTTAATCTACGTAAGCAGTGTTAAAATGTGCAAAAATGGTTACATTTCAAAGAAATCACAACCTGAATAATTCCGAAAACCAAATTCCAACTGTGGCCTTTTTGCATTGAAAGTCTTAGCCAAACTTTGCATCTGCACTTCATAATTCCCTGCTCAGTGTTAGCTATTGCTGCCATCACAGTGCTCCAAGCCTGCACACTGTTCTCAGCAAGGACAGAGTTAGACAAACAGTCTGGTAAAATGGGTACTTTTGAGATTCCCTTTGGATCTGCTTTTCCCTTGAAATTATCTTGAAATTTAATTCCTCACTGCTGTATGAGCTTTCAGCTCAAAATTTACCTAGCAGAATTATCTGTGTTTGGATCTGCTCATGGGAGTGATCTCTAAAATCTGTTTTTCCCCTTCAAGCACCAGAATACAGGAAGGGGAAGGCAGGGGAGTGGAGGGAGAAACCTTCAATTTCCATTTGCATCAAGGGATGTTCCCCAAAAAGGAATAATGCAGCTCTGGAAAGCTTTTTACAAGGGGTTCCGTGGTGCCTGCAGTGATGCTAAGCTCCTGTTGCTGCCTCTTCAGGAGCTCAGGTGGGGCTGGGCACACTGGGTATGGGGCACAGGTAACCCTGGGGAAGGACAAGCCCTGTCCCTCTGTATTCCTCTGCAACAGCTCTGGGGAGGACAGCCTAAAGCAGCACCCCTGGACACTGTATCCTGTGCTCCTGGGTTGGTCCCACATGCAGATGATGGGGTGCCAGGCATAGGGATGGGGAGAGGAGCCGTGGTGAAATGCAAGGTTCAGCTGTCAGAAAATCGGCGCTATGAGCTGCTGAAGGCGTTTCTGCAGGCAGCATCTCCTTAGGTACTGCAGCTCCTGGGGTTTCCATCTGACATCCACCTTTCAGAGGCCTGGACTTTATTCTGGGTTATGGGGGTTTTGTTATGTCTTGGGTTTTCTGGTTTTTTTTTTTTTTTTAATTATTTCTTCTTCCATTGATATGTCTGAAAAAGGGAAATGGGAAATAATTACTTGCAGGAGGAGCTGAGCTTGTACTGTAGTATGTTTAACAGATTCTGGGGTAGGGCCTTTTGAGACAGCATTGCTGTTATTCTGTCTGAGTGAAGTATGCAACATGCCCAGCTATGTGGTATTGCAGCATCTTAATACTAAGTCTTGGGACTAAGTGTTTGTCTCTTGGAACCTGGATCCAAAGTCTGACAAATGCAATGAGAGAAATCCTTTACAATCCTGGGGAGAGCACGAGAGGTAGGGGGCAGCAGACAGCATGGAGAGGGGGGCAGATTTTGGGGCTATAATAATTTAAATTAAGAAACCTGAGGTTTAATTATTACAAGCCCTATTGTCATTATCAGATTAGCAAGTTAAGAAAAGCAATGTTGCATTACAATGAGATAATTGCCAGTTCAAAGAGAACAGCAAGAGTTGTAGCTGTGTGTGCATTCTAGCATCTTATTTGCCCATGGCACCGTGGTAATCGAGCGTACACAAATGATCTGAAATTAAATTTGCTTATTTTTCCACAAGCTAAATGTGTGGGGTTTTTCTGGTACATATGGCCCAGAGCTGCACCAGATGTTTTTTATATTGCACTAGATAATGCTTATCTTGTTATGAGGTAGTATTGATCTAGTAGGAAATATTGATCTACAAGGAATGTTAATGATATTGATGAATTTTAATTAATTCTTTTTAATAAATGAACTTTCAGTAAACTTCTGGGCTAAGAAGTACTGATAGGGGATCTATGTAAATGCTTGCAGGACTGTATGTTTACTCTCATGGCACAGTGCCTGCAAAGCATCTCAGTAATTGTGTTCCAAAATTAGCAATTTTGCAGGGTTTGAATGGCTATAATGCATTGATCATATGCACCACTCAAATCTGTCTAGGGTTAAGGTACTGAACCTACAGTCCAGCTTTTAATGGTAAGAGGACAATCAGTCTTTGGAGACAATGTATTTGATTTGAGGGGGAATTGAATCTAGGGTGAAGGAAGCAGCATTTTTTTTTCTTTCCCTTTTTCACTTGCCTTAAAAAGTAGAAATGGAAATCTCAGTCATGCCTTTAATGACAGTCTGCAAATTGGTACCATAAATTTGTGAATAGTTTCCTCCCACTTTAAAAAGCAGGCCAGAACTCACATGACACCCTTGCACAATATGACCTTTTATTTTTAAAAAGGTAGTTTTCAGCTCAGCCTCCAAACTCTAGAGCTTCTGGTTTCAGAGCTACTTACGATTTGTTTTGCAGATCTCTCCATTGCTCTCTCGACCCAGTGCTTCGCTGTAGCTCATTTAACAGACCGGTGTGGTAGCTGGATGTTTCTTTTTCTCCTCATTAATTGGCCCCTAGAAATCAGGCCACCCTCCCAAGCTCCCCTGCCTGCGGGGGTCAGCAGCACCTCCACCCTTCACTTGGGGATGTGCTGCACATATTTGCTGGAGTAGCCTGGAAATTAAACCTTGCGGGGGCAGCTCATGGTTTTTGAAGGGCGTGCTGCCCTTGGGCTGCCCTGGGAAGCAGCTCCGGTATCCGAGGCAGCCCTGGCCACCCTGACCTGGAGATGGACGGACCCACGGGCTGGACCAGGCATCCTGCCCAGCTCCCGTGTGCCCTCGGGCAGCAAAACCCATCTCCCACCGCTTGTGACGGTGATTCAGCAGGAGCTCGGGTGACTCATTTAGCTACCGAGGAGATTAAAATCAATTCCTGCCTCGGAGATGACAAACTGCCCTTTGGTGTCACATTAATGTGGGCTGATAAAAACAGCCCGGGATGGTTAACGCGGCCACGAGAGGGAGCTCACAAATCCTGGGAATGCCGCAGGGATTTATCGAAATGACCAACACAGGTGTTTTAAATATAGTTATTAGAAACGGCTTGTTTCTTAATTCATATCAGTTTATTTTGCCCTTTACCGAGTTTGGTTTTTCCTGAAGTTTTTGGAAGGTGTTAGCAGATTTAACTTGTCGAGGCAACCATATTCAGGCTTTATTCGTGATCATTCTGTTTATTGTATTTTGGTTAAAATTTAACCAAATTCCGCTCTTAGACAAGAAAAAAATCCTGAAAAAACCCTGAAACGTCATACATGACCAATAACTCTGCTCTATCTCACTTAGCATATACATGTAACCTTCCTTTCCCTATAATTGCATTACACACATAAATAGAGGGGGCTATATGTGAGGTAACTTCCATTCCTTTTAGCTCATATGGAGCTCCAGAGGAAGGACAAAACTCAAAAAGTCCCAGTCTTTGTCTCCTGTAATGTATTGCAAAACAACTGCCTGGAGAGCACACAAGGAAAAGGCTCCAGTACAAGTGAGGGATTTTATCCCCAACCAACAGGAGCTGCCCATGGGGAGATGACAGGCTGGCCTCAGGTCTGTGTGACATTGGAAGCAGAACACAAGCAGCAAAGCAGCTTGTGTCCCATGTTACATCACTCAAAGGAACTCCAGACCAACATATAGTCTGTAAATTAGAGCCAATATTTAATCACATCATAAGAAATTGGAATAAACCCCAACCAACCAAAACCATGCATGAAACTTTCCAAATTGCAGAGAGAGACTGTGCAGCTGACATGCTGAAGGGAATAGTTTCTTGTAATTACAGTTTAAGATTTGGGAGGATTTTTTTGTGTTTATGGTGATTTTTTTCCTCCCTCTTCTATTTTTCATGTGCAAGTTAACTGAATGTTTCTCCAACACCATATACATTTCTTGGGGGATCTTAGGAAAAACACTTGAAGGAAAAGAGTGCAGTAGTCATCAACATTGCATGTATGCATGAAGCTCTGGAGAATTTTCAAAGGCTTTCTTTTTTTTAACTTTAGTCTCTAAAAGTCTTTAATTGGCTTCACCCTGAGATTATTCCCATCTATGAGTCTGATGTATTTCCCTCCGTGGCACTCCCAGTTTGCTCCCTGTTTGCAGTGCAGCTGAGGAGCTGGCTGGCTTTTGAGTGATTCCCAGCATGATGATGTTCCTCTAACATCCTGTAAAGAAGGAACTCTCTTGCTGCTATAGGTCTATTTATTGAACAATCAGGAAGATGCCTTAAAAGCCTTTATTTCCTCTGTCTGCAGCTTCCACACAAGTCAGCAGGCTCATTAAATAGCCATTTGAATGATATAGGCTTGGAGGTATATTTCCCCCTATGCTGCCAAGCCAAAGAGATTCTAAGCATGCCTTAGTTTGATGTGGCTGGAGGTTGAAATGGGATAAAAGAAGGTAGGGTTCCCAGTGGCTGACAGCAAAGGAAGAGAGGGTGGGTGTTTTGAGAACTCAGCAAAGCTTGGAAAAGCTGCAGCTAAAAGTGTACTGAGATTCATCCAGTCCTCTCACATCCCAATGCCTTGAGCAATCCTTGTGCCCAGGCAGAAACCTGGGTTGGTCTTACAGCATGGTGCCTCTGGGACATGGTAACTCTCACTAGAAATGGGATGTCCCAGTGTCCAGGGACCAGAATAGTCCTTCCTTTTCCATGCCTCATGTTGCCTCAGTGAAATCGTGGATACAGCTTTTGACAGCCAGTTTCTGGGGCCCAAACCACTTGCTACTTCTCCTACGCCTATACAGTGGTTTCATGTGCATGGTCCTTCAGCTGCATCCCAGATTCATCCCCTCCATTTAGAAGATCTTCATACAGTTTTTCCAGTCAGATCCAAGGTCTGTACAGGCTGTGTTGAATTCACTTTCTGCTGTGTAATCTGTACTCTCTTTTGCATGAACATTCCAATGAGACTGGGTGACATGGCATAGAGGATCCAGGTTGTTGTTTCTTTGTCACTCAGGACTGACTTCTGCTGACTAATGCCCAAGAAACTACATGAACTTTTTACGACAAAAAATGTGCCATATTGATGGAATTTTCAATCTTGTTCAAATGTCAGGCAATCTGCTTGCAGAAATTAGCGTTCTCATTTCTTGACTCCTTGACCTTAATAACCAACGTAAATATTGAGCCAACCTTTTAAAACTGAGATTACTCATTTAAATCCAATTGGAAAACATGGTGATGGTAAGGACAAAAATGTCAAGGAAGTTGAGGGGCTGAGTTATATTTGACAGACACGATAGGCCTTGAAATCTGCTCATTTCCTGCCAATTCCTAGTTTGGAGCTGTTTGTGGGGGTCATTTGTGTTGGCCTAGATGTTACAGGCTGATATGAGCTTCTGTACTTCCTTGTGAAATGTGCCATTAGGATGGAACATGTTGTGCTCCTCTGTTTCTGGTTGCTAAGTACCCATTCTTCACAGCTGTACCTTGAGGCAGAAATTTAATAACCCTGTGATGTTTACTGTCTTTCCTACAGAGCTGCAAGATTTCGAGTAATAGGAAGGAATGCAGCCAAACAGTGCTTTAACCACTTGGATAGAGGCATATTATGGACAGATTTTCCAGCTGGAGTGGTATGTGTGTATAGAAATTAACTCATGTTTGCCAGTTTAGGTGCTGTTCTGGTATTAGTGTGATGCCTTGGGGAGTGCACTTTTGAAGATAAATACTGTACTGGAAGGAAAGGGTATGATAGAGGGAAAAAAGTAATTTTAAATTCAAAACTGCTATCTTTCCTGAACTAACACCTTATATCTCTGAAGATAACTTGCCTTGAAGCTTGAGACCTGGGCAAGTATCAATGCTGTTTTGTAGTAATATTTAAAAAAAAACCCAAACCAGTCATCTCTCTGAAAGAAAAAGTCATACCATTCCTATTAAAATGAATGCAAGGGATGCATGCATCCTCAGATGGATCCTCAGATCCATCCATGCTGTTGGATCTGAGGAAAGCCTAAAAGACACTTACAATTTATGTTCTGTTTCCTATTATGAATTCTGTTGACCGCAGCTGTGGTGTTGTGGAATTTAGAGCTTTTACATCCATGGAGATTTGGCACATTGGAGCAGAAGGTATCTGCTGGTCGCTTGGATAGCAGATATATCTGTTTGCCCAGATATTCTGTGTGCTAGACAAAACAGAAGCATGTGATATACAAGGTTCCTATTTGTTGGATGAAGTCTTTGCCCTGCTTGATAAGATTTTGACAACTTTGATACCTTTTCCCATCCATGGCAGGGAGTTTGGAACAAGATGATTTTTAGGTTCCCTTCCAACCCCAGTCATTCTATATTTCTATGATTCAGTGATTTCCTGGCTAGAAAGTGATAAAGGTTTGCCTCTCCTTTGGACGTTTATGTTCATGTCCTTGTGTTTCTAGTGAGCTTAGCTAAGACATTTGCAAAACTGTTGGAAATCCAGACATATTCACATCTGGAGCTGTACAAGGACATTCTAGTTTGAGCTTGCCTTTTTCTAGATTCTCATGTGTGAAAAAGTTGCAGTCTATTTCTCCCCTACATATTTGCAGGAATTGCTATTGCTAATCTTCCAAATAAAATTAAACTAGAGCAAGTTTGCACATTTCGATTTGCCTCAAAATCTGCTTGGCAAAATAGCTCCCTAAAGGAAACAAGAGGGGTTTTTTGGTATATTTCTTAAGATGAAACCTGGAACAAAGGACTGTCTTGCTATGCAGAGATCTGCAAAGGAAGAAGCCCACATTGCCAGAAGGAAGGAGGAAAATGAAGTGCTTCAAAGAGAACAAGACAATTGTGCTTGATAAGCTGTGCATCAAACATGACTCTCTTCAAGCAGAATCAGAAATCATATGTGATATTTGAATTTCAGTAGAGTGATCTTCCATTGTTTACCTGCTTTTTCTTTTTTCTCTGAGATCCTTCTCTGTCGTCTGAAGAGTCTGAGTTTTTTGTAAGAAATCTAACAATGACTTCTCATTCCAGTTGTTATTGAGCATCTCAGATTTATGGGAAACTACATAGGAACACTGTGTTCCTTCACTTTTTGTGGATAATTAACTGCCTCGATTATATCTGGACTTCTTTCAAACTGCAGAATTATTTACAAGAATGATAGATGATGAGGTATTTTCAAAGAAAGTTTAATAATAATGTACACCTACCGGTAGCAACTAAATTCTTAATTTCCTGGCTGGGTTTGTTCCAGTGTAGGAGCAAATTTTGCTATCCAAAGTAGGATATTGTGGTGAGCATGCAGCTTGTCATCATCCTTCCATGAAGGGGCTGTGTTCAATACTCAATATATTTTCTAAGAACCCCACTCTAGGGAAGGCTAAAAAAAGGTTTATCAAAGCCTCTCACAGGGCTGTCCTGGGTCTCAGAGGAGGGGAAATTCATGATGTCTTTCCTCTCACTGAATGCGTTCTTAATCTTGGGAAATCTTTGCAAGAATTTATTTATGATAAATAAATTGAAATGGTCCCACTTTGGGTGATTTGGTGAGATATTTTAAATCTCAAAATAGGTTGAGCATTTCCTTTCCCCTGAAACAGCTTTAGCTGGCAATGAGATATTAATTAAGGTGATCTTTCCCACTCCAGCAATCAAAGCAGCTTTTCAAGCCCTTTTTTAAAAGCTCTTAAAAACTCACAAGCACATCAAAGAGTTAAAAATAACTACTGTTGTTTCCCTATTGTTTTTTCTCCCTGCTTTGAATTGCATCCTCTAATCTCCTGAATCTCTGCTTGCAAGGCCTTCTAACAAATGTCCCTTGGACTCCGTTAAAAACACAATCTACAGCTTTACCAACATATCCTCACACCTTCTGTATATTAGCTCATCTTCATTACAATTTCTTTAATTGGAATTTGCAACTGATCTTTGAGGCTTCCTAATGGAATCAATGACTTTTTCCTATCAAAAAAGATTGTTTCCCAAAAGCTTCCTTCCCTTGCTGGGAATTCAATGCCAGCAATAGTGAAACTGATATATTAATTAATTTCTTTGCCATTTTGTTTGCAGATTTTTCCAAGGTGATCTCTGTTACTTAATTTACAGTTGTAAATGAGAAGCAGGGAGGATCTATTGTTTGTTCTCTGGGTGTGTACATCTGCAGCTGGGAAGAATGAGCAGAGTGTGGGTCCTGAGAAGCTCATGTTGCCTTAGGCCACACCTGATTTTTAGCATAGGCCTGGGCCAGGGGTTAGGAACTGTGAAGAAAGAAGTCATTTCAGCTGAATAACTCTTTTATCTTCTCTCTGTTTACCTAACTACTGTGCAAAAGCCAGGCAAATCTACCTTATAATCCTCTCTTGAGAGAGATGCAAAGAATAAAGATGGGTGTCAGGTTGTGAAGAAAAAGAGCACCGACTTGGAACAATCCAGCAGTGTTTACCCACTCTGAACAGCAGAGATAAGAACAAAGGTGATAAAGAAACCTCAATCCCACACCAACAGCACAGTATTAGAAGGGTGATTAAGATTATGGGCCTAAGGGAATGTATGCTGCAATAATGGAAGTGGAGTACCTGAGTTTTAGGTTACCTAGGAAAAGAGGCAGGTTGGACTGACTTGTGCAGGCAGTGATGGAGCAAAGGGGCACAGACTGATCCCATCAGTGCTGGGATGCTGTGCAGTGCCTTACCTGGAGCTGGAGCACAGGCTTGCTTGGCATCATCAATTTGCCTGGTGGGTAGCTCTGTGACAAGCAACCAAGCAAAGGCAGCAAAAGGGTGCTGCTTTGGAGACAAGTAAATTTGGATTTAAACTTTGACTCTTGGTTTGTCTTTTCCCCTAAATTCTACCCCACATCTGCAGAGATTTTTGTATGTAATGAACTTGTGCAAATTCCAGTGCCAATTGCTGTTCATCAGCTGCTTGGAGCTTATATACAAATGTACACATGCTGTACCCTGGTCAGTTCTGGATATAAGTGAATACGGCTGCTTTGTACTTCAATGCTCATATATGGAAGCCAAGTACAATTAATTAATTCATTAATTAACCCAAGAATTTTTACATCTGCTTTAGCTTTGTTGTTCAAGGAAGGAGCAGGAGAAAACCGTTCAGATTTTTAAGAAGGCTGGAGTAAAACTGCTCTGAAAATCTATTTTCCCTTGAAGGATGAATTGAGGCCAGTTGGCAGGCTTTCCTCCACAGAGATGACAAAACTGATAACGTTTTATAAGCTCCCACTCCATATTTCTGCTTCTTGTGACTATTCTTAGAAAGCAGAGTTTTTATGGGTGCTCATTATAGCCATTAAAATGCCAACTATTTGTGTCTTCTCTAAGAAAATTGCTGTAATACACAAACTCACTAACACTTCTTTGGATCCCACTGAAGTGTTGGTGGGTGGGTGTGACCCACAGTGAGTGAACACTTGCAGTCTGTCTAAATTAAGGGGAACAGACTAAAGCAAAGATGATGCAAGAAGCATGGCACACCCTCTTCTGCCTCCCCTGATTGGCACTGAGTAAATTCTCAAGACCAAGAGAACATCCCCTGAATGCCCAGTCATCTCCTGTTATGGAAAGGTTAGAAGGCTTTTGTGCTACAGAGCATGTGGACATGTTAGGGCCACAGCTTGAATGGAAATACTGGGGTTTGTGCTTTCCTCTGCTTTGGAAGAAATTATGCAACACATTTCTTGTTCTTTGCACCACCTCTAAAGTCTGGTGAAAAATAATTTCCCAGCATTATCAGAAAGATAGGATGTGCTCTCAGTTCTTAGGATTGTCTCAAATAAGGCATGATATTTGGTGTTTCTAACCTCAATTAGAGTCGACTTGTAGTCACCTGCTCTTCAGTCCCTGACTTACACTTGGCTGTTAAAAACTACTGATTTTTCTGCAGATCTGTCAAGTAAAATGGATCATGAAACAATGCCAGATAAATAACTTAATATGGGCTTATGAGCCTATTTTGATAGGCTTATGACTGAAGCCTTGATTTACAGCCCTCTTTGTGGGCTGTAATTCCCTTCCGATCTGATTTTTCCATTTCTTATGTAGTTCTCTTGTTGTTACTGTGCCCGTAGATGGTATCCCTTGTTTGAGGATATGGAAACACACATGCACAAATGCTGTGTAGTGATGTAATGAGGCTGTTCAAAACAAAGCCATCACCTTCACAAGCCTGGAAGATGATTTGGATTGAGATGATGGATCCAGATGTCTGTGAGCTCAATTTTTCAAAGCAAAGAGAAGTATGTACAAGATCTCAGGAGCAAAGATCCTGAAGGTAAGCCCATATAGAGAGGCCACAAGTCCCCCAGCAAGGGGGCAGGGAACAGCCTGGTACTGGCAGTATCTGTATCTCTGGAGAGCATTTGCCTTTTCTTCTTGAAACAGTCTTGAAATCATAAAGTACAAAAAATTACAGTTTGTTCTATTAACATCTGCACGTCATGGTTACATGAAGTTAATGACTTGATGTCTCTTCCCATGTCGTACCTGGAGCAAACAGCAGGTCACAGTGGCTGGAGAGGGGTGGAGGAGGACAAGTGTGCAGTCATTCGCTGTGCCAAAATGGGAGTCAGGCTGTCCTGTGTCTGTCTGCTGGAACAGCAGCCAGCCTACCCTCCCAAACCTGGCCCTGCTTTACATCCAGCCTTCTCTGTGGTTCCTGCTGCACTTGCTGTTATTGCAATGGCACACAGTGTCTTGTATCAGGCACGGGGCAAAGCATCTGCTGTGAGAGAAACATCGAGAAAGAACAGCATTTTGAAACTCTGCGTTGTTAAAAACTGCTCAGCTGCTATTTAGAAAGGTGCAAAGGGACCCTTTCCTTTAGGATGAAAGCACAAGGCAACACAAGGTGTAAGGGCAGCCTGGAGAGAAGAAATATTGTCTTTCATTGACGTTTCTGGTGAGTCATTCCCCCTTGGTCTGACTCAGCACCGAGCGCTGCCACACTCCCCAGAACATCTCACAGCAGCCTCTGCCCAAGAGGAAGAACCCTGCTGGGTCTGCAGGGCACCCTGATGGCTCAGTGTGGGGACTTGGACAGGCAGCTGTGCCAGGGGGTGTGGGGCAGGCAGTGGGTCTGACCCTGACCTCCTACCACAGCCAAGTGCTTGGCAAAGTCTTGCTGAAGCATCTGGCTGCGGCCCAGGGTTTCTAGAATTTACTTGAAAAGCTTAACAGCAAAATGACCCAAAAGAGACAGAAAAATCTTTCTGTGATATGTAAACGTGTTGCACCTTCCAAGTGCTGATCTAGATCTTTCCCATTTGCTGGGAGAGGCTGTCTGCATCGTGCTGCAAACTTCTGCCCATCTCCCGAGCAGCAGGAGCGGCTCTGGCTCTTCAGCTCTGCTGTTGCCATGGCTTTGCCCCAGTGTAAATGAGATCACGAACTGGCTACCTGCCACTGTATATGGGTTTTTGTGAGAACTGAATTACGCTTGTCATTGTTTGCTTGGCTGTTTTTTTCCCCAGCAAGACTAACAGTAGCACTGCTCAGAAAATCCTCACCTTGAGAAAGATGTGGTGTCAATGTTTCCTTTAAAAGAAAAAACTAAAGGAACTAAAATAAATTAGAGAACCAAACAGTCCCTAAATTTGGACACCGTGTCTCTGGGTGTGTTTTCAGTGGCTTTGTCTTCAGTGACATGTCTAATAACTTCTTGTTAGCACTTGGCTAAACAGAGGGCTGTGAGGCCCAAGGTCCAAGATCAGCTCTCCAGATCTGCTACCAGTAATTCTGGATAGATGGGGGTAAATGGCTGAATCTTTTGATGCATCCCTTAAAAAAAAAAAACAAAACCAAAAAAAACCCACAAAAAACAGAAAAGCCCATAAACCAAAACAAACCAAAAAAACCAAACCCCAAAAAGACCAACACCAACAACTGTATGTAATTTTTTTATTTTTGCCCTTCAGATGGTATTGATGAGGCTCTGATATGGCTCCGCAACAGCCCTCTAGCAGAAATATCTTGGGCAAAGATCTGCCTGATTTTTAAGGTGCTAAGGGTATGAGTGGGGGTAGGTGAAGTGGGTGTAGGCACAGTTGCAGGAGACATATTTGATGTGCAAATAAATTTTTCCTTTCCCTTATCCTGGCTTATGTGGCGAGGAACATTTTTCTAAACAGGATTTTCCCTTTCCACTTTGTTTTGTATAGCACTCACATACAGAATGCAGTACATATCATACCTGCACAACATTCAGAACTTGTGTGGTACGAACTAAATTATTGGACTGTCTGAACAAAAACTACTCCTTTAAAATGTTGCAATGTCTTCGGAAAAAGTTAAAATTCAAACATATTCATAAATGTTGCACCTCTAGAATTCTTTATGTGAGGACGTGTCTTCCTGTAAGAGAGTTGTTTTTTATTTTCGCTATCCTTTTATGGAGGTTTAAATTATCTTGAGTTATTCAATAAAACCCACAAAATTGCTCTTTACGCAATTACTCAGAGAGAGTGTTCCATTATGTGACAGTCACACAGCCACATAATATCCCTTTCATCATAACTTTCTGCTGCTTTTTCCTACTAAGTGTCTGAGAAAGTAAGACAAGTTCAAAATATTCCAGTACTCGTGCAGCCTGGGTGCTGCTGATTCCAAGGGAGAAATTCTGGGTATTTCTGTGTGGTCCAGAGAGGCCTATTTATTAGGATAAATAATATGGATGTGTCTCACCGCCCTAACCAGGATTCTCTGGTTGATGACTTGCTTTCATCATTTCAGAGCATCTGATTTCCTTTCTATCCAGAGCACTGACTTTCTGATGAGTGGTTTTTCCAGCATTCTCATATGAAAAAGGTGGTGATGATGATGATGATGATGGTGATGATGATGTCAGGCATTTGAGACAGACTTAAGTGTAAGGACTTGTTGGTTTTGAGGAACACTTAAGGTGTGAGCTTGAGGGACTCAGGTTTGGAGTCTAGTCGTTATGGGTCCTGTAATTTTTGGATCAGACTCTTTGGTCTCTCTCTGTTTCAGTTTCCAGCCTACAAAAGGAAGACATTTCTCTGTTGCAGTGGGGTGCTGTGAGCATAAATGTTAAAAATCATGAAGCACTCCAATGCCATGGTAATGGAGGCTCTATAACAAGGATGGGCAGAAAGCAAGATAGCTTTTTACATGGCTCAATTTAATTTTCAGAATCTAACGAGATGGAGCCAAGTCCTTGATGGTAAAAATCAGAAGGTTCACTGATTCATTGAGAATCAGCCTGGTTGAAATTTTTGCAGATGTTTCTATGATTAGAGCTTCCTAGATGAGACAAGATGACTTTTCTTGTGCGAGCCTGTGCACAGTGCACCAGCAGTGAGAGGATTTCAGAGCCAGTCTCCTCATCCTGGACTCCAGCAACATGCTCCAACATACGTGCCTGCTGTGCCTCGTCAACAGGGCTCAGAGATTTATTAAGTCTTGAAAAGACCACAGGAAGGAGAAAAAGGTTGAATGTGGATCTACCCCTGAAAAAAATGGTATTTTAAGACACATCGAAGTTTTCTTCATGGAAAATTATGGTTTTATTTTCTATGTTTGGAGGCTGAACTCTTTTCAGCCTAAGATCCATTAACAGGTTTGTTGTGCTGATCTGGCTGAATGAATAGTTTAACAGTCAAACAAGGCAAGAAAATATAAAAAGCTGCAGGTGTGGGTCCCCCAGCAGGGCTCTTTGAAGTCAGACTCAGTTTTGAAGTGCTCTTTAGGTTTTACTTTCACCTTCCAGGAAGCCTCCTGGCTGGCAAAGAAGATTTTTCTCTCTCAGCAGCTAGCAGCCTGGCTAAGATCTAACGGGTGGGTGAGGAGGGGATCTGCTCTTCCTTAGATACATCCATGATGTTTGCTTTCTGATTCTTTTCTGCTACTCAGGTTTCCCCTGGAATCCCAGTTAAATTGTTTATTTGGTACTCAGGCTGTGGAGAAAGTGTGAACCACATGTAGGGAAGGTGTAGGTCGCTGTGAATTTTTCTCCCACTACTAATGGATATTCAGTGCTTGAACCCAGTTGTGAAAGCTAATTTGGTTTTATAATTTTGGCAGAAAATAATGTGTTAAGAGAGCCAAGGTCATCTTGCCTTGTGATTAAAAGGTGTGTGAGGTTTGAAGAGGCAGTGGGGGATCTCTCCTGTCTTGCATGGCGACTTTCAGCCATCTGCTTGGGAGAGTTTGTCCTCTGCAGTGCTGCAACAGGGCACAGGCAAGATGAATGGGAATGGAGAAAAACTCACCTTGTTCCCCTTCCCCTGCAAAGATACAGCTCCTTACAACTGCATACTGGAGCAGAAATGCCACTGCTGATACCCTGGGTGCCTGTAAACTCAGAGAACTTAATAGTGATGCAGAAGGAAAAAAACAATATAAAATGAAAAGTTAGAACTCATAGAAGGGAAAATTATTTCCTCCTGAAAATTTACATGCAAAGCAGGAATTACTTCTTATTTGAACAAAAAATATGAGGAACAAAATTGTAATGTGTTTTTCTTTTATCAGAATAGAAAATATTTCCAAATGCACTTATAAAGAATGACACTTATATTTATTTGTGTATTTATGTTTCTTGGAAGAAGAAGAAAGCAAAACATTTTTGGGAGGCTGTGATTAGAATAAAGCACTAAGGGTAGGCTTTATGATGAATCACGTTTCCAGGTTTATTCATTCTGTAGATAAGCCAGGTATTTGGAGTTTTCCTGCCTGCAGAAAACCAGACTCTCTGCTGGCTGTGCCCCGCACTGCCTCTGCCTGGTTCCCTGCACTGGCACCCGTGGCTCTGCAGAGCTCCTTTCCTTTCCAGAAGCAAAGGCCTGCTGGGGTTCCCTGCTCCACAGAGGAGACCCAGAGGGCAAGCCTGGCTTGAAGGCAGCTCCACTTCCTTGAATTGCTTGCACCTGAATGGAGCCACCTGAGCATGTGCTAGTTCCTGGGAACTAAGCACTGCCCAGCCTTGGCACCTTACTCTTACTGCTTAGGTGGTGCCTCTTTCTTAGGGACAATGTTCACTTTTGACTTGTATTAAGAATGTTCTAAGTCTTGAAACTTTCTCTCTTTGATTGCGAAGGATATGTTATAGTTAGCCTTTAGCAATTTTGATTTTTTCCATGAACTTTTTATGTGTTATTACTCATAGCAGTGTGTGAGAACACTTGCATGTGTAATGAAAGCCATTCGGTTCCTTTATTTAATTCAATAAGCATTCATCTAAGAATTAAGATTTTTGTCTCTATATTTGAGAAACAGACTTCATAAATAGCAGCCTTTGATATAATCAAGCTTTCATATGTCTTCAAGATCAAATGTATCAAATAAATCATGTAAATCAAGCCTCTTGTTCCTCAGTTGGCTGTTGAATTAATGTGCTAAATCTAAGCCCTCTCAGGGCCAGAGTTTTGGTCAGAGGCATAAACAGATGCTTCCTCATCTAAGAGCAGAAATGTTTGTCACTGGATAAAAGTTAGAAAATATTAAAATGTGAAACCAAACTAGTAAATAAAAACAGAAAAATGTTTTCCTGTATATGTAATGGGAGTTCTGCAGATTCTGCAACCAAGGTAAAAGCATTTGCTCCTACTGCATAGGACCAGCAGGACAAATTGGTTGTTCTCTATTCCCTACAAGCTGGACTTGTGAATTCAGGTCAGCTGCCTGCAGTTACTTGTGTCCTGTGCTGAGAGGTGAGCACAGTAAAGGGGTTTGGATGTGCAGACCTCCTGGGCTTTCCCCAGAGATGACTGTCCCACAGGCAGCAGAGCAGATAATGAAAAACCTGGCAGGGAGGATTGGAAGTGAGAGCAGTGCAGGTTTACCAGTGAGTCATGGTGTAATGCTGGTAGCAGCAGGGTGCTTGCCAGGATGAGTCAGAGAAGGAAGGATAAAGGTGCAGGTTCCTGAGATTGGAAGTGGTGATTAGTGCCTTCCTCAATTCTTGAAACATGTCCTTGTGCTGGCTCTCCAGAGAGGAGGAGGCTGGGGAAGCTTTGTTAGGACACTTGGCCTCCAAGGTGGCTGGACACAAGCAGGCTCCACAATGGAATTGGTATCACTGCCTTTAGCTTGAGCCTGGGCCTGGGCTGAGATGTTTCCCCTTGGTGAGATGTTTTCACTTCAGACTTGTCTTGCAGCACAGGGAGAGCTGACTTGCTCCTGTCTGCAGAGCCACACTCAGTTACTTCCCTGAAAGAAGTGGAAAATTCAGAGCAACATCAGCTTTATCTGGCTGCCAAAATAAAGCTGTTGGGAATAGAAAGGTACAAGCCTGGAGGAAGGATGATACAGAAGCAATAATAATGCTGTCTCTGATCCTTCACCACTTCTTTTACAACCTGGATGTTGACTGATTAGGAATTTGAAGTGCCGGCTTTTCTTGCTCGTGTTTCTCTTTGCCATCTCTCCTGAGGTGTTACAGGGCTGAGGCATTGCCCCTTGTCTCATGCAGCTCCTGAATTTCTCTTTACAGCATGCCTCCCATCAGAGAGGCAAATACTGATTTTTCTAGCCAGTAAAAGAAATAGCAGTCAAGTCAAGATACAGCTGAAATGGGCAGCAGGAAAAACTGTAGAACATCTCAGATACCAGTACTCCTCTTAGGCTCAGATACACCGGAGATTATTGCCTGCTGGCCAGTGAGGGTCACAAATGATTGTGCAGGATGGGATTGTGCTCAGCATTTTCTTTTTCCATGGAGTTCTCAGGGCTGTTTTCAGTGCTCTCAGCCATTCCACTTGTCCCACTTCAGCAGAGTGACTCCTGAGATGATATTGAGATACTCCAGCTCTAATCCCCTCCCCACTTTCCTCTAGGTTCCTCTTGTCACTCCCTGTACTCTTGGCCACAAACATCAAAAATCATCCTCGTCACTCCAGTGCTCAATGAGTGCAGGCTGTTTCCCTTGGGTGAGCTGGTTCATGAACCAGGCCAAGGGAACTTAATAAAAAGGTGATTTTGAAGTGGTTTCAAACAGTTTCTCAATGCAGCCATCGGCCTCCTGACACACACCCTGATTCTGCTGGAAAGGGAAGCTGGGGAGACAGGGCCTGCCTGGGGTGGCATACAGAGGGTCCAGGGCTGCCTCGTGAATGTCTCTGGCTGGAGCTGCTGCTGCTCTGCATCCCTGTTGCTAAGGAAGGTTTCTATGGCAAAGACCCACCAAGAAAGTGAGAATTAGAGAGAGTTAATGTTCAAAACAGATGAGCTTGATATTATCAACAGCTGGCTTCTACAGGGGAAATAATCTGCTGGAAAGGAAGAGTGGCCATCTCAGATGCTGTGCAGAGTAGGAGGTGCAGCTGGTGTGTTTGTCACTTCATCTCATTTTAATGTTGGTACTTTGTGGAAAATGCAAACTGTTAAATGCAATGTTGGTTGTGAGATATTCTCATTACAGTAGTGTTCTTGTAGGATGATAAGCTGCAAGCTTCGGTCACGCTTCAAAAACTCTTGCTGTCCTGTAGATGTGTCCCTCTCAGCTGGAGTAGAGAGTGAGGAGGCAAATGGGACTTGAATTCCCTGAGTAAAAACACTCCACTCAAAGTGAAACTCTGACTACACACAAGACATCAAAAAATCTTGGCATCCCTGAGGCTTGCCAATACCTCAGAGCATCTTCCTTGGTGGCCTGGAATAGTCCCAGAGTGGTGCTGGTCTCTACTCTGTGTGTGCTGCAGAAGGACTTTTGTTTCATCCCTTGTCCTCTGGGGTATCAGTGGTACCATCAATGATGTCTTTGGGCACTGAGTCTGGTGTTTGGAGCACTCCACAGGAGACTGACTCTCACGTGCCTGCACAGGATTGAACACACAGTATGTCCTCTGAAGACAGCATTTTCACCCCTGTGCCAGCTGGAGGCAATCTGGGAGGCACAGAGCTCCTGCACGTGGGACCATGCCCTGTCAGTAGAGCCAGATCACTGGGAAAAGGTTGCAGAAGACAAAAGGACACTTGTCCTTCTCGATGGTGGGCATCACATTCACCAGAGGTTTGTTCATCTGAGGGTGGACCTGTCCACTGCAGTTGTAATTCAGTGCAAGGGCATGGTGGCTGATTGACAGATGTGCTCACGTGAAGGGGCTGCCTGGGGCAGCAGGAGCCCAGTCTTGGTGCAGGAAGAATCCTCCAGTGTCAGCATGCTGGATTGAGAGCCAGCAGAATGTCTGTTTATCAGATGTTATGTATGGAAAATGAGCAGATCTGGGTTCAGAAACAGGGTTTCATCCAACTCCATGGCCCTTGCAGGCTGTAGTTAACCTTGTGTAAATGAACCATCACTTACAGTTTCTCATTGAAGTGGGATTTCTGAGACTGAGGATTGCTTCTTGACAGAACATGTGTGAAATCTCATGTTACTGAAACCAGTTTTCCTTCTTCAGCTATTTTTCAGTGCTGTTGGTCTTCCACTTTTAACAATCTATATGTTTGCTGGGGGGAAAATGCATTATAAAAAGGTATCTGCTATGTCCTATGGCTGCTCTGATTGCCTGTAGCCTGCCAGCCCTTCCAGAAAGCTTGGGATAAGCTGCCAGAATTCCCTTTCTTAGTGTGATACTGCTCTGATTTTCTTTCCTTCTGCAAGCCTGCCTCACTTATGACATTAACCTGGCCAGAGGCTGTCCCACTCCTTGCTCATGGAGGCAGAGTAAGAAGATTAAACTCCTGAGGTTAAATGAGTGACCTGGCAGTTCTGCTCAGCATTTCTATCTTGCTCTGTGGTGAATAGAGGGTGGTTGGCCTTTATGCAGCTGATTAGAAGAAAGTGGTTAGAGAAAAAGCCTGCATTAAGGCCAGCTGCTATTTTTGGTCGGTGTGATGAGAGAAATACTAGCTTGTACACTGTGTCTGCCCTCCAACCCTCCCCAGCTGGAGGATGGAGGGAGGCAGGGGCAAGCAGAGCCACGGTGGTTTTCCCACCTACCCCCCAGAGCCTTCAAGTCCCACAGATTTTCTGTGATAAGAAACATCCCTGTAGTTGAGCCCCTGGTCCTGCTGCACTGTGCTGGCGTCCCTGCCCTGTGGTACCAAATTGCACATTTGGGTTTGGAAGCCTTGAATCCCTCTGGTGACTCACCCCTGTGGTCTCAGCACCATCCTGCAGCTCAGCCCTCACACTGCTGTGCTGGGGAAGCATCTCCTCATCCCCAGCCTTGAGCTGGCTCTTACTGAAATTTAGGGACATATGTGCTGTAACTTTAGCATTGGTTTTATCAATGTAAGGGTTGTTTGCACTTTAACTTGAAAGCTAAGTACACTTCAAAGCTAAACTAACTGACTTTAGGTACATTTTTACATACCCTGGTACTGCTCAGAGGCTTTCTTTCATATACCTCTTGCACTCCTGCAGAAATAACCACACAGACATGAGCATGGTTTCAGGGACTCAGACCAAGGGATTCCTCTTTGCTGTGGGGACAGGAATGAGATGTCACACTCATCTCACATTGCCTCAAAGTTACCTTGCTACAAGATAAATAAGTCCTTGTAGGGGAAAAAAATTTCTCAAAGTTTCGAAAGACTTCCTTAAAATGTGCATCCTACTGATTTCTCATGCTCTTGGATGCTCAGACTTGGAAGGGCTTAATTCAAATCCAAGTGGAAAGATTGTTGGTGGGAAGAACTTTGCAATGTGTTGGTTTTTAGAGGTGCAATAAACCACTCTAATGGTGTGCTAATCCTCCAAACTCTTCCATGGGATTAGGACAGATGCTGCACCCATGATCTGGGCTCTAATCTTTGACAGCACCTTACCACAACTAAGAGCTACGATTTTTTAAATAGGCATTATTCATAATTTAAAGATGAAACTTAAAGACATTACAGACCACTGCCAGAGCTGTGATGTGTAATCTGCAGAGATTTAGCCCCCATTAGATATTACTGCAGAAGTGACTTAAACCTCCTCCCTCAGTTAAACAATTTTCTAAATGTCATCACTGTTTACAGTATTAGCAGAGCACTCAGCAATGATGATCTGTGCTCTGACAGCCTGGGAGCCCCTACAAGCAGCAGCAGATTTACACTTTGCTGAAAACTGGCTCATTATCTCCAGCAGCAAAATTTCTCTCATAAATAGTCTGGTGTGCTCAAGCTGCAAATGGACTTTGTATGGGCTGTAATGAAATCTACTTCCTGAATGTTCTCCTAGGTGTTTTAGCACTGATTTGAGCTCCTTCCACATGGTGAGTGTACCAGGGCCCAGGTGACAGCCAGGGGCACTGGTGTGTGGTGCAGGCTGGAGATCTGCAGTAGGATGGGCTCATGGCCACTGGTGTGCTCATGGGTACAGCAGGAGTGTCACAGAGAGCAGGGCTCAGGGCTGCTACAGCAAAGCAGGGCCACTGTCCATCTGCTCATGGATCTGCAGCAAAGAGGGTGCCCCAGGCACCTCCCAGCAGCCTTGCTTTCAGCTGCTGTGACCAGACTGCTTTTCTAACTGGGTTTCTAACCCTGACTGGCATCAACTGGGAATATGCCATGGTACATCATCTCCACACACACGAGGTTGTTAACTGCTAAAGCTGTTATTCTCGTTACACAAATAATTGTTCAAATTTCACTATGTCCTTCCTTGGATGTCCATTCAGAGCACTAAGTTCTTTGGTCTGATTCTGTGTTAGATGAAACAGTTTTTCCTTCCATCAGCTCTGTGTTTGCTCTTTTTCATGTCATTGATTGCTCTTGTGTTCTGGGACAGGAAGGACAGGCGCTCCTGATCTGCCTTCTCTCTGTTCTTCCTGACCTGCTGTGCTTCAAGTTTGTTCTTTCTCTTCTGCTGTTTGTCTTCCTTTTTTAAATTTTTTTTTCCATCAAGTTCCTGGAAAAAAAAAAGCAGGCAGCAGAAAGTGCAAGAGGGGGAAGATCACTGCTGTTTACAAGAAGAGCAAAAACCTGTCTAGCAACAACCACAGAGTGGTTTCCTGTGTAAGTGAGGTAAACACAATTCAGCCGTGAGGGATTTTTTTCCTGTGAGATCCTGGTTAGAATTGGCCTCTTCCAGTCTCCAAATGCTGAAACACCCTCCACTCCCTTCTGTCATGGTGCTTGGGGATCTGCTGCCATGCCTTCTCCTGCTGGGACAAGAAGGTGGCAGAAAGCACTGTGGCAGTGAGCTGGCTGGCCGCAGCAGGAGCAGCCCAGGAGATGTGCTGAGAGGCAGGGATGTGTGGGGCAGTAGAGGTGTGACAAGCCCTGTTTCTTGCCCTTTTTCCAAATGACTGCCAGACACAGCACTGTCCCTGCCCAGCCCAGAGCTGTGCTGGTGTTCCTCCAGCTCTGGTGCCAGAGAAAATGCTTGGTTCCTGCTCTGTTGGTGAGTGCTCCTGCTAAGGGGTTTGTATGTGAAGGAGAAGACACAGGTCCCAGTAATCATGCCTGGCTGAGTACCACAGGCAGGCCCAAAAGCTCTCAGAGAGCCCCAGGGTGGGAAACCTATCACCTATTTGAAGCAATTCAGAGTGGCATGAGTAGCTCTTGGAGAACAGCTCTAAAAGTCTGAGAGAGCTGGAAATCCCTCTGTGTTTCTATAAACACCAAGAACCAGTCACTGATGGTGGCACAGCTCAGGTCCATTACAAATGCATCTTCCTTTGGCTGGTGTGCTGTGCTGGGGAGAGCTGTGACCCTAAGCCCATCTTCCTGAAACAAAGCAGTGCTGCACTGTGAATGATTGGGAAATTTCTTTGTCCTGTTTTTCTGTGTGCTTGTGAGTGTATAGCAGCAGAACCTCACAGCAGCTATCATCCATTTACCAGCAAGCAGCTGCTGATAAAGCCAGAATACATGGAGCAAGGCTGGATACTTATGGAGAAGGGCTGGCCCTTGGCTCCCTTCTTTGTAGCACAATGCTTTTCATTCAACAAGGAAGGCACAAACCTGTTATAGTTCAGCTAATCTTACTAATCTTCTTTTAATTAAACTGTTTCAATGGAAATTAATTTTCCCTTGCACAATCAGCCTGGCAAAGGCAAATACTCCTGCAGAAAGAAATCACCCCAGCAGAAAAATCACTCTTGAGATCAAGCCTGGGAGATCTGAGACTAACAAGCAAACCAGATGTACAGAAAAAACAAAATCGGGAATTGAAGAACAGTTTATGCTGCTATCTTTCCTAAGTTGGCTGTGTTGTTTTGCATGTGTGACTAATGTTGCAAAGGCAACTGCTGCTGTCAACAAGAGCCAACATCTCATCAGGACTGATGCAGCACCAGCCTGACTCTGCACATGCTGGAAAACAGCAAGAGGTGGAGATTGCTGCTGGGAGTCTCTGGATGTCACCACAGAGGCTGGGTGCCTTCAGTTCAGTTGCTTTCCAGTGAGCCTCCTTTAGGCTGCACCTCCCCAGCTGCCTGTGGAGCCAGTCCTGGGACTGTGTCATCTATCAACTCCCACTGGGTAGCTGTAAGTGTCCTGCAACAGCTATCTTGTTTTTACTAAAAACTTGAGCAATGTTTCTATGTTAAATATAGGAACATAAAAAAATCCTTTCTAGGTTTGTGGAAAGAGTTTGGAACTTAATGCCCAGTTAGGGCAGATTTTAACACAAGATTTAAAAGCTTACACACAGCATTAGAAAAAGGAGGGAGCTTTAGAGCTTTGCCTTAGGGACTGGACATATTTCACAAACATGGTCTCTAAAGACCAGTACAAAGTCTGGGAGACACTGATGGCAGTGGTGAACTCCCACTGAGCTCAGAGCAATCAGATTTTTGCCATTAATTTCTCTGTAGGCATTAACAGAGCACAGCTAGGAATGTGATAATGGACTCTGCTACAGCTCTGCAAAGGGTAAAACTAGAGTGTAGTAAAATTTAATATTTCTCAATAGCAGCAAATACTCTAAATTGTGAGGGTGTTATAGATACTGCAGAAACATTTGGTAACTAATTGGCCAGAGTACTTGTGGATACTTTTAGCATTTCCTCTGCTAGAAATTGAACTGAAAAGGCCAAGGCTGATGCAATTATAATCCCATTTCTGTATTTACTGCGTTATATGACCTCAGGCAGGAGCTGATCAGCCAATTTCTGACTGTGTGTACATTGCAGAGCATCATCTCTCCCTCTCACTCACTGCACCTCTTAGACATATCCTGGGGTCAGTGTGGGCTGCAGCACTGTGTTCAGGTAGACCAGCAACAGGCCTGTGTACCTCCTGGACTACTGTGGACCCTTTGCAGTAGCCCCTAGAAATCCAAATGCCTTTTCCTAATTGCCAGCATGGGCAGACAGGTGGTGGTGTGGCTGGTGTGGGTGGGATGCAGGGAGCCCATGCTGAAATGGGGAACAGCACTGGGGGTCCCAAGGCATGGGTGAGAGAGCTTTTGCTCCTGGGGGATGTGGGGGAGCATGGCTGGGAAAGCTGGCTTGGCAGTGCAGAAAACGCACTCCATGGGTTTGGTTTCATCTTGGGTGTAGCAAAGAAATCAGCAGAGGAAATACCTCCAGACTTTTGTGGAAAGCCCCCAGCTATCTGTCTTTAAAGATAACACAGCCTCTTTCCTCTTTGCTGGCTCATGTTTGCTCTGCTGCCAACTCGGCATTCTGAAGACAGGTGAGGAACATGGGGACCAGTAACTGGACCAGTCTGACAGAGCAGGAACAGATGTAAAACTTCCCTCTGGTAGCCCTGGCATATTTGCCAGCAAGCTGCTCAGTGCCCTGCTGCAGTGAGAGGGGATTCTGGGCTTGGAGGAGCTGATGAAGTGCCCAGGAAAGGGTGAATTCACCTAAAGGGCTGAACTCACCTAAAGGGGCTGTGGACAAGAGCAGAGAAGGAGAGGGATGTGTTTCCCTTTGTGGACCCAAAGCTCCAGCTTGTTGCTGCTCCAGCCCTGTGAGCATGGAGGAGATGTTTCACCAGAAAGTCCTTTGGGAACTGCTTCATCTGACAAGCACACAGAGATCTCCTGCAAGTGCTGTAACATCGGGTTAGACTCAAGAACATTCTTTGCAGATGCAGTAACCTGACTGTGTGATTCATTTATCTTATGACTAGGTGTTAGCATCAGAGATGCAGAAATTTTAGGTTTAAGGAAGAACCACCCTGTAAGTAAAAGAATAATTTACATTGAAGTAGTTAATTGCCATCTCAACACTTTAATATATCCACTTACAATTGCATTTTGTGCTAGAGAGTATTATGTAGGGTAGCTAATGACACTGTCTTCCTTCCCCTTTGAGCTTTCTGCAATGGGCAGAAAACCAGGCTGGAATAAGAGGGCTGGTCTCTGCAAATTACTTGCTAAATTGAACTGAATTCTTTAAATTAACTTTCAAAGTCAGTTGAACTGCTCTCCCAGTGCTGCAAAGTTGAAAATTATATCAAATTCTAAATTACGTGTGAAGAAAGCAGACTGGCTAGTTCTGAGGAACAGAATGATGGCTTTTATATTCTATTAGCAGTAATGGTCCCTGACAGACTTCTCTGGAATAACAATACTTCCATGAATGGGAGGATACCTTACTCTTGATGCAGGATATTTTGCATCAGGCTGTAGTTGTGTCTCAACACATTTATATGATATTTAATTCCCCACTCATTTTCTTGCCAGAAGGAATGCAGAAAGCCTCTTGCAGATGCTATCAGCCACAGAAATGCTGAAAAGAAGAGCCTATTTCTGCTTTCTAGCTTAAGAGAGGAAAATGATATTTTCTTTTCTTGAAACAAGATATTTTATCCTGAAAAACAAAAGTCCCCTTTGAGTAAAGCAGTCTGCAGATTCCTGAACAGGTAAAAACCCAGCTAAACAGAGAGGGAATTTTCAGAAGAGAATATAGTTCATTTTATGTTCAGATGATTCTTACCTTCAGTTTGTATTTCATTTTTATAGAAAAGCTTTAAAAACAACTTCAAGAGCTGTATAAAAATTTGTGTTGTGTGAAATGAAGTGTTTGGGGTTGGATAGTGTTTGGATTCATACAAGTGTTGGAGAAAATGTAGCAGGGATAGACTACAAGTGTGTCTGTCCTCACATGGCCCCAGCCACTACCCCCTGTACTCCCTAGGCTTGAGGGTCAGGCTGATGAACAAAAGAACCCTTCAAAGCCTGCTCAAAGACAGTGTCCTGTGGCAGGGGAGGGCAGAGGAGCTCTGCCCAGAACAGCTGGGAGCAGCTCCATCCCCTGAGAGGGCTCCCCCCTGCACTGCACCCAGGGGAGGCTCCCCAGCCAAGGTCCAGCCCAGCTCCTGGGGGCTGCAGGAGTAGCACAGAGCCTGCAGGACGCTGGGGATTTATAGAATTTATAGATTTATAGAAGGTAATAAATGCTCAGGGGACAGGTTTCAAGGAGGCACATGAGCATGTTCCTGTGGGGCCCCTGGCAAACAGCACTGCATCTTCACAGAGACCTTGGAGATTTTATCATTTTGGCTCTCCTCCTGCTTATATTCTGTGTGCCCACACCCTGTCAGTCCTCTACTGCCTGCTGCTCTCTGCAGCACAGGGCTGAGGAGAGGTTCTGCTGGGCAGGGAATGGTGCTCTGCAGAGATCAAGAGAGGCTTGCACGTGGAATTGTCACACACTCAAGAGGATATAGACAGGGGAGATCATTTGTTTCCATGTAATTATTGGTCTAGATGGCCAAACCCTTGTACTCAATGAAGTCAGCAGAGTTACAATAAATTGCCCGAGCACACAATGTGGCTATTTATAAGGAAAAGCCAACCCCGAAGTTTTCTTAGCTTAGCCAAGGCACAGCAGCTTGCAAAGATGAGCTGTTTTAACGCAGGTGCCCAATTTTAGGCAGCCAAATAGTTTCACACTACCAAAAGTCACAATATTTTTAGGAGAGCAGCATCCCTGGCTTTAGTTTCTTTTGCCAGAAAATGGATAAGTAACAGAAGCACTGTGATGAGCCAATGCTGGTGCCCTCCTTGTGAGAAAGTCAAGCTGAATATCTGTCTCCAGCTGCCCAAGTCAGATCTGGTGGCAGAAATGGTTCCCCACACCTTATTCCTAACCTATGAATGTCAAGAGCAGGGTCTTGCTTGCTCCCCTTCCATATTTTTTCATGTCTGTAGCAATAGCTGCACTGAAGCAGCTGCTGCTTTGTAAATCTCAATAGTCTTTGTTATAAAGGGGGTATATCACTGCAGAACATGTACTTACCCAGCAAGGCTTTATAACGTAGTGCTCTCCTTCTTCTTTGGCTCTTGAAAGATGTAAAGTAAAAAGGTCAAGCTATAAATCCAACTTTGTACTCATAGGATATGTAGGAGGACAAATAATCATATCTTGTCAGGCAAATGACTCTTCAAATTATTTCCATCTCCACACATAGAAAGTCACAGCTACTGAAATGTACAGCTCAATAGGTAAAATGTGCAGCTAGCCTAAAATTGCAGTATATCTATTTTCAGGTGCCACAAAACACATGTTCATCAGGAAGGCTATTAAAAAATTCATTTCCTAAGGACAGCAGCACTAGGTTATTGAGGAGATCAAGTACTGGGTAATGAATTTCACAGGCAGAATAATGTGCACTATAAAAAGGTGAGCTACGAGGCAAAGTCATTTCCTTAGGAAAAAGGCAAGCATCTCAATGGTCTTGGCATAGGATAACTATATTCTACTTTATCTCTGCAGTTTGATATGTAAAGTGTATATTTTTAAAAGGTCACTTCCTTTATGTATTTATAGAACAGTCTGCTGCTGCTTTTGGCTGCTTTTTTGGAGAAGTGCTATAGGGCAGGAGTTAATTTTAAAAAATACCCAAGCAAAGGTGAAATCCCACTTTTTTTTTTCCATTCTGGATATTTAAACTGTAGGAGCGGGTCAGCAAGAACTTTATCCACAATAAAATAGATGCAGAATTTATAAAGAAGATGATTAAGCCAGGCTTACTGACTCATGCACTGAGCTAAGTGAGGAGGATGGTAAATGGAAGAAAAGGAAATTATACAACCTGACTAACAAATGTATTAGCCAAGAAAGTAACCACTAAGGTGTCAGCTCGAAGATAGAAGGCTCCCAAAGCCTGAGGTTGCCCAGGGGAATGTTGATCTTCAGGCAGTCTCCAGTCTCATTTTCCTCAGATGATTCCATTATTCTGCAGCATGGCCAGGCTCCCAATTATCATTTATCTTCTCCATGGCACATGGTGGTAGTGAGTGACAGGAGGCCTCCCCAGCCTCAGTCATCACCTGGCTTTGGAGAGCATCCAGCATTAAGTTAAAAATGTAAATGTTGCCTTTAGCATGGTTAATGAAATAAAGCTAATCACATTTTCCAGCTGCCTACTTGTGAATCAGATGGATGGGAAAAGGTGTTTGAGCAAGTATTGATTTTGCTGAAATTTTCTTGGGAGGTTGATGTCAAAATATTGTTCCTCAGGAACTTGACCTGCCTGCCACAATTTATGTTAGCATATATTTTAATATTCAAATTACTTACCATCCCTTTTGTTCTCATATCTGTGCCTGAACTGTTTTCCTATTTTTCAGAGTTGCTACTCCAGCCTGTTTGGAAGTCTGGTGGGGAGAGCTGAGGGGGATCTGTAAATAGCATTCTAGTTTGGAGCCAAGAGATTTGGAGTCTGATGTGGCTATCTGTGCATGAAGCAGTGATCAGCTCCACAGAGGGCATATTGCTCTAACCTGAAAGGAACTTCATGGCCACAGCAGTGCTGAAGAAAACCAGAGCTGCTCTGTGGCTTCCCCCGCAAAGTGGTTTCTTTAACTACACAGTAAACTATATGTTTGAACTATACATTTGTCACTGTGTCTCCAAGTGTTTGCACTGGTGTCCCTGACTGTCCCCACGATGGTGAGGGGCTGCCAAAGCAGAGTCAAGCACTGCTCTGTCCAGGGTGGAGGGTGCTGGTTCCTGCTCCACATCCTCTCTGGGCTGGGAATGAGCTTCAACTTAAAAACAGCCTCGCTATGTGGGATATCACAAAATTTCCTGGCACAGAAACAAATAGCACCACGCAGCACAGAGTTGTGTGAAGTTGTTAGATCCACCTGCATTGGGTCAGATATAAATAAGACTGATGCAAAAGGTGTTGCCAAAAGGGGAAGCAGGCAATAGCTTTGAACTCTCATGCAGCATCAGAAAAGTGCAGTGTGCTGACTCTAAAAGGAGCAAAGGAGACACAGCATGAAATAAAAAAAAAAAGGTCAGTGTTTTTGTAATAAGTAAAAAAGTAACAATGAAGCTTGAGGATTTGGTGGTTTTCCTTTTTTTTTTCCTAAGGTTTTACTGTTGTGTCATTCTCAACAGTAATTTTTCTTCTAGAATAAAAATATCCATAAACTTTTTCCTGCAGGTAAAGATCCTATGGATGAAATAGGTCCTTTGTCACAAGGAGGAGGCTCAGGAGTGCAGAAGACATAACACCTTGGCATTAGAGCAGCCACTGTGCCCCAGCCATTCGTAAAACTTTGTGCTACTGTGGTGGCAACAGCTTCAGACCATACACTCTGAGGGAGAGGGCCAGGGGCTGGCATTTTTTAAAGAGAAATTAGAAAGTCAAAAATACATTTAAACAAAGTTCAGCCTGACTATTGTTTCTAGGAAAGAAAAGTCTGAGGCCATGGGTGAGACTGACTTCTTGACTGAAGACAAGACCATTGACTTCACCAAAGCTCATGAGTTTGCTCATTTCTCTTCTCTAAATTACCCAGTAGAATATGGTGGTAGTTGCAGAATTACATACAGAACAAAATTTTCCAATCTAGTGGTTTTTTTCCCCTTAGCCTCTTTCAGTGTGTTAGTCATTATCAAAAAGTTTCTACCCTGTTGCATTCATGTTTGTAAGAAAAAAATCAATTGATAGTGTGTTGGATCTGAGTGAATTTACCCTTGCAGAAAATGGTTTTCCTGTCAGATTATTTTTCCACCCTAAAACTTACTTGCAGGGATTTAACACATTTAAATGTTGTTATGCTGCAAGAATAACAAGCAAGGAATGTTGGTGTTTTCCCCATTTAATGATTTATCTTTGTTTTCTGTGTGTATATACCTTTTTTTGTGTGTGTATATGCTGTTCCTGGCCTGGCTCTTACATACTTACTAGGGGAGTACAAATGCTGGTAGATCTAAGTGGTTTGTTGTGCTGCTATGACATTTACTAGCAGGTGGCAAAACATACAGCCACAGTAAAAACGTGTTTCTTTGCAGAAATTATGTGTTACATCTCATCCTAGCAGTCTCATACCTTCTCTTAGGTCAAAGACAGAACACAAAAGTGGGGATGGGAGGTTTCTTTTTGCATTCAGGCTTAAAAAATGTACAATGTGAAACTAAATGGTATCTAAAATTTTAGCTAGGAAAAAGGATCCACTTAAAGGAGGTTTGCTTTTGGAAAAAGTTTTAATAGACAATAAAGAATGACCATATATTTCACCTGGAGATCTCAGCAGACAGATGCTGTGCTCCTCCTTTCTGTGTGTTGGCATGAGCTTAGTGCAACAGGAAAATAACCCAAAAAGGCTTTCCCAAGGTGACCCTGAGCAAAGTTCTGTCAGGGAAGGATCCCACTGTCTCCAGTATATGAGGTGTCTCAATGGTGGTGACTGCAGAGCAGTAGGAAAACTGCCCTGATGTGGGCGACCCCCTTGAAAAACACGTGCTCAAATTTGCATAAACACTTAGTTCTCATTAAACATTTAAATGGAGTGGCACAAAAAGCACCCCACATCTACACCAGAAGAGATTTACTCTAACTTAAACAAGAAGATAAGCAAACCCAGTGGACCCAAATTTGTTGACAATCAGGGAGACACAAAAGCTCATAATTTCTTTTATCTCCTTTCTTGGATCCTGCTCATCCAGCCCAGAGGACCTGGAGGCTTTGTGGCACTCCCACCAAGGTATTCCATGAGAGCCTGGCTTCTATGCCAGGATAAAGCATGGGGCTCTACTTTCAGGCTGATGCCAGGAAGGGTTTTGGGAAGCGTATCACTGAGCAGCAATTGTAGGAGCTGGGCAGTTGCCAAACAATCCCTTTTTAAGATTTCCTTCCCCAGATGTGTAGGACCTTGTTCAAGGGCTGCAGGGTTTTGTCTTAGCAGAGGAAGGCAGAGCTCTGCACGTTGGACCATGTCATTGCACAGCAGATCTGCTGAGTGGCTGTGGGGAACTTTCAAAATAATTGTGCCTGTTATTCACCAGGGGACATTACATTTGGAATCAGAGGTTACTTTCCTTTCTTTACAAGGGAAAACATTGTGAGTGAACCCATAATTTTGAGTACACTAATTCCAAGACATTTGCAGATACCAAGTGGTTTCCTGGAATAACAGCCTCTCTCAAGAGAAACGTCAAATGCATTTAATCAGCCACATTTAGAGCTCTGCTACATCTGCAAATGAATTAATAATGATCTCAAATGTTTCTGAATGATCCAAAAGTCAGGAATAAGGTGGCTCTTCAGCTAATAAACTCTGATTCAGGGCTTCTCCTTTCCACTTGATGAACTAGAGGCTCTGCACCTGCCTGCTGCTGCTAACTGGAGTTCCTGTAGCTCACATTAACCTCTCTGGGGGCACCTGGGTAGCTGAACAAACACAAAGTGCAGCTGACATCCAGCTGTGTCTGTCTGGATTTATGCATCATGTAGTAAATAGCCACTGCTTAGTGCCATGGAGCCTGGGGGGAAGGTACAGGATGCTCCAGGGAATGCTGCTCCTACGCAGCAGTCACCACTGTACATCCCTTGGCCACAGAACTCTGCTCCTGTGATGCTATGTGTGACCTAACTAGTGGAAGATGGGGCTGGGGCAGGTGTGTCTGGAGGTGCAGGTTTGAAACATTAGTGCTCTCATTAGTAGCAGCAAGAATGGCAGAATGAAGCTGTGAGACAAAGCACAGCTCAGGCTGCCTGTGCTCCAGCCTTGGCTCCCCTTTGTCATGTTAGGAAAATCATGGCTTGTGTCGCTTCTCCTGCAAAACAAGTGTCTTGTAAAGTGCTTTGGGAAACAGTTACAACTGTCACATTACGTGCAGCTCAACCCCCTTCCACTGCACTGTGGAAATACCCTTTTAGAAGGAAATAATTGCTACAATCTCATTTTTCCAGTCGAGGTAATTTGGTTACATTAATTTTTGAGTCAACAAGTGTTCTCATTTAAGAGCTCCAGCTGATAAAATAATGGAATCATCAAGAGGCAGATGTAAACAAAGCACTTGCAGTAGCACATGAATTAATGAAAAAAGTAAAACAGCACTTACTGTTATGGGTACTAATAAAGGAATTCTAGTGTATGTACAGAGAAGAACTAACTCAGATCCTGAGGAAGGTATTCAGTAGTGTGGTGCATTTGTACCAGATACAGAATTTCTATCCAATCTGTGTGTTGGGGAGGACCTGAAACATGAGGACACAATGAAGCAAGTTTTAGGAGGAAGATTTGAGCAGAAGCATTTTCTTTGCTGGAAAAAGCCACAGTCACAGAGAGTATAAACCAGCTGCATCTGGGGATGCTGTCAAATCATCACACAAAAGGGGAATTAAAAATCTGCTCCTCATGTTGCTTGAATAAAAATTGCAGGGTGGTCACTTTATTTTGTATATAATTACAATAATAAGCTTGATAGTGTATCTGTTATGGATTATGCATTCTGAGTGCATTATTAACAACATGACTGTTTGTCCCACTGCACCCATAAGGAAAACACAAACCACAGACAAATGAAAGCAGAAGCAGCCGTGGCTATTAAGAACAATTAAGCATTACACAGCCTCTCTGCAGGGGGAGGCTCTGGAGTGGTTTAATGGAGCAGATCTCATGATGGGATGTACATTTGGATAATGCTGTCTTGCATATTCAGGTATAACTATTGCTCTTCTGTGGGAGCCTTGGTTGCACAGCAAGAGGCAGCTATAGCTACCAAGAGAGTGATGCCTATTTAATATTTTCTCATTTCATTTAATTCTAATATAGAGTTGGAGATGAGTTGGTTAGAAATAAAGCACTTTATAGGGATATTAGTTGTCTGCTTTCTATGGCTTGAAGAGGAAAAAGTACTGGAGTAACTTCTTAGCTTGAAATCAGCTTGGTGCTTCTATATAGTTCTGTTAGACGAAGAGTAATTCTGTCGTTTCAAGCACAACACCCCTTTTCTTGTTTGTGAAGATGAACCACAAAGTCCCTAATGGCTTGCATTTGATGTAGTTACTCATGCCAAGATTAGGATTTTCCAAAGCTTGTTTCCTTTTCTACACAGTGTCGGACAACATCTGTCCTTGTATGCACAGGTTTGTACAACTGGTTTCCTAAATCCAGAATCATTCTGGTATCCAAAATCTTCATTGAGCTCCCCTTAAATAAGAGCCTGAGGGCAGTCAAACAGTTCCCCAGGGCTTTGGTCAGCTCAGGAGCCTGGGTAGTCCAGGCTGGGAGTGCTGCAGGCTATGGCAAGAGGGGAATGATGCTAAGGAACTCCCACCTATCATGTGTCAACCATGTGTGACATCTCTTCCAGGTCCTACACACACCTGGAAAGTCAGATATTTTATTGTCTAGTGTGTATTCAAGGAATAATGGCTGGAATAAGAGCTGAGCTCCTGTCGGCAGTGATTGCTCAGGGTAATGGTGACACTGAAAATGAAGTTTTATTTCTGCAGCCTTTGTACTTCATTAGACATTGCCTTGCCAAAAATCATCCCCACCCCACTTAGTCCAGATGAGCTGCTGCAGAATACCACAGGGAAAACCACTTTTAAACTATAATCCTGGAAATGAGCTGTCCCAGTGAAAACCTCCTCTGACTCAGAGTTATGCAAGCACATTTCCTTCTGTAAAAGAGACAGAACCTTTCCAGACCATCTACTGCAGGTCATAACAGGAGCTCAAGAGACATTTCAAGTGTCCAAATAGTATGCTGAGTAGTAAAGGTTTTCTGTGTATTTATGTGACATGTAATGCTCATTTCATGAAAAAAGAAATAATATTTTTATCAGACAAACCAATGATCTTCCCCACAGGGGAGTTCCCTGCCTGCCTTGCCTTGGAGCCCAGCTCTTTCTTTGTGGTTGTCATCGTGAGAGATGGAGGGCGGGGATCATCTGAAGAGCTTCACAGCTACTCCAGCAGAGCTTCCCAGAGCTCACATATGAAGGTTCCATTCTGTATTTTTTCAGAGCTTCATCAGGTCTGTCTCAGCTGGACAGATCATCTATGTTCCTTCTGCTCCCAAGAGATACTGATGTACCTCTTAATTATGTGAGGCACAATTTTCAGTTGTAGCTGTTACACTGATTGACTTCACCAAGATCTTTAGGTACCCCCTGCCCTTAAGGGTAATATCTGTTGGTACTGCCCAGAAAACCACAAATTTATGCTTACAACTTAATTTGTAGAAAATGTATTTCAGAAGAGTCATCTGTAGAAGTAAAAATATGTTTCCAATTTAGTATGATTTTATCAACTGTCACAAAGAAACACAGTCGATTGTCCAGAAATAATTTATTCATCAACAATAAAACACTGAATAGAAAAAGCCTTGTAAATAAAACTATATATATATATAATGCTTTATTTTTTTATTTGATACTGCACAAAACCACTACAGACAGTAACAAAATAATCCAATTAATCTTAAAAATTTCAAATTATAATTGTCACTCTTCATTTATCATGTTTTATTAACAATGCAAAGGTCATTTGTTTACATATTATACTTTTACTTGATATCATTAAATTGTTTCTTAAAACACTTGAAGCAATTTGTTGTTTGCCCCATAATTTATAACATATATCAATAAACAATATAACAGCTCTGAGAAAGATATGCAGACTGTTCAATGGTAAATAGTCTACCATAGGTGGTTTAGTGGGAGAGCAGGAATAAATCACAACTGAATTGGGATAGAAGTCAACACATTGATGAGAAATAATACTTGAGGAACAATTACATGTTTTCCATTGCTCGTTTGGTAATGTGATCTCTTTCAAGCTCTGATTTCTCCTGTTTTAGATACTCCAGCACCTTTGCCAGCATATCCTCATCCAGGTACTGCCTGGTTTGTGTGTCATCAGCTTCCCCAGCCACAGAGAGCCTTTTGCTGAGCGAAGCCAACTTGGCAGCCTCCTGTGGTCCCAGCTGGTTCAGGTGCTCTCGGATGGCCTGCTCCAGGTGCTCCTCTTCCTGCAGGTTGCTCTCAGAAGCTGCAGCTGGGACTCGTTTCATCTGGTTCGTATTGACCACTTCAGGGTATTTTGCCAGCACCTTTGCCAGGTAATCAGCCAGTTCTTCATCCTTCTCATTCAGTTTCTCGTACTCTGTTTGTCGTCTTTCCAAATCGTTCATCCAGGCAGCTTTAGGGAACAGGTGTCCTTTCAATCTTCTGGGAATGTAAGACAGTCTTGGCAAATCATTTTCTTGATTAAGACGACTTAGTAAATAGGAGGGATTCTGATTAGCTAAATTGTCATTTCCCAGAAGGCTGACAATATCTTCAATATTGAGGTCTTCAGGTAGGTTTTCTGGAATGAGAGGCTGTTTCATGTACCCATTTTTAGAGTTTATATTGTTTTTAAATATATCGCTCTGTCCTAGATTGGTTTCAGTTATCTCGTCAAGGTCTTCTGGGAATTCCATTTCCTGCTCAGCTTCCAACCTTTCACTCTGAAGCTGCTTTTTTTCTCCAGCTTTCAACATGTCTATTAAATCCTCAGGAGGAATTTGCAAATTCCTTGAGATTTCTATCAACTGAGCTATAGCCTGAGGATCAAGTTGTTTATCCAAAAACATGGATGCTCTTTTTTCCTCAAGTTCTCCTCCAGTCCTTAATTTCCTATTCCCGGCACTACCCATCAGCCTCTTCAGGTAATTCATTAGTTTTGAAACATCCTCTGAGACTTGATCTTTATTTTCTCTTCTTACTTCATCCTCAAGGAAGCTGAGTTTTCCTGATCTTTTCATTTCCTCATCAATCTCCTCTTCATGTTTATCAATTTCCTCTTTGCTATCTTTTATCTCTTCCTGGGTTTGGCTTTCCACTTTTTCCTCTATGGGATTCCAATCTTCTCCTCCAACCACATCTTCATAGGCGATGTTGTTCACTTTATACACATCATCTTCATCATCTGTGTACAATTTCTGGTCCTCATCCAGCCTTTCTTTCTTGTGGTTACTGGGTCCTGCCATCTTGCCCAGCTCCTGGAACACCGACTCCAGTGTGGCAAGGCTCTGGGGGGTGTACTGCTCTTCCACAATTTCGTTGGTACGCTTGAAGGGACTGTCTCTTGAACTGTCTTCATAATGCCCAAGTGGCATTTTGAGGTACTTTTGCCACCTCTCAGGCCACTTGTAAGCCTCGTAATCATCAGTTACTCCAGCTGGGAAGTTGTTGTCTGAACTCAAACCATAAGGTTTATTTTCCTTTGGGCCAGCCTTTGACTCCTTCTCGGCTTGCCGCAAGGCTTCCAGCATTACCTTAACCCACTGGGACTCATCTTCAGTCAAAGAATCCCGTACATTATCCGGGAGGTGAAGCTGATCCTTGCTTTCCCTCTGTGGGAGGAGGTACGGGACACTTTGGTAAGAGTTGTAATCAGGGTTGCTTTCTCCCTTGTTGGTTTGCTTGCGAAGGTCTTCTATGTATTCCAGTGCTTTGATCATATCGGGATTTGGGAGCCTTTGTAAGTTCTTCATTGCATAGTCTGGATCTTTCTGAAGCAGCTGGTGCTGCTGGAAGGAGGCTGCATCAACCCAACAGATTAGGACAAAGAAAAAGGTGAGAGCACAGGCTGCTCCAGGCTGGAAGGTTTTAGTTTCTGCCATGTTTAAAATATTTCCTTTAAATAAAGAAGAAGAAGTAAAAAAGAAGCTGTTAACACATGGAGACAGGCTTAGGAAACAGAGCTATGAAAGAAATGTCTTATCTCTATGCTCCACGTATTTTATGAACATTAATTGTCCAATGGCAACACCAAAGTAAAAAATACCAATCCCATGTAAGTCATGAAATGCCCATAGACATACCTAGATGTCATTGTGATCATGAGAACAAAACACCTAAGTGACAAAAACCGGTGTATCCGTACATTCAAATGCAGTTCAAAATACTAATATTAAAACTATAGACAGAAATATTTTGTGAGATTGCTCCATAGGGCATCTAATTTCATGCCAGGACAATACTGCTGAATGATGCTAAGCTGCAATAAAATTAATGTGATGAAGTGGAGGACATGGCATATAAAATTACTTGCAAGTTTATTTCTGTCAGTACTGACAGTACTGATATTACTTCCTTTATTTTGCTATTTCATTAAAAAAATTATTTGTATTACAAGTGAATATCAGTTAATGAATCTATGAGTCATCTTCCTAGGGCAATGATCTCTTATATGAGAAGAAAACTTTAATTTATCCTAAAGGTACAAAATAATTTTACTGAATCCTTTAAAGCCCATCTTGGAAATGAGCTTGAGTAGATAGGCTCTGAGTGAGGATTTTATTCATTTGCTTATTCATTCACTTCAGCAGAAACTGAATCACGTCCCAGGACAGGCAGAAACATGACCACTGGCAAATTTGATTAGAATAGATCAGTAGAAGCCCATGTCTGCCCAGCTTACAACAGACAAAAATAAACTCTGGAACAGAACTGGGAAAAATATGCCTCTGACGGAATTAAGATGATTACAGCATCACTGTGCATGAGGATACAGCTGCAAAAGCCCAGCCTTGGAGGGAGCTGGGCACCCTCCACATGGCACAGGGGAAAATTGCCATCAGTCATTCCTTAGGACACGCTCAGGCACTGGTACACTGGGGCCACGGGACAGATTAGACTCTTTTCTGATCCAGTTACATTAAGAAAATAAAGTACAATAATGAGAAAGGAATTATAAAGATAGAAACTGCTTTGATTAATTGACCTATTTTGGTTCCCTTGGTTTTTGGCTTGGTAAAAGCATCCTTTTGAGACACTGGTGATTCATGACAGCCTGAAAGAGCTGTGCACACTCATGTTTACCCACTGCTGGAATTGAAAGTGAGCATGAATACGTTCATTTCAGCTCACTTTTAGATTTTTCCACTCTGTTTTTGACCTTAATATAATGTGATTTAACTAAATAATTAAAGCACAATCAGTTCAGAGAGCTGCTTATTTTCCCCCTTCAGTATGCATGAGCGGGCTAACAGGCATAATAGCAAACAATTTCCCCAAACATTTCTGACTTCAAGCCTGAATACATTTGAGCATTGATTTCACAAATGATTAGTTCAACAGCTGATAAGATGGTCCCACCCTCCAGATCTGAATTTGCCCTGAGACAAAGCCAACATATTTCTTCATTTTCTGTCACAGAAAAGGCACTAGCCCTGTACATAAATTAAACCCTGTAGCCCTGTACATCTCCATTAAAACAAACAAACAAACATCACCTAATTTTCTATTTCTGTAGCAAATAAGTGAAATTAAGACTTTCTTTTTCAGCAGAGACTGGTTAACAGAGCTTGTTTGATTAGCACACGAGAAACTGTCCTTTCCAAGGGATGGGGGAAGGGCGAGCCATTCTACAATCACCTGTCAAGCACCTCCCACTCACAAAGACCAGGAACTCACCCTCCTTGGTTGCACACAATTTGGATTGTTACAGCTTTTGCAAGACCTGTCAGCATCCCACTAATACCAAAATGTGTAGAGCCAGGTAAAGTTTAGTTTTGTGTTCCACAAGGATGTTGCTCAACTGGACATTTCCTTTGCCAGAATAAAAGATCACTGGCTCCTCTCTACGTATTTTACGTGCATTTACCTCTAGGAGAATTTTTACTTCTAATTTATTGGTAGATGATATTTGAAAGCCTTGTCAAACAGATTTGGGAATGATTTCTTTTAAAAGCTTTGAGTTCTGGTCATAAATCTTGTCATTAAATATACTGTGCTATCCAAAATAAGAGGAATCCTCCCCAGTCTTTCAGACTTCAATTCCACATTTGTTTTTAAAACAGGACATTTTAGCCTGTCTTTAGGAAATATTGTAAACATTCTCTCCTGTGCCTCTCAAAGGACAATATGCTAAAACAGCTCTTCTGTCTCCAGATCAATAACTGAGAAGCCAGTATAGATGGAAACCATATTTTCTCCTCTGTTAGCACCTAACAAACAGGAAAATCATCTTTTAGCCAACAAATGAAGATGAAGCTCTTCTTTACAAGATAAGGCGTTCATGATCAAAATTTAACACACAAAGGCAATAAAGACTGAAAAAAGTTCCCTAAAAAACAGACACAGAAAATATCTCCTTTCTGGGATGTTTCCATGGTAGCAGTAATTTTCTCTCTCATTCTCCTAGCAGTTGTTTCTGATGGGAATCTAATGTTTCCAGTGAAATTTAGCTATGAAAACTCATTTTCCTATGGATGTGTCCCTGCTCTGAGAGTCTTAGTTGAAACCTAACACCAGTTTTCCATAGGGAAAATAAATATAACATGCACTCTTCCCCCCATTTCTTTTTTACAATAAATAACCCGACTGCAGTAAATTTGCCTTGTTCAAAAGCATCCCCGACCCTTTACCCTGTGGAGGGATCTGAAAACACAAAACAGCAACGAAAGGTAAAAGCCCAAACCCACAGCAGTTCTAGTGAATATTACGACTGTTTGCATACGGATACACCTGGGAAGTAACTCGGAGGGTGTTTGCAGCCGAGGGAACCCCCCGCCCATCCACTGGATGGCACGGCTGAGTGCCGTCAGTCCCGGGAGCGCTCAGCTCCCCGCCTGAGCCCCGGGCGGTGCTGACAGTACATGTATGTATACATTATATACAGCGATAGGGGCACATCTTATACATCTTATCCCGTGCAAGCCCCAGCCCCGGCACCACTGGCTCTCGGGGAGACTTCACCGCTCTCTCAGCGCCGGATCCCCCTGCACAGCCCTGGGGCTCTGTGCCCTCCACGTCCCTACAGCCCTATATCCTACAGCCCTATATCCCTACAGCCCTATATCTTACAGCCATATATCCTACAGCCCTATATCCCTACAGCCCTATATCCCTACAGCCCTATATCTTACAGCCCTATATCACATGCCCTCTATCCCTACAGCCCTATATTCTTACAGCCCTATATCCTACAGCCCTACATCCTACAGCTCTATATCCTACAGCCCTACATCCTACAGCTCTATATCCTACAGCCATATATCCCTACAGCCCTATATCCCTACAGCCCTATATCCCACAGCCCTACTTCCTATAGCCCTAAATCCCACAGCCCTATATCCTACAGCCCTATATCCTACAGCCCTGCATCCTAGAGCCCTGCATCCTACACCCCTATATCCCTACAGCCCCATGGCCCTATAGCCTACAGCCCCATGGCCCTATAGCCCTACATCCTACAGCCCTGCAGATGCCTAAATCCCTACAGCCCGACATCCCTACTGCTCTACAGCTCCCTACATCCCTAGAGATCCCTACATCCCTACAGCCCGACTTTCCTACAGCTCTCTAAAGCCCAACATCGCTACATCTCCCAACAGCCCGACATCCCTACATCTCCCTCCATCCCGAAATCTCTACATTTCCCTCCATCCCAGCCCTACCTGCGCTGCTGCTGCCGTCTCTCCGCCGCTCGGCCGCCGTCAGCACCGGACAGCGCCCGCTTATACCGCCCTGGCTGCGCGTCACGGCCGCGCCCCGCCCGGCCCGGCCCGGCCCGGCCCCCGCGGGCGGAGCGACCCAGCACAGCCCCGGGCACGGAGCAGCGGCAGCGGCGGAAAGGGAGCGGGGCAGGGGGGAGAAAACAGAAAAAAAAAAAAAAAAACAAACCCAGAGGAAAAAAGCCACGAGGTAAAATAAGAAGAGAAAAGCAAGGCAAGGAAGAAAGAAGGGGGAAAGGGTAAAAAGGGGTTAAAAATAAAATAAATAAATAAATATATAGGCAGACGTGGTACAGCCAGTGCCTTCTGCTTCTCAGCTCCCACAGGCTGGGAGGAAGGACTTGGTAACCCCGGCCTAGAGCTGGGAGTAGGTGAAGATGAGCTTCCCCTTCCACCCAGCTGGGTGGGTGAGGATGACCCAGACTTCGGGGCTGGGTGCGGGCTGGACCAGCAGCAGGGACACGTGGGGCAGGAGCAAAGCTGGGGACATGCAGGGGCTGGAGGTGGGTGTGAGCCCAGCTATGAGGAAGACTCTGGACCCCAGGGTCAGTGTGAGTGTGTGTGTGTGTGTGTGTGTGTGTGTGTGTGTGTGTGTGTGTGTGTGTGTGTGTGTGTGTGTGTGTGTGTGTTTGTGTGTGTGTGTGTGTGTGTGTGTACCTGGCTGTGCCCATACCTTGGCAGGAGACAGCCTTTCAACAGCTATGGCCAGCAGGAGCTTTTCATTTTTTCTCTTTAGTTCATTGACTGAGCTATTGTGCCACATTTCTGGCTTTGTCACAGGGCAGGGATAGTTCATGGCATCTGTGGCCTTGCCACCAGTTGTAGGAGGCCCTGGAGCTCTGGACCAGCTAGAGAGGGGTGCTCCTGAGGGAGGGGGCTGAGGGGAGGGGGCTCCATTGTGAGGCTGAGGTAGATGGAAAAACTGAAGATTGTTGGAGAAAGATAAGGCAGAAGGTTCCTCCTGCCCTAGCAGCTCCCATCCCAGCCTGTGTGCTCTGGCTCTGCCAGTGGCTGTGGCATGGGATAGGGGCCAGGCTGGCACTCCTCTGGGTGGGGATGGAGCCAGAGAGGGACTCCCCATCCCTGGCACCACTGCCAAGCACTGCTGAAAAGGCCCTCATGGGTTTGCCTCCATTCTCAGCACTCAAAAAGCACAGCACTTGCACGCCTGGATCAGTGGGGCGAGCAAATATCATCATGCCATAAATCACAAAACACAGGATGTAACACATGGCTCCAGCTGATGCTCAGAGTTATAGCTTGTTCCTTCTGCTTCCTTCCTATTACAGAAAGGTTGTTTTACTTTGGCTTTTAAATAAGGATTCCTTTTCCCTAAAAATAAATCTTTCCTGACAATGTTGACCTTTTACAGCACGAAATGCAAAAAAACCTAGGATGAATGTACCTTCCAAGCCAATAAACATTACAAAATTAAATCATTTTAAGAACAGTAAGCTAGAAATAATTATAGCCATGAACAGACAAGAAGACAATTGTGGTTGCATTTGCTGTAGTTGACATGGAGATCTGGAAATAGAGATCTTGTTTCACCTCATACAGTTTTATGAGTAAATTCAGTATCAGTTTTTGTGTTGAAACTCTTCAGCAATAGCTTTATTCTGGCCCCAGATTCCATCCAACACACTCACTTTCATTACCAGACCCAGGAAGAAAAGAGATAAAAAATATTGCATTAGGGGCTGTGATAGCAACCCTGAGGAAGGGAAACAAAAAGGCATTGCTGCAGTAAGCAGAGAGCAAGGTCCAAGTGCCCTCTGAGCAGCTGGGAACAGTATTGCTGAACACCACATCCCTGCAGCAGGGCTCTGAATGCCCACAAAACACAGCCCTGCAGACACTGCTATCACTAATACACCTCAGTCTATGGACAGAATACTCACTGTGATCAAAACCAACAAACAAAATAATAACCAAAAACACCCAGAAGAAAATTACTCAATTCAGACTTTCAGGAATTTTCTTGTGCTTCTGCAGGTATTTCCAACAGGCTCTTGTGCATTCTGTCACCAAATGACTAATACTTATGGAGCAAATTCTTCCCCATGAAATCATCCTGTTAAACACCATCCATCTATCCCTGATCTCACGCATTAGAGCACATTTCAGACAACCCAAATTATCTGGCACATGAGCAAGATTCCATCCTCTTTAACCACTCACCTCAGATTTACAGCATATAAAGACAGGCAGACACTTGGCTTAGGTCTCTGCTGTGGCTATTCTGGGTTCAGTGGATAAAATTTTCCAAAGGCTCTCTACAATCCATCTGTCAATTTTACTCCATATCAAAAAGTATTGCCTGGACTTTGTGCTTACGATTGATTGCATCTGCACAGCCCTTTAAGGAGGGCCTTCCTGAATGTACTTTTTTTGGTCATATTGAATGTACATCATTCTTTTCCTCAGAATGAGTCATGCAACAGAAAATTGGATCTGTTCTATCATCAGAAGTTCCATGGCATTTTATACAAGAGTAAGATCACATCACAGCATCTCTGAATTTTAGGAAATTGCATTAGAATTAGCTCAATATCAACTGCTTAAGCAAAAGAGCTGGGTAATCTTGTTTTTCTGAGTGAATTTTGACCATGCTGCATCTTCTGTGGATCCTGGAACAGCCCAGCTCTATCCGCAGTGATTTCTCTGAACAGCTTGCCTTGTCACATGCTCTACCTTACCTAGTCTTGCATCATGAGAAGATAAAAGTTAATCAATCAACCCTGCACCTTGCAGCAAAAGGCTTTTATTTCATTTCATGCAAGAAAGGGGGCATGGGGTTGGGAGGGAAACATCACTGCAGCAAACAGAGGCTGGAGGGTTCCAGCCCACTCTGTTTTGTCATACCCCAGCTGGAATATCATCATCCCTACAGTCAGTGGGAAAAGTCAGGAAACTTGTCTTGAGGAGGAAGCATGGTCTGGCAAAGGGCCTTAGGGCCACTGTCCTTATGCCCAAGCCCCAGGACACACCAGCACCAGTGGGGTGATGGTGGCCAGAACCACAACTGTTCATGGACTGAGGTCTCCCACCACACTTGCCCATCTCCCAGAAGAGGATGGAATGAGGATCTTGCTGGAATGACCATCCCAGCAGAAGCATAGAGGCAGCACATTTGTCTGGCTGCTGTGGCCCTTTTCTAAACACCAAAATGGTTTGCACTTCTGCAGCTCTAGCTCTCTCCACCTCTAATTGGTGCCACCAAGATCAGCACTGCTTAAAAATAAAGCAGGGTTGTGTCAATATTGATTATGTCCCCCCCTTCTTCTGTTTCTAGTAGCAACTAAAAATAATTTACAATTCATTACAGACATGACATCTCCTGCAGAATAAATGTCATTGTCACATTTAAAATTCAGTCCGTATCTGACTTGAATATCTTCATTTACTCTGTATATAATGAGAAAGAGGAGGTTTTCTTTCCTCAGAATAAGCTCATCTACCATCATAGATACAGAGTCTTTTAAATTATTTTAATTTTAAAATACTTGAGCTGTGCTTGTGTCCAACATCAGACTTGTTCTTTTCTGCTCATTTTGCATGCTTGAAAGATCAATCATATTTGTATGCAAATATTTTTGGCCTCCCTAAATTTAGTGCACAATAAATGGCTCAAATTTCATTTCCAAAGCCATAAGGGGAGGGATAAATACAGCATTGTAAGGAAAAATAAGGGCTTTGCAGTTTGTCACCACAGTCCTTTAAAAGCAGGGATGTCAAGGCAAGTGTCCATTGGCTGTAGATCACTGGGCTTTATTCAACACTGCAACGAGATTAAGCAGGTTTAACAGCAGCCTGCCCTACACACCTCCCTGAGGGGATATTTCAAGAACAGGAAAAGCTAAGGAAAAACAAAAAAACAAATCTGGACTTTCATCCAACATTTGCAAGTTCAGAATTTCAGGCTGCCTGCTTACAAAAAAATGTAACTCTGAAGAAGAGGAGCCTTAGGCAAGGCTTGGCTGCCCCCACGGGGGTGTGTCCCAGTGCCCAGCCGTGGGAAGAGATGCTTGGCTATGGGAATCATCCCTTCACACCCACTGCAGCTCGGCACCAGGGCTGGGCTCACCTGAGGCTCTAAGCTGTGCCACACCTGCTTAGAGTCCCTTCCTAGGGCATTGTCACCCCTCCAGCCCCTCTCGTTTTTTCCAGTGACTGCTGCTTCCTGCCCAGTGACCTGCTCTTACTATGGGATGCCTGAAGCTTGGGATAATCAGGCTCCACCCCATGGGAGAGAACCCTGCTCAGGGCAGGGAATGGGATCTATCAGCTCAGCCAGGGCCAGAGGGGCAGAGAAGCCTGGGCTGGAAGGAGCTGCAAAAGCAGCAGATGAATCAACAGGGGAAGAGTTTACTGCTATACTTGTTCCAGTATAGCAGCCTCCACTTTGAGTACCCTGCACAGGAATAGCAAAACACCAACGGATTAAGGAATATGTATGCCTTCTCATAGAACCACCAAAGTATTTTTATCTCCAGGCCTCCCACACACATACTCACATATTTTCTCCTGTGGAGTTTCAAGGCTTTTCACAAGCCTGTGACATCTGCTTACCAACATTTGGTGTAAAAATATCAATATCTGCTCTGCATAGCTCTTCTGAGTGCTACATTTACCAGCCAGTAAAGATCAAGAGTCTCCTGGGAGCTGGCTGGATCAAACTGTCATGATTTCAGCACTGCTTTGCGTCAGACAGCAGAATTTAAAGTCAAAACACAGATAGTTCAGGGAGGAAGACAATGTGAAGCCCTGAGTCATACCCTGCTGAGGGTGAGGAGAACAGATTAATAGACAGCAAACATGAATGAAACTGAAGGGCTCATTTAGTCATGCGGCTGCTTCTGAAACCCAAAATAGGATTTATTTTTAGTCGTTGGGCATGAAAAGAGGGTTTCTTTGCACTTTACCAAGGAGAAGTTGAGAAAAGGGTTTTAATTAGCATGGGGCAGACTCCCCTTTGCCTTGACACCCTGAGGGGCTCAGCTGCAGGGCTGGCTGTGCTCAGGCAGGGGTTGCAGCCTGCTCTAACAGCTCATCATCCACAGGATGCTGCACGACCCAGCAACTTTCAGCATCATTCACATATGGAAGAGGCAGCTTTTACTCCAGCCCCAGCCAACTGTCCTTCGCTAAAGTTGAGTCAAAATAGTCTGCTTGTAGCCAGGTGGGGTTTGTTTGGGGAGCTGCGCCGCTCCCCACTGCTGGCTCATGGGGAAAGGAGACAAAGCAACCGTGTCTTGGCAGTGAGAGAATCTGCACAGGTTCACCTCAAATCATTGGAGATTACATAACTGAAACCCCTCAGAGCAGCTGTGGCAACAATGAGCAGCAGCAGCCAGCAAACTGGTTTGCCTGTGCCTTCCCAGTGCATGCCACCTGCTCCTGTCAAGATCCTCAGCTGGTGTGGGTGTCAGCCTGGGGTATTGGCCACCTTGGGGTATAGGGTCAGCCAGGATTGCCCTTCAGTGATGTTTTCTCATGAGAGAACACAAAACTTTAACATGAGAGAGAGAAAAAAGTTTGCACATTAGCGATCTGTACACACATTTATGTGAGTTTTCATTTTAAATTATCAGAGAAGTGCTTTCACAGCTCTGCATAAGATCATAAGATTAGGTCTATTATTTAGTCCTCTGCTAAATCATTCAGCAATTCTGCTCTGCAGAAGCTTCATGATCTTGGGGCTAAGTAATTTCTATTCCTTACTTACATTAAAGCCTCATTATTTTTTACATTAATCACTCATAAACATGAAGAATCTCAGTGGTGTTTGGGTCTCTGGCAGAGAAGTGTCCATTTTGTTATCTGCTGCCTTGCCTGACAACACAGGACGGGGTTCAGAGGAGCAAAATTGCCACTCCAAATTAATACTTCCGTGCTTCCTCTTTTTTTTTTTTTTTTTTTTTTTGAGTCCAACTATTCCCAGAGCATGAGCCAGCATGCTGGCATCACTGCACATGGGCAAAGGTTCTTCCATCCCCAAGCCATTAGGGCAACAGGTGCTTTAGCAATGTAGCATGTGAGGATTTATGTGCTAAAGCTAGGAGGCCAGAAAGCCATGCTTTGCTCCGTGCCATAAAACATTATTATCACAATTTTCTCATGCATTGTCCTTGTCAGGGTCATTCGTTTCACTGGTTTCATTTACAGCCCTTTTTGTGGTCATAGGTTTGTCCTTTGCTAAGTACATATGTGCGTGAATTCCAACCCTATTGCTACATAATTTATACAGATCTGGGTCAAAATCAAATCTAATATTTGGTCAAGAAGGTGACAAAAATAGACAAAAGAGACTCAGAGCAAGGCACAGCACAGAAACAGTAATAGAATTTCTTCTTTCTATAAGAAAAGAACAAACAATCTGATTTGTTAGTTCATGTGAACAAGGCAAAACCACTTCATGCAATGCCCTTTTTAAAAAATGTATACTAAATTAAAAGTTTAGTGAACATAATTATGAGTGATTGCATCAAAAAGAGAGTACAAATTCATGTCCTCCCATGTGGTTATGGCTATTAGCATTTGTCACATCAGCATCAAAGCAGAAATCTTGTTCTTTTAGGTTCAGCTGACTGAATTTCAGGATATAGACCCAGGGAGAGCTGGCTGGCTTCAATGACAGCTTCCCATGTTCAATGGCTGTGGAATGAAGGCAAGTCCAGAGTCACAGAGCCAAAAGCAGAACAGATGCAGGTTAATCATTTATCCCCACTGCTGTGGGCTGTACTCGAGTGAGTGCAGAACCATCACAGCCCACTGACCTACTGACACCCACTCCTGGGTGGTGAGGCCATTAAACTCCTGGTTTAATGCCATCAAACAGATGCGCAGGAGGCAGATTCTGGACAGCAGGAGACAGAGAAATCAAACAGTGTGATCTGTGAGCTGCACAATTCCACAACGGGCAAGTGTTCATGGAAAGCCACCAAGCTCCATCCAACAGGGTATGGGGTGGGAGCCAGGGGGTGGGTACAGCTGGGTACATGGCATAACATGGCATCCATCCACTGCAAATATTAAGAACTTTGTTAACATCTATAATTTGCTTTTTCTCAACACTCACTCACTAAGAGGTCTCTTGGGGCAGGAAAATACTGATAGGCAGGCTGCTCTCTTCTCTGGCAAAAGTCAAAATACAAATGGTGACTTGTTTCTCCAAATAGGCTCCAATCTGTAGGACAACTACTAGGATTTGTGCAAGCTGGGAAGAATTTCTTTGGATGTCTAAACTATTGCTAAGGTAAATACTTTGTGTCTTACATACCTTACTGGTTAAGTGCCTGAAATGGGCTGAGTGCCCTTCACAGCCCTGAGGCTCCTGCTTGGGAGGGGCATTTTTCACCGAACTTTTAGCTGGTGTCTTGATTTTGAAGCAGTTCTACTGCTGCCACTGTGCTGCAAAACATCACCCCAGGTCCATCCCGCCAGCAGCTGGGCTGCAAAACCTGAAAAGCTCAGGCCAGGAGCTGCTAACAGATGCAACCTGCATCCCCAAGGACTCAGTGTCCATCTTCCAAAAACAATGCCAGGTATCCTGTCATCTGTTCCTACTGCATTCAGCATGATGCTGCATCTCATAGAAGTGTAATGCTCTCCCAAAATAAATGGTCTGAAATTCAAGGCAAAAGCAATTCATTGCAGCTGTTTAAAATCAGGTCATAAAGCCCTCAATGAATTGGTGTCAGCATCTCACAGGTGCTCCTGTGTGGACGTGGGGTCACAGGGAGCTCCTTGGCCAGCTTCTGGGTTTCCACTAGTGCACCTCAAAGATGGACCAAATGGCCAGATGCTCTGCCTGGCACTGGAGATCTTGCCTGAAGAACTAAATGGATTACTTATCCATGCCAGGAGGTTTTCACCATCTGTTGTGGATGTAATATTGATGAGGTTCTCAATTGTACATAACCATTTCATGCTGCTGTTATATGAAAAACACACAAACAAAACCAAACCCAGCCATTCCTGATTGCTGATGCTTGGTCAGGGGGCCATGCCCAACCTGTTTGTTGAGGTGGATTCTCCCAGGTTCCCCCGATGTGCTGGTGCCTGTTGTGACAGGTGTGTGTCCCCACGGTGTCACCTGTGCGTCCCCATGGTCACCTGTGCCTCGGTGCCTCTCTGGCCACAGCTGCAGAAACTTTGTGAAGCCCCTGCTGGATGGTTCTCTCCCTGGTGCACAAAGGTCCCTTTCTCACTCCTCATCCTCTCTTCTGCAAGGACCTGGCAGTGTCTGGCAGGTACAGACTTGGTTCCGTGCAGAAGCTGAGCTCCTGGGAAGGACATCAATCCCATTTTATTATATTTTTTAATGAACGGAGGGGTTTTGTATGGAAAAGGAAGAAATGGGAAAGAAGAACTGTAACGTGAGGAGGCACAGCAGGAGCTGGTAAGTGAAGAAAGCAGCCAGCTGCCAGGGATGCAGCTGCAGTGCCTGGGCCAGCAGAGCACAGAGACCCAGGCTCCTCTGGAAACCACAGACACAGGCTCCAAACTGCAAAGACCAGATGGTGCAGGAGCTGAGGTAGGAATGCTGAGTCTGTCTTTGAGGGTCTGTGCCAAGGGGGTGGGACCAAAGGGTAATTAGGCTTTTGAACAGTGATATTATAAAATGTATGAAATGAGGCTTAAATGTAAGAGAAATCTTAGGGAAAAATAGTTGAAGGGAAAAGCATAACAGAGTAAATCCCAGCACATTTAACCTGCAGGGAAGCAGAAATACAGAATCTGCTCCCAAAAGTAAATCATATAAAAATTCCAGCATATTTTCTGATTTTTACTCACCAAGCACATATATGAATTCCAGCCATTTATTTGCTTTTAAAAAGCAGTACACCCACAGGATTCAAAATATATGCTTCAGTTATAATGAGACCAAATATATTTGAACAAAATTAAAAACATATCTAAGTGCTTTGAGCAGCAGTCAGTGTTTGCTGAATGAGAGCCCTTAACCATGATTTTTAGTTAGTACTGACAAAAACCTTAATACTAACTTTATGTTGATACTTTTCACAGCTGCACAGACAGCCAGGGCTCAGAGACCATCTATCAACAGCAACACCCAGACAGCATTAACTTGGAAACCAAACACAACTGCAGAGGCTTTTCTGTGCCAGCGGCATCAGATCAAACCAAACCAAACTAAACTAAACCAAACCTCTCTTTGTGTAATTATTATAACCAAGTCCAACCAGTCCTTTTACAAAACAATGACACTTCAGGAGAAGAGATTAAAAAAAAAAAAACCCAACAAAAAAACAAGCAGGAAAGCAAAACATTTTTGGGCAGACAGATTATAAGATAAGCCTGAAAATTTGATTACTCTGTTGATCATTGAAAGCAACATCTACAAAGCTGCCTACAATGCACTGATAAATGTGGATTCCGAAGACTATATTGCCTATTAGCTTGAGACTTACAGAGTAGCTGTTGAATTCATACTTTGCATTGTGCTGAAGTAAGTCTTAAATTCATAAAGCAATAAGAATTTTAATAATGCTGAGCAAGTCTTGCCTGACATATCAGCTGCATTAGCTTAAAAAAGATGGATCACCAAATACCATAGTATATAACCACATGTGCAGAAAATTATACACACCCCAAAGAGGTGGTTTGATCAGGTTTTTTGGCAGAAAATAATGCAAAGCAAAGCAATTCCAGCTACGTAGTTCTCTAAGTCCCTAAATCCTTACATAGCACAGACAAAAGTTCTGAGATGACTCTGTGCCTTAATGAGGTCTCTAAGTCCTTCGGGTGCTGTAAGTAAATCCTCTTCAAAACTTACTTTCAATTGCTCTGTTAGTATAGAAGTCTTACAAAGTAGTTGTCACATCTATAAATTTCTTTCTGCTTCATTTAGAGGCTACCAAGGTACTTTAAAATAATCTGGAACACCCGTGATATAGAAACAACTCCAGGATGCTGCAACTTTAGGAACAACTCTAGGATGCTGCAAAATAGCATCCTAGAAAGAACCAGGAGTGCTTGTTTTGCTTGGTGACAGCAAGTATATCCCCTCTTGCACAGACATGACTGTAATTAAGAGCAAGTGTAGCACTTGCAGGGGACAGAAGTAGAGGACGGTTAAATTAACCTTTTACAGACCACTTCAATGCTGACACATTCTAACATACGGGTTTTTCTGCAAGCTTGCCTCTCTTTCACCACATTGCTGAGCATTCTCTACTGTGTCTAACCCAATGAGGCCCTAGCTGGGATGAGCAGAATCTACTATGAATATTTTGTATGCCAGTACAGCTGTTTGTGCAAGGATTAAATCTCATTATACCAGTCTGGGGGAACATACAGCATTTTCTTCTGGTCTAACTGAGTTCAGGTTAAAAACCCTTTATATATAAGCAGGAATCTGTCCCTCTGTTTCTTTCATCCTAGTTTGCAGTAATTAACAGCATCCTACTACAGTAGAGTGTAACTCCTCCTACAGAAAATTGGCAGAGCAAAAAGAAAAAAAGCAGCTTCCATTGCACTTTTCTTACCAAGCTTTCTATAATCTTCCCATAGACTGCTTTCTTGGAGCAGTCCAGAGCAGTCAAAGTCTTGGTGGCTCACTGCTGCATAACAGTAACTCTATGACCATTCCATTAATATAATATAAACAAACATTCTGTAAGATATTTGTTATCTAGAATAGCCATCTTCACAGAAAATCTTATCACAGACACAAGAATGTGTACTTGAACAATTGTTTGCTATTCTCTGGTGCAACCCTGAAATATTTTGAAGTGGCTTGCTTATGCCTCAAGAAAGGGAAAAAAAAAAAAAGGAAATAAAAAAGGAAAGATCAGAATCAAAGATTTTGCAGTTGATGCAGTCAGCTGACATTTGTGACCTCTTGTACTATTTAAAACCTAGACTGAAGGTGCAGAAGGCAAAGGCAGAGTGGCAGATAACTTGCAAGGCTGATGAAGGAAAGAGAAGTCTCCAAAACTGCAGTACACACTTTTGCACTGATGTACTGGCAGTAGAGCATTGGTCAGGTAGACAGAGAGTTCCCATCTAAAGTAGGAATATTAGCATGTAGTGCCTGACTACATTTTCATTTGAAGCTGAGCAAGGCAGGCTCATTCTCTCCAGTAAGTCAGACTGATGCATTCTCCCAAGAATCACGTCTTACAGAAAAATAACCATGAAATATTAATCATTTCCTATTTAGAGCTACAACTGTCACAAATGATGTAGCTCTCCCATGTACAACCTCTTGCTGAAAAACTGCACAAGGAACAGCAAACGTCGCCTGCTTCCCGGGCAGAGGAAAAGCCTGGACTGTGCCAGCAGGGGCAGGGATAGTGCTGAGTCCTGTGGCCAAACCCAAACCAGATCATCCCCTGCCCACCGCCGGTTCACCCTGCTTCCCTGCACCACGTGCCACGTGTTGATAGCCAAGGAAATGCTGCCAAACCTGCTCACAAAGATCCCCACGAAGAGAGGCACGAGATTGCCTCATGTAGCAGGCAGCGCTCCCATCCCTTGCCGGCAATAAACACGGCACAGGCACACGAGGAGAGCACAGAAATCCCTTTGCATGAGGGTTTGTGCTCAGAGCACACGTATGGCCTTACTCAGACATCATCCTGGAAGCTCCATGTGAGCTTGGAAGCTTTTCATTCAGGGCTCAGCCTCAGTGCCCCGTGACTTGCACCGACTGTCATTCAGCCGAAAGAGCAAATAATGAGAAATAATGTCTCTGAATAGCTGATAGGCAATCCAGAGCATGGAACCATTTGCATAAAACAGCCATTGTCATTTCACACATGCAGATCTCTGGCAGTCAAAACCTCACAGCCGATTATTCAGGCACCAAGGGAAAGAAATTAAATCAGTTGTTTGCTACAAATAACTCATCCAGTTGTATCTGACATGACACTGCCTCATTACTAGATACTGTCAATGCTCCAAGGTATGACCTGTGCCCAGGAGCTCAGGGCATCAAACCCTGTGTGGCATCTGAAGACACATGCTTGGCTGTTACAGGCTGCTGCAAATGGACCAGGAAGATCAAATTTTTCATGTGGGTCAGGGGGAAAAAGCACTCCCAGAAAAAAGGTGATGTTTACCAGACAGAATTGGGTGGTTGAGACCACAAAAAAATTAATGTCTGTAATTGAATGTTTGTAACTGGGACAGTTTTGGGTTTAATGATAATTTTTGTCTACTACCTAATACACTTCCAGTCGCATATTTCATGGGTGTCTTCTGATCTTTCTGTGACAATTATATCTTTTATCTGAAATAGAGCCTCCTTCTCACAATAAACCATTTGTTATATATGCAATTTCTTGAAACCTGATTCTGTAGCACTTTTTCCCTCTTGATACAATGGAAATTAGTTTTTAGACAGAATCAAAACATCCAGCTATTACCTCTGTTATCAGGAACTTCTTGGAGACAGAGAGGGAAGCCATTTTAATGGAGCTGGCTTCAGTATCCACAGTTTCCCAACTTTCAGTTCCTGTGATGGTTGCAAAACACTTTATTCAGCCATTGCAGTGTGATACCATCCAAGTTTATTGGGCTAGAAAACCTGGAAACATTTGTTAGGACAATTAGCAGTTGCTCTCTAACGCTTGAAGGCAAATCAGAGTTGCTGTGCATCCACACTCACCCACACCCCAGCCAACGGACTGGATGGAGGTGTCTAGAGCCTTTCTGCCTGTACACTGTGTCCCTGAGGGTAGGGTTTGTCTCTGATAACCACAGCCATCCTTCCCCTGTTATCTCCATCTCACTGGAAGCTGCCGCGATGCTTTTGCTCTGTCTCCACTAACAACGGGCAGCCTGCAAGAGGAAGAGCTGAGAGAAGGCAGGTTCCCCTTCCTAACACAAACTATACAATGTGTTTTCCCAGTCACTGAAAATAAAGCAGCTGATGAAGTTCTGCAGCCACAGTGATGGATCCAGGGTGAGGCTGTGATGGGGCTCTGGGTTGTGGTGTCCCTTCTGCTGGCTGTGTACCTGGCTGGCTGCAGAGCCAGGTCTTTACTGCAGGGGCTCCATCAGCACCCTTTGCCTCCCTGTTCCCAGTTTCTCTCCCTGCAGAATGGATAGCTTTCGCTGCCCATCACAGCTTGAACATTAACAGTTCAAAACTGAGAGGCCCCTTTACTATCACAAAAAGGCATACAATTTTCAGCAGATTTTGAGGGGGTTATGAAGGCAAACAACTCACAGGATAGAAAACTGCTCAAAATAAACCACAAGAAAAGAGAAATATGACATAATAGCCCCTTGTATTGTGACTGAAATCAGCTGTCTGTGTCTTTGTACAGAAGTTACCTGCAAACACTTCTCTGTTCTGTAGCATTGTGGCATTAGAGCGGGCTCTAGCTCTGAAGCATGATGAAGTTGATACAATTTAAAATATAGTTGTTTACAGCCTAACAAAAAAACTTTCAATACTCTCATATGACACACTTTACATTTTTAGCTATACCGGTAAAATCCAGTTGTGAGAACAAAAAGGCCAGGTTCAGCTGTTCAGAGCAGAGAATCTTTTTCTCCTGATGTGCCATGCAGTGAAAGGCATCAACACTGTAACAAATATTAAGAAATCTGTCACTTGCTATCATCCAGCTGGAAAGAACAAACTCCCCAGGGCTCACTGTTGACAGCTCCAAAAGAAAGAGCCTCACCTGGAATCACACATTATTTCATCACAGGGAATGCTTCAGTGTGCAGCCCTTCCACTTCAGATATGGACAACAGGCTATTTTCGGCACTAATTAAAGGATGTTAAAACAAAATCAGCCACTTCTTATTGCCTGTCTCACATTTTGTGTTCACAGGCGTGTTCAAGCACAGCTGGGGTGGCTAAATATTAACCATGAACAACTAGAAAATCAATAATTTCTAGATCAGTTGCCTTTTATTTCCCCATTCTAGTGACTAGAATTTCATATGCTATTTTCTAATTTACCATTCACATGGCTGAAGCACCCCTGGAACTAATGAATAACCACACATCCAGATTTTCCCCCTAAACTAAAGAATTTATTGGAAATGGAGCACTGGATCCCAGTGGGCAGGTGCATGTATTTGCTGACAGTGAATCCGTCCTGGAACTAACACAGCTCTGGGGATGCTGGAGCAGGGCTGACCTGGGTTCACCCCACCAGGGTGCACAGGCAGGCAGGTCCCTGCATGTGCTCAGGTGTGAATGTCCCCCTCACTCAGCCCCAGGGTGTTTGGGCTTTCTCTCTGCCACAATGCTCCTGTCCTGGGGCAGCACAGAAGGGAGGGAAGGGACAGGACAGTGCTTTCCAAACAGCCAGCGAGCCTAAGCCCCGGGTACCCAGAGTGCTCGCACACTGTGGGGGACTCAGAGCCAATTCAAGGCTGCCTGAGCCCACAGAAATATCCCAGCCCCTGCAGCACCCTCAGCCTGAACCCCACACAGCCCCTGCACACTCCGTGTGTCCACATTTCACTATCAAAGTACATCACAGCCTTTCCACAGACCAGGCTCTCCTACAGAGACAAAACCTCACAGCGCCCCAAAACCACAGCAAACCTGAATCAGAACAGGTACAAGAAAGGCCAAGAATTTCCCCAATGGCAACCAGATTTTCATCCCCACACATTGCTTTGCTGTGACCCTACTGCCCACACAAATGCCAGATGAAGTTTGTTCCTCCCAGAAGCATATTATGAAATTCCAGTGTGTCAGCTCTGTGAATCCCCCCAGAAACAGAGGTGAGAGCACAGAGACATTCAGGGTGCAGAGCCCATGGTGTGAGCACTGGCTGCCTCCTGTTGTGCCCATCAGCACTGAGCAGTGCCAGGGAGCAGGCATGGAGACAGGAGCAGAGAGAGCAATATTGCCCCTCTCAGAGCTCAGCAGAGAGCTCAGGGCTCTGCTGCTTTAGCCCTGTCCCTCCCCAGCCTCAGGAGAGCCCTGCTGTGCTTGTTCCTGCTCTGGAGCATGCAGCTGACTGCTGGATTTCTCTGTACACAAGCGCTGTCGTTAAGGTTTCCCAGTCTGGTCTCTGCTCAGGAACAACTGGAAGCCCCAGTGCAGGATCACTTGCTCAGAACCAAACCACCACAGCTGGCATGATTAAGGCCTGCCAGCATAGGGACAGAGCAGGGAAATAATACATGCTGTCCCCACTGCGTGACACGCCAGCCAGCACAGTGTAAGACAGATGGCTGCTGCCTCTGACAGGCGCCGGCAAAAATCGGATTTCAGACAAGTCAAATCCATCCATTCCAGCGAAACACCCAAAACATCCCAGTTTGGAAGCTCCATTCCCTTACTGACAACAGCAAAAGAAAACAGCTCAGCTATCAGTCACACAAGTTTCTTTTTGCTGTTGGCAAGTTAAGAAAGCGTGTTCAAAACAACAATAAATAATCTGCCTAACAATTCAGAAATATCTGCATTGTTTTGTGCCTCTGTTACAGCATTAATCTCCCTGGAGATCTCTCAGTGGCATGGACTCACTCAAAAAGCAGTAGTGCAAAACTGCACATGGCACACAGTCAGCTTGTTTGTCACACGGGCTGCTCCCTGGAGCTGAAAGTCTGAAATGCATCAGGATAAGACATTTGGGGAACAAGATCAGAAGCAGTCTCTGCATCTGCCTGATAGCAGCACACAGAATATGGACAAATTAAGAAACACAAGGCCTGCATTTGGATGTGTCACAGTGAAGGTTATCTTCGTGCCAGCTTGTCACCTGGATTGATTCTAATGCCTTGTTAAGTCTCTGCTAAGGTCACAGAGTTACCCATCTACAAACAAGAGAGAATACAATCTCAACACTACCAGGGACAAACTGTTTCTAGCACAGGTGTTTTTTCCCCTGTTGATGAAGCAGTCTCAGAGATGCTGGGAGTGCACACAGGCCCATGTACATGGCATCTGCTCTCAGCCCCCACCTTCTCTCAAGTCACCAGGACAGAGGGTCAATACTCACAGAAACTTATTGCTGCTGCTGGAGCTCCTCGAGGGGGAGAGGTGAAACCAAGAGTGTTTCTTGCTCCAGGGGAATTCTTGCCTTTATTACCAACTAAAATCACAGAGGGTGACCATTGCAATTTAAAATCCTCTATCTATGCTTTTACTTCTGTTCCCACGGGGGGATTATTCCATTGCTGCAATGGATCACCATGTTGTTCAGCAGCACACTGAACACGGTGAAGCCATCCTTGTGGAGGTAATACTCCTCAGGACACCCCTCCAGCCTGAGGGCTGGGGTCCTCTCACCCAGCACTCTCTGTGGGCTGGAGTCAGTGGTCTTTCCAGGCTGCTTCAAAAGAAGGCAAACTCTGGCAGCCCAGACCACCCAAGGGGCTGTTTGAGAGAGGTGAGAATTGCTCATCTAGCTCTGGCTGGCCACAGCTAAACTGACTCCACATTTCTCACTAGGAGAGCTCAACCTGCATAAGGTGAACACCATCCAAAGTGATCACATTTTGAAAGTATGTACCCAAATTCTGGAACACATTGGCGACACTGCATGGAAAATTTCTGCTCTGTAGTATCTGCAAAAGGTAAAACCCAACCCACACACCACACCCACACATTCCTGCTTAACAGCTCATGCTGAATTTCAGGCACCACTCAGACAAGAGAACAGAATTTTTTCAGCCCATCAACATGAAAGATTAATTACATTTTTAATTAAAATTACTGTTTTCAGATTGAAATTGCCTTTATAATGTCTCTGTTGCACTAGAAAGGGATGAGAGGTGAGGAACTTCCCTGACTGCTGTTGGTACCCAACTCTGCTTCAAGGTACCCCATGCCAGAGTAATGTCAATGCATGGGCTCAGTCTTTAAATTCAGCTGAAATTTCAGAAGAACCTGAGTTCCTACAGGCCACCATCACTCCCAAAATAGTTTTAATCTCTTCTTACTCCACCTTTACTGTAATTATATGAGCCTTCCTTTGCAATAATTACACGTCATACCATGGATGAATGGCTTTTGACTTAGTGATATCCTTTGGTAACTAATGGTAAGATTAAGATAGTCCTTCATTAAAATCATATTAATGATTAATACATCAATGCATCTAATAAAGATACTAGAGTAGTTTCTTCATATTCACTTATTGTCCAGAATGATGGCTCAGGAGGGCTTCCATAGGAATATTGGGAGTTCCAGAAAGGGTTAATCATCCTTCACGAGTTGCTTAGCAACTGTGTTGTGCTCTTATGGCATGTTTTGCCAGCCAGAGCCTTGCAATGATGTAACCTCTCTGCATTTTATCCAGAGAGTTGGCTGAAAACTTACCTGCCCAAATAGCAAACCCCTGGGCTGCTCACAGACTTAAGTTTAGCTTCTGGTATCTATTAGTGTTCAGATTGATTTATAGCATTTAATTTTCTGTTCCAAAACATACATTGTATTTTGATATGAGTTAAATGATGGAAAAGAGGTCTAACTAAAATGCATCTGTAGAACTAAGAACAAAGAAGCCCTAATACTCGGTCAGCAAGATTCAATATCCCACTAATAAGTCACTTCATGAGACATATCAAATATAACAAATGAAAGCAAACTTGAAAGACTGCAGAAGTTCAGAAGTCAGGCTCAGGCCTCAGGAATGGTATCTTCTCCCTCCCAGAGGGAAAAGAGAGGAGGGTTCTGACAGCTTCAAGCAGCTGCATTGGAGGTGCAACCCAAACCACACCAAGACTGCATCGATCATCAAGATTAACTGAGGGCTGGTAACTCATAAATCAGTCTCATTTACTTGTGCTAATCTGACAATACATAGCTCAGAAACACCTTAATCAGAGGGAAGGATGCATCCTATAATGAGCAAGACCAAAAAAACAGGAACCTGGGAAATAGATTTGCAGCCTTTGAAAGTTAATTTTCAGGGACTCACTTCTGCACAGACTTGGGGAACATTTAAATTCACACAGGAACACCAAGATTGTTTTGGGCACAACACACGTCAATCAAGCACTCCTTGCTCAGCCTCAGTCACTCCCTACCAGTCAGCCTCTGTGAAACAACACAAAAATCTCTGTGCTGCCAGCATTCACTAGCATAAACTACTAATCAGATTTAATGGAGCCAGGTTTTGCTTTGTTTCCTGCTAATTTCCTCGCTGCCTTATATAATAGAGTAAGACCTGCTTACAGGAATATTCTGTTCTGTGTTTGTTACAGGGGATGTATCAACTTACTGGGGCAAGGAAGGTCTCAGTCCAAGCTCCCGGGCGTTGCCACTCGATCTGTGCAGGAGTCAGACACAGCCACAGGGCTGGGAAGGCAGCCAGCAGCTCTGCAGGTGCTCTGACCCTCCTTTGGTCACTTTTGTCACTGATCACTAGGTCTTAGCAAAGGAAAAAACCCCAAAGCTGTTCTGGACTAACAGCTGGGTTGATAAATGAAAGTATCTGGAGAGGGCCAACAACTCTCATGACCAGGAATCTTTTTACCTGGGAGCAGAAAAGACAGCTATATAAAGTAGAAATCTGAATAATAACTTTGCCTTCTGGAAGGTTCCTCCAAGCAGGCTGGGAGGTTTCCTTTGGAAATACTGAAAATAAAGACAAGGTCTGTGTGAAGGAATGTTACATTATATTACCTTGCTACCTAATTAGTGCCTTAGGCAACCAAATCACAAGAAAAATAATTAAAACTCATGGATTTGGGGAGCTGGGTAGCCTAACTTCACTGAGAAATAAATGATGCATCTAGCTTTATTTCAGTCTCAATGCTGATGCTGGTATTTATTGATTTTATAAAGATGTATAAACATTTAAACATTAAAGATGTTTAAACATTTTGTAAAGATGTTTAAACAAGTGAGCATTTTTTATAAGAATAGTGTGTTAAGTTAGTTTTTATCTAAATTTCTTAAAACAGGATGACTTCAATATTGATGAAGAAAGAAAAACCTTTAGTGAAGAAATAAAAAAAAAAAGTCCTTTAAACACACACAAATGTTTGTTTCAGAAAATTCTCTATTTCATAATGAACTAGGTTTGTTTTTAAAACACCTTGATGATCTCTTGCCATATGTGGATGGATTATGTGAGGAGAGGCTGAGCAGGCTCACACCTAAGACCACATCAGCTTCTGGACTTGCAGCTGGGCCAGGGAGATTTGGGGGATGCAGACACCATGGGCACTGGGAAACCTGACAGGGAATACAAATGTGTGGGGAGCTGGCAGCATTTCTAGAAACAGAACCAGCAGATGAAAAAAAAGAGCACAGAATCTGAAGGAAACCCAGGAAGAGGAAAGCTCAAGAGGAAAAGAGAGTCTCCCAAAGAGGCAGGGTCGAAGTGTTCTTGATGGTTATTCACCTCCTGCTCAGACAGGAGCTCAAAGGCACATATATACGGCTGGGCACTCAGTCAAGTTCCTTCCTTCACTGTATGCTTGAACTTGGTGCTTGACTTGCAAAGCTGATGATATTTAAAATCCACATCCGAGTTTGTTTCTGCTCTGGAAATTTGCCCAAGCTGTGAAAGAAATTCAGCTCTAGCTCAGATGTGAACTCCTTTGAAGTCCTTGTGGCTGTGTTTGAGTCCTTTTTCAGCAATGACCTACCAGCCAAAGGAAACCTGTACATTTTTAGGCCAGGCTTTCAAAAACACTTGCTAAATCTCTGTAGTTCATGGTGTTTTGGAGGGGACAAGAAGCTCACACCTCTTTGAGTGAACTGCCTCCAGTTCACTGAAGTTAGGTAGACTCCAAGTCCCCAGGAATGCAGTCAGACTCTTTCAGGTAGTTCTAGCAGCAGGGATGGACAGTGACTCAGTGAAGAGAAGTGGAAGTGAGTCATGAAGCAGCATTTCCCCTTACTGAGCCAGGGTGTCCTAGCTGAGCCAGGGCCTCTGAAAGCCAAGGTGATTACGTTAGATTTCTGCTGCTTTTTTTGAAAAGAGTTAATGAGATAAAGCTGGAGAAGAGAGATCTGAACCCCTCTTGAAAAGACAGAGCTTACCACGACACCAAGGCCACTCTCTCACACAGGAGTAACACACCCTGCAGCAGGGATCTTCACTGCTGGGGCTGCCTGCTGTTTTAACAATATGAAGAGAGGGATGGGATGGGCCTCTGAAGGCTCCCTCCTGCACAATAATAATTAATATTATCTAAATTACTTCTGTAGGACCAGGAAATGCATATGGACACCCTGAAAAACAGGAAATCTCAAGTAATGCATGAATAAGACATGCACTCCCCCTAACCTCCCCACAGGCATGCTGTAATAGTCAGACAAGAATCTGGGGCACATTCATTCCCTATATTTTGAAAAAACAAGCAAAACTGACAGCAGCGTGCATTTACTTGGAAATGGCAAGGTAGTCTTTCTGTGTGCCATTAATTTACCTGTACTTTTCCTAGCCTCCTAACCCACACTTCCCCATCAATCTCCTGTTTTAGCATCCAGATCAGATCTGGTTTAGCTCACATTTCCACAGAGCTCAACAAACCCTCGCTCCGCTGGGGCAGACAGCTCAGAATATATCAAACTCTCCTCGTGCAGAGGCTCCCAGCCATCTTTCACTGAAAACCTTCCCTAGGGGGGACTGGGCTAACTTGCCACCTGTCATCTTAGCTGACTTTAAAGGATGACTATTGAAGATAAAGAAAACGAGTGGCTTATAAGTGCTGACTGATTTTTTGGGAAAAAAATAATAATTTCTTCACCAGCTCTAAATTTTATCGTAACCCTACAATTCATTGCTATACTTATAGATCCACATATAGCTACATTTGATATTTATGTGTAGTCAGGCTCCATTTAGCCAGGGAAATGCCACTACATGGAAGGAAGCCATCTGTTCCAAAACAGTCAGGTTGACCTTGTTTTCAGTAGGCTGGATCTAAAAGAAGGGCACATCTTTGTCTCTCTGAGGAGACAAGGCGGCATGCTCTCAAAATTCAGAGCAGCTTCACAGGGACACTCAGAATCCTGCCACAAAGTCTGGAAGGACGTGACTGGCAAGATCAGGCTGCTAGACCACGGTGCAACAGGTATTTCCATCTTCATGGGCGTGGATTGAAGGCAGAATGGATGGATCCTGAGGATTCTGTTCATGTCTCCTGAGAAGCAGGGAGCAGTTAATCACTGCACCAGAGTCTCAACTACTCATCTGCCTTTGGTACCTGTGAGAACAGCTCGTAGCTAATGCATTGGAGTCATCTCATGTGCTGGCTCACATGGGACACAGAGCCCTCTGGAAATCCTACAGCGCCTGATCAAGGATTGAATACAAAAGGGAAAGTTATTTCTGACCTTCGAAGAAAAGAAACGCATCCCCTCAGGCATGGGACGGCACCTCTGTAAAGTTCTAAACTTTGAAAATTTAACTTTTGAAGCTATTCTTTTTCTTATAAAAGAAACAAAGAACAGAACAACCACAACCCCATCTCTGAGTGCTCTATCAATAATTAATGATGACACACCTAAAGTAACCAGCTCTGGCATTAAAGAACTCCCTAATACTTTGCTGTGTGAGTAAGGCATTGACTGCAGCCCTGGGGGGCTGGCAGGTCCAAGGAGCCTCAAGGAGCTCTCCCAAGCACAAACTGAGAGGCCAGAAGAGAGGGAAAAAATCTGATGATTTGACCAGCAAAGAGCTGTGCCTTTTCCTACACAACCCTGTGATCACCAATGAGCAGCAAGGCAGGCACAGCCAGGCCTGTGCTCAGATGGGAGTGCCTAAGGGAGGGAACACCCACCCTTCAGTGCCATGGGGCACAGCCTTGGACACTGGCACAAGAGCACCATTTATGCCAAAACCTACTGGACAGTTTCTGGGTACTGTTGACCTGGGCTGGGGAAAGATTCCTGAACTTGTCCTTTAATCCCAGTTTGTTTTGGTCCTTTGTGTTAATCTTTCTACAATTATTGTTTTTCCAGACAAACTCACATTTTTGCTGAGTACAGAGAGCAAAAGATTAAATGTCTGGCTGAATCAGTCATTTAAAAAAAACCCACAAAAAATCCTACACTTGCTTTGCAATTAAGAGAAAAAAATGTGTCTGGAGAATAGGGAAAATTTTCAAACTTGTTTTTAAACCTTCCAGCCCTTACCACAGAGAATGCTTCCAGTAATAGAAATGTCAGAGCAAAGGCCATCAGCTGTCCTCATCCACAAGGCAAGGACTCCAGGGGAGGGAGCTCAGAGGCTCCCAGGTGCTCAGGGTTATGTGCAGACCCAGACTTTGGTGTCCCAGAGGACTTCTTGTTGCTGACAGCTTCTCAGTAATACACCTCACATGGCCAATTTCTCTGGGTGGCTTTTAACAACCTCTTCAGAATTTATGGCTTTCTTGTATCCACATCTTTCCAGAAATCCTTCTCTATTCTTAACATGATATTTGACTACACAATGCATCTGATTTCCCAGGGAACAATAGCTCTTCAGGAAGACCCTTTTTAATGAGCAACTAAAAAAAAAACATCGTCTGTAGAACCAACATTTGAGATGAAAAATATTGATTCTCAGAAACAGTATTCAGTTTAGATCTTAACTAGTTTCCTCCGTTTGATTTTGTTTTAATCCCACACTTCGTAGGTTCCTGTTTGATTTCCCCTATTTTCAATATTCCGCAATTTTTGCTGGCAGCTCTGTTCTGAGACCTTCATTAATATTGTGTGTCATATAATGTATGCTCCATCTGCAGGCAACATGACTTGCTTTGCTGACACCTTTTCCCCTGCTGTAGAAATAACCACCCTAAGCTCTGATATCCACATTGGGCTCTATCCCACATCCTAGGCTCAGTTGCTCATGATGCTGCAGAATCCAAATCTCACAATATCAGGAGTTATTAGTAAAGCCAGGTATACTTACAATGTAATTTATTTATTAGAATCACATCTTTCGATATGTAAGTCTCTCCAGGCCCTGAAATTAATAGGAATTTGAACATAGGAATCTCAAAGGCTCAGAAGGCAAACATGAAAAGTTTCAGAAGGGATGTGCCACAGGACCAAAGTTAAAAATCACCCATCCTTGGACACCCTTTTTTTTCAGGCTGTGATTCTGTGGGGAACACAGTCACTTGGTTCATGATCTCTGATTGCTTGTGACAGGTTATGTACAGAACCTCTCACTGTTGACATCTGTAAAGTGAGCTCTACCACTGCCAAAATCAATGCAAACCTCATTTCCTTCTGATCACACCTTCCATGGGTTTGACAATGCTCCCCACTCACTACAGCATGGCAATGAGGTGGGAAGCTAAACCCCTCATAACTATAACTGCTCTCCCTCTCCCTATAGTTGCCCAGGACAGTCAGCCTGTTGCTAGCATCCCATCCCAAATTTCACCAGTCCAATGAATCCCCCTGCTCCCCTCCATCAGATTTCATGTATCATCTCTGCTGGGCCTTTGCTGTTAACTCCTAAATTATCTAAATAGCTGCCCACTCTCCCACTCCACCAGGAGGCCTGGCCCTGCTCAAGGAGCAAGGCCAGCTCTTCTGAAAGGGTCCAGACTGGCCATCACATCTGCAGACTGAGAAGTGGGCTCTGGAAATCATCTCATTACAGAAATGGCAAATCATCAGCTATTGCAGTTCCAGGACAACTCTCTTCCACAGTGATGTTATTTGGTTTCATCTGCCAGGATTTTTTTTATCTATTAAGAGTAACTCAGCCTATTGAATAAGCCCATTTTAGGAAGCTGATGACAGGAACCTGTAGAATTTGGGGCTAATGTGGGTATGGAGGAGCTGATATGATCAGTTAAACTTTGAACGAATCAATTCAAGAAAGCAAACCCACAGTAAATTGGCCACAGTGCTGAAAGATGAAAAACAGTCAGTTTTCAACAAATCGTTTCAAAGTTTCTCTTTCAACAGCTGTAGTTAATTAGCTTCTGCCTACATATCCGTGGGCTTTCACAGGTCTGTGAAAACAATGCCCAAAGACAGAAAGGTTCATCAGACTCAAATGGTTTTGTTGTGTGGGTTTTCTTTCTTGTTATTTGTCTGACAGGCAGAACAACAACTTTCTCATCACATTGTATAGGTAATTAAAGTCAATGTTTGTAAGCAATCCTACGCTCCCCTGGGTCCCAGCACTCCAGCTGTGTAGGCAAAGCTAAACCTAATATGTTGTCAAGACCAAGCATCATCCTTCTGTTCTAAGGCAGCTTCAACTGACAACTTAGGGGATGGGATGGCTTTGGGAGTAAAACTGCCCATCTTATTCTACCTCTGGGTTAGAGACAGCAGCTCTTGTCGAAGACAGTTAAAACTAGAGAGGAAGAGTTCAGCAGCGAATAATTCACTATTTAGGAATCTATCCAGTTTTGACCTTGTCTGAAATAAAAGTCCTACTCACCCAAGACAGAATCTAATGAATTCTTGGATCATGGCATGTTGGCAGCTGAAGTTTAAAGCACATTACAACGAGTGCAACATCTCTTGTCAGGATACTGATTGAGCAGCAACTCTAAATGATCCAGTCACCCCCAGAGGATGTTTATGAACAGAAGAACCATCAGTGAGCAAACCTGAACAACTCTGCTTTCTTTGAAAATACACAACTTTGAGTGTATTGTTTTCTTTGAGAATACAGTATTGAGTGTATCTTGAGAATACAGAAAACCCCAGCATTCCAGTAAAATCCATGTCTTGCCCTATCAAGGGCATTTGCTTGCCCAAGAACACTCTTCTAGAAAACATAAAAAGGGTTGAAGTGGTTGCGGCAACTGAGATGTAGATGATGGTCAGAACTATATTACATAAGCTTTACATGAAATTGTTAAGTCATGCCTATGCTTGATTGACACCAATGAGTATTCAAAAGCTATTTACAGTGGTATCAACAAATCAGTGAGATCATTGTCCTCTTCCCTCACTTCCCAATACCTGGATTCTAGCAGATCCAGGTAAATCAACTGCGTCTTCATAATGAAAACAGAAATTTAATTATTCACAAGCATTCCCCTCGAGCTTTCTCTGGGCTTTTTGTGAATGATTAACAGAGCAGCTGCTCCAGACAGCACTCTTAATCCCTGCTTGCTGGCCTGTTAACAGCAGTGACTCATCAGCACATGACGTCAAAGCCTCCTCTCCTCTGAAATGGCAGGAAGGAGGTTTCATTAAAAAGATAAAAAAAGGTATCAACATAACAGCCTGAACTTCCTCCCAAACACAGGGGTTTGGTCAGGGGTCATCTCTGCTGCTGCCTGAGGAGCTACACCCTGCGTATGCACCCACAGCACCTTTGAAGGTTGGCTGTTGAGTACCGAGACCATAAACATACTTCTTCAGGCACACTGATTTATCAGATACTGACTGAAAAATGAAAACAAACCTCTCAGCCTTAGGCCTTCTGGTAAGCCCTGCTTGTGCAGCCCACAGGAACCTCCCTGCTCAGCAAAGCTGGGCAGGGCAGTGAGCCCATGCCTGGCCCTCCCCATGCTCACAGCAAGGTGGGAGGGATTCCACAAGATGCTGACACAGCCCAAAGCAGCTGCTCATCAGTCCTCGAAATGCCCAAATGATGCTGCCCAGTAACACCTGATAAGGGTGCCAAAACAGACAGGAAGAGAAGCATGAAGTCTGGTGCTACTGAACTCCAGACCCTCTGTCCTCTGTGCCTGGCTAAAGTCATGGGAAATGTGAAGACATAAGAAAAGCATACATGAACACAGCCCTTAATTTGTGAAAGAAACAAGGACTGAAAGCCATAGAAGTTTAGAAGAGAAGAAGTATTCAAGAAAGGGGTTATTTCTGTGTAGGTCAAAACCCAGGTTTTTACTTGAGACTGCAAGTCCTGTTAGATGGACTGCAGCATTTTACCCAGAAAACCTGAAAAGTGATAGAGAGGGGAACAAGCTGGGTAACTTGAGATTTAGCTCTTACATGGGACTAATTACTAACATCTATGATATATATTTTCTCTGCTAGCTTTAGGCAGCACAGCCAAGCCCCAACCTCCTCTGAGCCCAGGCAGCAGCTCTCACTCCTCAGCTGGGAATGGCAGTGGCAGGGGCAGGGGATATATTTAGCTCCGATCCTGGCTGCCTGGAGGGCAGCATCACTTCCCAAAGCAGTTCCCAAATCCCGACCTCCCGAGCACGGCATTGGAAGCAGAAATACTGCTGTTAGCTCCATCTCTTCACCAAAGTCACTCAATTAGGGAGCAAAGTGGAGGTTTGGAAAGTGCATGGGGCAGTGTGGGGCCATCCACCCACAGGGTTTGTGCCAGACATGGGAAATGCTGCTGGAGTATGGCTGTGCTCCCACCTGAGCTCCTTTCTCCCAGGCCTGCTCAGGCTACAGCCACAGTATGAAAGGCAAGGATGACTGAAATGGTAGACCAAACACATGTAACAGAAAAGGTGCAGAAAAAACTGTTGCACAGAGGCCAAGAGTTGCCATGACACCGGCCTCTGCCCAACACACTTTTCTATTTAAAAATAATCAACAAAATCAACACCACCTTTCTGTCATTTTGGTGTGAAATGGGTTTCCTGTCTGACCTTTTGGCTCTGTGAGCATTCTTAGCCTTGGCTCAGTTTAACTGCTTGCTTTTCTGTGGGGTCTCTGTTTACCTGCATTCCAAATCAGTTTTCTCAAATAGATCTGCAGCAGAGATGGAAAGTTCAAAGCAAAAATGCCCTCTGGATGTCCAAGTTAAGTCTGGACAGCAAACATGCTAAAATGTGAGTGAAAATACTCTTCTTGCTCATCTTTCTAGAACTGATTAGCAATAAAGTCTTAACCATTTTCTATATGGCTCTTAATCTCATATTTGGACCCTAAATAACATTTCAGTTTGGAAAAGCACCAAGCTGCCATCTGATCTAGTAGCAGAAACACCCTATGCAAGCATCACAAACTGCAAAATTCACCTGAGCTAGACCAAGCTCTGCAGTTACTCAGGGAGGAGAAATGGGAAGTACAATACCAGAAATGTGATCATTCCTCAAACAAGGCCTTCCAACAGACTTTGCATTCTTGGCAGAAGCACGCACAGAAAGGAGACAAGAGGGAAAGGTTGTGGAAGAGCCATCAGCAGGAGCTGAGGGCTGAGCAGAACACAGCTCACAGGCTCCACTGCTCTGCTGTCCCTGGAGAGACAGAGCCTTGCCTTCCCTCTATGGAAAGTCAGTTCAAAATGAGTACAGAAAGGAGGAGACAGGAGGTGAAGGAGAGTTTATGCATAACTAGACATCAGGAAAAGGAAAGGAAGGAAAATTAGGCTGGAGAAAACAGGGAAGGTTTACAAATAAAAGGTGGTAAAGAGAATGGGGGTAGCAACGATGCAGAAAGAGCAGGATGAGTGAAAGCTGTGGATAACATCACCGAAAGTATTCTCCTCCAAATGGCATGGAGACTGCACCTGAAGGCTCTCCTTCTCAATCTTTCCTCTTGCAAAAGCCTCTCCTTACCCACGGGATGGCTCACCCTCTTGGCCCTGCTCCTGCAGGGATGCTGGAACCAGGGCAGTCTGCCTCCGCTCCTACCAGCTGCTACTGGGGACTTCTCTAATGCTCTTGGCTGCCATCCCTAAGAGATTTCCTGCTTCCCCAACCTGTGCCAAGGGGAAGTTGTGTGCCAGAGACCTGGAGGACTTCCCTCCTGCTCCTGGCTGGGATCCCCTTGGAGCAGAAGGGCAGCAGTAAGCATTTTCACTCCAGTTGACTTGTGACAGACACACTGTTCCTGCTTGGCCTCATACACATACAGCCCTCAGCAACTATGCAAAGTCATTACCAGAAATGGCAGAAACCCCTCGACAACCATCAGTACATTCATAAACAAATTTTCTATTTTCATTAAGGAACAGAAGGAAAAGGAGGTTCTGTCTCTTTAAGAGTCCATTTGCTTTTCTGTTAGTTTCTCCTTTTACCAGAGTAATCTGCAAGTATTTAGGGTCTTAGATTTTTCCCCTTTAGGAGAGAACTGGGTGCTCCAACATGGCTATAATGACAACCTTCTTTGCACATGACACACAGGCTTCTCTGCCTGTTAATGCATGGCAGCCAACCAACAGCAAACCCTTGTGTCTCACTGCCAGCCCCTCAATTCCTTCTGCTGTCTCAAAGGACTTCATTTCTCATTTCTGCATCCTGGGACATTCTGGGCACTTACCTCCTGAACAGGACTAACCACACTCTGTCAGAGACCAGTTGTCCATGTGTGCTCTTAGCCCTCCCCATCACAGGGACCAGGCTGCAGCTGTGCCCAGCTGTGCTCTAGCACCCCACAGAGAAGCCAGAGAGCCAGAAATCATCCCTTCCTTCGCTGTCAGCCTTCAAACCATATCCCATTTCATATTTCAAGTTTCCTGCCCTCCAGAAAAGCCCTGCGTGTTAGGGGTGAGCTCTTCTGCTGTTTCCCAGCTGGAAAATTAGATGTGGGAACCTCACACCCACAGCCAGAACCTGTTAGAATTTATAAACAAGCCTAATTTCTCAATAATTTTATCTCAAAGCATGACTCCAGAGTTACAACAGTGGAAAGAACTCCCCTTTTCCTACACCTGGAAAGAAACAGCTGTTTCCTCAGTGCCGAGCCAGCCAGGCACGGGATAATTTAAATTAAAAAATGCAGGTACTCCCTTAAATCAATCTGAGCTTTCTACCTTGTTTGTAACAGGGTAGAATGTATTTTCTGAATCCAGGCCTCATGCTCAGCTGTTTTAAGCAGTTACAGAGTGTAAGAAAACAAGAGAAAGGAACTGTGCTCCTGTTTTTCACTGTATTAGTTGCTATTTACATTTTCTGACCAGCTACTTGTTACCACAACTGAATACAGTTCAAGAGAATCAAGGTTAAAACCACTCACTAGCCCACAGTGAAGGCACAGCCAGCCTTCTGCTTCACTGCCCCTGAGCATTACCTGGGAGCTGGACAGCAAAACAGAGAACCCCTTAAAGGGCAGCTGCAGGGAAATGGAATAGAGGTTTTTCTTTAGCTGTGCTTGGTATCACAAGTAGTACTGGGCTTAAGTTGCAATAAAGGAGCTGGCATTAGGAAAACCATTTCATCTCAGAGGGGAAGTTTAGTTTCAGGGCAGATTCTTCAGGAATATTTTGAAATGTCCACCACAGGCTGATTTGAAGAAGTTACAAAAACATCACTCAGAATTTAAGTGCAGCTGATCCTGCCTGGGACTGAAGGATGAACAAGATTTCTTGAGGTCTTAGACTTTACACTCTTGTGTGTAAACATTGGAATATACATTATGACGTAACCTTTTTGATAATTGTTTTCATCATCAGACAGAAACGTAGTGCTAAAGGCTGATGTTTTCTTCTATTAATCCAAGCAGAATGAATCAATGTTTTACTACTGTATTTTAAAACAACTTATGATATTTCATTGCTCTGTGTAGTACCTTTTTGACAGGAGAAAATTCTTGTCATTGCCAACGTAACACTGTGTCAGCCTTTGCCAAGCAAGAACTCATTATCCAGGCCAGTTTTTTCTCTGAGAACAAGCAAGGACCACCTTGTCCTTGACAAGAGACACCAGAAAAAACCCTCCTTCGCCCCCGTGTAGCTGTCAGCAAGCTCCTTGTTCATTTCCCCAGAGTATTTCCTTCTTGCTGCATTGCCAGATTTGCCTTCAGAGCTATTCATCCAGCATAATATTCACCTAGAACCCCACCCTAAGCCCTCTTGGAAATAAAAAGATTCTTTCACCTGAAACTTCCGTGAAGATATTCCCCTGAGGTGTGTCATCGTTGTCGCAGCCCAGCTAAGGCTGACTCCTCACTGTGAGCTAGGAGGAGAGCCCTGAAGTTTGATCTCCACAAAAGGGAGAGTTTAGAGCTGCTGGTAATTTCTTCATGCAAGATCTTGGTCCAGAGGGCAGATGAAATTCACAGCAAGCTGTAATTAATTTGTCACCCTGTGTAAACTAGGGATTCTACATTAGCACTGTTTTTTACAACAGACATACAAATTCACCTCTGCAGGAGAAAAACTTTCTGTTCCCCATTGCAGAATCTGGTGTGCAATGATACATATTGGGTTTGGAGCAGGAACTCGGGAAGAAAGTCTCAGTGGGAATTCTAAAAAGAGGTGGCAGAAGGGTGACATCAACTTTAAAACACCTTTTGTATGTTCCCCTTGCCGTTTCCTTTCAGCATTAGAGAACAGCATTCTGACCACACTAATCAGGAGTAACCAGGTTTCTTCAAATGGGTAAGTCCACAGAAATGTTCCCTACCTCGTATTCCTGGACTCTTTGAAACCTGCAACTACAGCCAAAAGACAAAATTCCTCAGCTAAATTATTGTCCCCATGCCTATTAGGGTATTCCAGACCAGACACAAGTTTCTCTTCAGTGTGTGCTTTCCACAAAAGTTGGACAAATTTTGTAGTGTACTGGGAGGGCAAGTTACATGCTATTTATTTCTAGTCAGCCAAAGGATTAGCTCTGAACTATTTTCTTTGCACAAAAACATGTGGTTATAAGAGCTGTTGAATAAGTAATTAAAAAGACAAGGTTAAGTGAACTAGACAACAGAATTTGAAATAACTAAAATTCATGGTATTGTATACTGCTGGTCTTGCTTAGGTTTTGCTGAACACTAATTTCAAGAATAGCTTCTTCCTTTCCCTTAGCCTGTCTCATTAATCATGTTCCAAGGCAACAGGTTTCCATGACAGCAAACATTAACTCTCTTGCAGCACAGCCTGTTATTTCTGCTACAAACACAAAGCTTTCCCTACTATACTGTAACCCAGCCCAGCTACCTTCATGAAAAAAGATCCCTGAAATATGCTAACAGACATATTTAAATCAACAGCTCTATTTCATTTGTACTGTGATCCTGCCAAAGAACATGCACACTACAGAATTCAGCAGGAATGTCGTCAGCTCCCCCAGAACACTGTTACCTGTCTGAGCTCACGAGATCTGCCAGCCCTCTAAATCAGAAATCCAGTGATGCAGGCTGATGATGCAGACTCCATACTCGTAAAGACACTAGGTGAAGTTAATGAAAACCCCACCGTATGGATCAGCTGCAGAATGGAGACCTTTGGGTTTAGTCATCTCAGGCAGGGTGAGAGCAGCATCCCCCTCACACAGGAGCTGTGCTGACAGAAATACTTTTGAACGCACTTTCAGTGGAACAGCACGTCATGGGCAGGCAGGGATGGGAGCTCTCTCTCTCTCTCGATGAACTGCCTTGTTATTTTGAGGGGACTGTGGACTCAACATCTCTGGAAATCTTTGAAAGCTTCACTCACACTTTACACTCTGACTTTCCCTTATAAGCCAGCCCCTCCCGACACATCCCATATTGGTTCTGTATGCTCCATTACTCCAAAGCAGCACAGTGCTAAGCAGAGGATAAAAAATGTGTTCTCTATTGAAAGGACTGTGAAATAAAGGAAAAACCAGTAACTCATCCTTTTGTAAGTACATTATTCTGTCCAAGGAAAATTCAGTTGCAGAATCACACCTAAACTTTACCATGAGTTTCCTACTGGGGTTTCTGAAAGCACAGGTGGGTTGCAGGAGCAGCTGGGGAAGGTGTTGAAGACTTTCAGTGGCTCTTGGTTAAAGCAAAGGTGATAGGAGGCAACCTGAATGTCAGTTTTCTTAAATTATTTTAAGAATTGACACCTTTTAATGAATGCTCAGAAATTCACAATGAAAAAAGAAACAAAAATTATAAAAATTCATGAATCCTGTGTGATCCTGCTGCTCTTGCCTCTCACTCACAATGATTTGTCACATTTCTATTACTTCTGACATTGTTACACTTATTTTTATCCCAGGCTAATGTTTGTCTCTTCTGCCATGGTATGTTCAGAGGTGCCTCAACTCATGTTGCAAATAGCTGCACAACAGAGAAGCAGCTCTGTCCCAACTGCTGAGCAGCAAGATCACACTAAGAATCCTCCAGGCAGAGATGCTCACATGAAAATCAAATAGCTTTTTGTAACATGCAGCTGGTGAGAGCATGGAAGGGAATCTAGGCTAGGAAAATGACCATAATTAATGGTAATTTTAGTAAATGCAATTTGGCAAACTAGGACATGTGCTGGAAGCTTGTCAGCAAGGTGAGAGTTTAGGTAACGGCAAAAAATGAGATGAGATAGGGAAAACTTTATTTCAGATGCTACACTGATATGTCTGGTATAAGTACCTCTACCCAGTCCAGTATTTTCTTTCATCAGGAATTCTCTTCAACTTGAAATGATGCAGACAGCAGCCTTCTAGTTCTTCTTAAAATGACTGAAAAGACAGGCTTATGATACCCTTATTTGTATCAAGAAATCTTTTTGGTACTCCTATTTTAATCTAATTCAGAATTCAACCAACACTGACAGTTTTAAGAGTCAGAGAATCACAGCATGGCTCCAAAAAGGAGTAAAATCAAACTACTGATGATTTCACTTTGTAGAAGTCACTTATAAAGGCAAAGAGCAGAAGGAGCCTCTTCACACATTCTGAAGTGATTTCTTAATGATTTCTTAATCAATTAAACACTGTACTTTAAAAAGCTTAATTTCAAGCCATGAGAAAATAATATACAAATCAGACAATTTCATTAATTTACTATTAAACTGGACGTCTTCAGAGCTATTAAAGGCTCTTCAGCAATTTTCACTGTCTTTTCCAGGCTGAAAATATGCCTTTGACATCAATACAGAGAAAACAGATGGATAAAGTAATTATAAAAAAAGAGCAACATGATGCTATGAACCAGTTTGTCACAGTTTTACGAACAGACTGGAAAGCACAGGCAGAATAGTGGGCTGACAATCAGCAAATTTGTGTGATGTCAAAGTGCCCCCACCCTCCAAACAATCTCCAGTGTCCCTTTTGTAGGAAGATACAAACTGATGAGGAAGGAAGGAGCAATGACAAAATCAGAGTAAGCATTCAGGGCATTTAAAGATTAAAAAGACCTCTGAAAGAAAATATTGACTGTACATGCCTGAAATCAAGGGAAATATAAATACTGAAGGGAAATGCGACAATGCTTGGATGGTTCTGGCATACTTAGGGAGGTCTAATAACCTCCCTAAATTTCATATAGAATAATTTCGTGATTTGACAGAAACAAAACATCTGGCTGGGAGTTATGGGCTCAGATAAACAGAATTTCTCTGAGCTTTGGATTCTGTTAAAGGAGAACAATCTCTCCAAGGAAGCCAATTCAATCAGTTTAACTGCACTAAAAAGCAAGTTGACACACCTGGCTCCACACACACTCCACTGCAATAGTTTGTAACACACAGGAGGGCACACAGCCCAGCTGACTCCTTTCTACTCTTTTATCCTTTTTACAGCTTGCAAAGTTATAAAAAGCTGATTGGATTGCCCAACCTTCACAAAAACAGGGCATCTTCAACAACTAGAAAGCTGATCATCCCAACAGATGTGTGAATTTGAGATTCGAAAACACTACTGGGAAATACGGGTTTGGGATACCAAAGATATATGAGATTATCTTCCAAAGGCTGATTCTTTCTCTTCAAGCTTTCTCCTGCAGTCATGCTGCACAATTCCAAAGTTTGAAGCCTTTGCAGAGGTCAAAGTGATCTAGGAAGGGGATAGGAAAATGAGGAGAAAGGCAGAAACAGGCCATCTGCATGCAGCAGCAAAAAAAGGATTCATTAAACTTAGGAGAAGCCTACCTCCAAACAGTCTTCCAGATTAAAAGGAGGCATGGAGTGCACTCTAGCAGCAGTTGGACCAGTCTTATTACCAGACTAGAGCAGAAAAGAGAAGGAAGACAGTGAGAGAAAGGGGATGCCCCAAAGAGATGTGTATTTCTTCATATACCTCAAGTGTTAATCTTGTCACAACAAGTTCGTGAAATCAGGGCACACAATAATTTGGCTTTTAGAAAAAAATTATTATTACAGCAGAATAACCATTACATTCAAAATAATGGACATTTGTACAAAAGTAGAGTCATACAGTCAGCAGTGAACAAAACTAGTAAAAACACCTCTTCAAAGTATTGTCAGAGGAGCATTCTGTGATGACAAAACACGTAGCTAAAAGATGTGGTGCAAAACAAGAGTTGAGTCCAGCAAGGAGAAGAGAAACTAGATTGGGGTGATAACAACTCTGAGAAACTCATATACAGAGTAATGCAAAGCACAGAATTGTTAAACCCTTTGCTACATTAGCTGACCTCCATCTTCACCATTATACAAACAAACCCCTACAGTTATTGGTTTTTGGTATTTCTCTGAGGATCTGGCACATTGCGAAGAATTTCAGGAAGTGCACTTTAGAGGTGATTACAGCAGTTTTCTCTCCAGGTAGTTTAACATTAAAATGCAGGCTTGTTCATGTATTCTTCCACTGTCTAGGAAACAAACAAACAAAAAGAAACAGTTGATGCATTATGGAGTGGTACAGTAATATTCATAGAAACCCTCTTGTCCTGTTTGACAGCTGTAATTTTGGAGGAAATAAGATAAAATTGATTAAAATGCAGAAATATTTCTTCTTTAAAAACATGTAACATAGTGGTTTAAAATCTGACGTTTAAATCGTGCCATAGCACAGTTGTGGCTAAACTTATCATGCCAGTGGCCTTTGCACACAGTGGCTGAGTTTCATGTGCACAGGGCAGAGCACTGTGGAAACCTGCTCAACTCACACAGCACACCCCAAGCCAGTTCTACCACTGTGCTGCTCCCTTCAGGATTGTGACAGATCCTTCAGTACTGAGGAAAAAAATGAATGAAACCCATCACATCCAACTGTTTTTGCCATTCCTGGCTCAATGGTACCCCTTACATTCCAAGTCAAAAGAGAATTTCTGCCAGGTTCTGAATGAGGGTTACATATCTGTGCCCTGCAGAAAACTACACAGGTGCTTCTGAATGAAAGCAGAGTTTGCCAGCACATACTCTTTCCAATTATAAATGTTAATAGTAGGTCATGTTTCCAATGTTATTAGTGAAGTAGAAGAGATTTTTCTGTATTTACATATACATATGCATACGTAAAATATAACCTTAAATTATGTCCTTATATAAAAGAAGTATCTTAGATACATCTTAAACTATTTCTTAATAAACTCTAGCAGTTAAGCTGCAAGAGAGCAACAGCTTTATGTAAGAGCCTCCAGATGATACCAAGAGGGTTGAATTGAAAGCTTATGTAACTGCACTTTTGTACCTGTTGAAACTGAATGTAAGACACACTTGAATAATTAAGTACCAGAAGTGCTTAGCTGTGTTTTCATCTACTCTCAAACAGGGAAGATGTAGGAAGATGAGGTATTTGCCTTTTTTCCTCTTTTGCCTTACCTCCTGCAACATGTCAGAGTCTTCTATGGCTTTCACTGCAGTCTTCTTTGAAGTTTCTTGTACTTCTCCACCAATTATAAACTCATCAAGAATAAAATAAGCTTTTTCAAAATTAAAGATAATATCCAGCTCGCACACCTGCCAGAACAAGAACCACGTTTAAATCACTTTTACAGTATTACAAGCACTGCTAGGCCAAAAGCCCTTGTGGTGATCAAATACCCTCAGCATATGCACCCCTGTGGCAGGTATCGGGGTGAAGAAACAAACTGCATGTTATATAATATTGAAGCTTCTGCACATATCCTCTCCACATAGGCAGACCTACAGCAAAGATATTCTTGTCAGAGATCAAAGCTGACTTCCTGTCCCACTAACCTTATCACAGGCCCTGTAACATGGGTTACCTACAGTCACAGTTTTACAGAGCTGTGAAGACAATTCCCTGCCCAGCCACAGCCACCAACTGCTTTTTAGTTTTGAGGCAGTGCAAACATGAGTCATGGCACACTGATTTAACTAAGAGATGAATTAAGGTAAGCAGGATAATTTCAAAAATATTCATAAAAAGATGGGTGTCTTGTAGTCTCTAAAGACTTACTGAAAGATGTATCTGGACCTTCTTTAAGTATCTTTAAAAACACACTGATTTTATATTTTGCCTCTATGTCCTTAAATGTTACATAGTATTACGAGACAAAAAACCCAGTATATCTGAAGATGTCAGGAGAGAGAATTAAGTACTTTAACCTGTTTTGAGTTTTTTAATAATTTTTCCTGAAGTTTTTCCTTCAAATTCTATCCCAAGATAGACATACAAAGCACCAAGCTTAATTCTGAGCGAGTGGAAAAAAATGGAAAAGCAATCTTATGATCATTTCAGCACTATTTTTTAATAAAATACTGTAATGATTAATTTCATTCTGGATTGAGAGCACCTTCAGAGCAAGTGCAGCAGATGGAATACAAAACACATGATTTTGTTTATCACACACACAGGAATGAGTTCATGGGAGAAAGTGAAACCTACGTTTCCAAAGTATCTGTCCAGGAGCTCCACATATCGATGAACGACCTCTAGTGTCAGGAGCTCATTATCCTGGTCTTCTATTGCACAGCAGAAATACAAACTAGCATACCTGGGGAAATAAAGGCAAAAGCATGGCAGTGAACAGCTGGGACCTCAGTGCTCTATTCAGCTCTTAAAGGTCACTCATGAGACAATTAATTCCTATTTAGTCTCTAAAACAAACATTTTCTTTCACTCTTACGGTGTCCCAAAGAACATTTTAGAAGATCAGATGATTTAAACCAATTATTATTTTAGTTAGAAGAACCAACTCCACCCTTGGTAAAGTGGGACGCCTATAATACTGGACATAATAAAACAGGCAATAAATCAGCATTAAGTAGTTCTTTCAGCTCTCCTCCACCTGCTGTAACAGCACTGCAGTAAGTGGGGTTAATCAAACTGCATGACAAGCTACCCCTTCTAATTAAAAATACTAAAAAAAGTATTTTGTAAAAAAAATTAAAATATTAATACTTTAATAAAATATTAATAAAATATTTTAATAACTACACATAAGGCAAAGATGAAAGGAGTTGCATCTCAGCAAGCCTACTGGCTGTCAAATGATAGTGTTTTACAGAGGGCCAGAATGCATGAAGCTGATTAGACCAAACAAGCATTGTAACTAACTTGCATCAAAACTATGTTTAAACCAACCCAAGATCTATTCAGCTTGCTGATACTGTGGCTGGAGGCCAACCTGTCACAGCTTCTGGTCAGATGTTTATATCCCTCCTTTCACAGCATGGAATTCAGTTTTTGCTAATGGGAGATGTTGAATTTATCCAGTGTGCTACACAGTAAGGCTACATTTCTTTGCTACAACTTTAGGAGAACAAACAGGCAGTTAGCATTAGGCATTGTGTAACTGGGGACCAGTGACTTCTTTGGAAAAGGAAATGGGAATTAATACTTTCCAGAGCAGCAAATACTTCAAAACCAAAATTTGACAAAATTATGAAAATGCCTTGAAACAGTTCCTGCAATCTCCACAGCTGACAAAACCCAGCACACACATCTCAGCCAGGCTACCCTGGGGAATTTGAAGGGGCAGTGAGATCTAACGCCTTCTAAACACTAATACCTATTAGGTTACTCCTGTTTTTCCCCATTTGACAGACTGTGCAAGTATTTTGCATCCCCCAAGTACCCTGCTGTTTGTGCAGGGACTCTGCCTTGTTATACCAAGATTGCCAGTGGCAGACTCCTAACTCAGCCCAGCAACAGGAGTGCTGTTTGCTGCTTCTCCTTATGTGAGCCTTTATTCTTCCTCTTCCAGCATGTGTTATTCACATGAATAGTGATTATACGTTCTTACAAAATTACTCACACCTTTTGTAAACAAGCTTGAGGTCTTTCCAGTCAACAAAACTACTTGTTTTTTGATTGCGAGACAAAATAATCTGAACAATTTCTCGAATGATCTTTTTCTTCTCTTTATCAGGTAGCGTCGTGTACCATTTCTGAAGCCTTAACTTCCCCTGCCGACTGAACAGCAGTATAAAGTGTATCTGGAGTAAACAAAGCAACATGGTTAACACCAGGGCCATGGCAAGGGAAGAGCATTCCTCTGCCTGGCACCAGAAATCCCAGTCCTGGCCACACACCTCCAGCCCTGGCATGTTGGTTGGATGTTGGTGTCAGGGAGGTCTGAGGGAGGCTCAGTATGGGAAAGATCCCTCCTCTCTCCTGTTTCTTTCCCAGGCACCTCTCCCCTCCTTGTGGCATGTCTTCCCTTTACATCCTCTCCTACCCATCCTCCTTACCTTATGCAAACAGCAGCTATGCTTCCTTTTCTGCCCCTGCTCTGAGGGACCAGGAGGAGCATCACCACTTCTGCAGTGGTTAGAAGAGGGCACCACCCCTTCCACCAGCAAAATCAGATACCTCAGTGAAGGGAATAAAGACTTATCCACAACAGGAGTAGGGAAATCAGGATCAGTGCGGCAGAAGACTAGAAATATGAAGACTGAGATAGTAATCATAATCACTAACAACTCTAATATAGCACTATTTCAGATCACAAAACAGCAGGTTCCTAGAAGAGGCAATAAGAGGCAGAAGAAATCTACTTTGGAAAGGAAGCTTGACTGGTTTTACTGAAGAAACCAGGATATTACAAAACTCAGACAACTGTAATGACAAAGGACAGACCTCAGTGATACTTTATTAAATAAAGGACAGTATCTATACTGTTCAAAAATTTCAACTTTAAAGCTAGTCATAACTTTACAAGGTTTGACCTATGATTTTTTCATGCTTAGCACAAGCAGTATTACTGAAATACAGAAGACCCAGCTTTTAAATGCCAGTGGGGCTTTGGGAGAAAAATATAATTTCACATTATATAAATAGTACTATTAGCAGGTTAAAATAACTGACCATAGTGTATATTAGCAGTATAGTAACCCATTCACCCAGAGCATGAAAATGGCTTTAAGAATGCAGGACATCAATTTGAGGACAACATCCTTCTCCAACAGGACATCTTCTGCTAAGGGGGGGCAGGGTGTGGGGGGTGTAGACAGAGATGTTTTTAATGGCTGAAGACATCTGGACTGCCCTGCTCTTGCCAGGCATACTGACTGTTGCTCTCACCAGTACCAACACCAGGACCCAGGGATTTGCAGGGAGGGTAACTCTAGCTATATCCATGTGTAAGACAGGTACCCTGACAGGTGCACATACAGTGACTGCTGGCTTCCCCTGATCTTGGGGGGACCAGGGAGAAGCACAGGATCCTCACTTTCCTCACTTGCTCCCAGTCCTTGCAAAGCCCTGATCCAGCAGGTCTCTTACCACATTCCTCACCATTATCCTAACCTTATCCTTCCCTAGAGTTTTTCAATCTACACCCTAATCCCTTCTGCTCCTTTTTCCTGTTCCAGTTTATTGTTGTACCTATACTGCATCACTACATTTCCAAGTGAGGATTACGAAGCTAATATTCACATACACCATCAAGATTATGATGCAGATTTCTGTGAAGATACAATCATTCCACACTCTGGTAAGGTCCAAGCAGAGAAGTCAGAGAAGTTTCTACATAAAAGAAAAAAAAAAAAAAAAAAAAAAAAAAAAAAAAGCAAAAGCTACTGGATTTTAAACAAAGCATTCATTCATAATTCAGAACCATTCTCTAGCTATTGAGTTGCATAGTTGTTGAGTAATCTGGAGATAAGAGTTCTGATTATACTGAGAAAGATTTCAAATGTGGGATCATTTTAGGGAAAGTAGGAAGGTTTTAGTCATGTGTATCTGTGGCAGGATCTACTGCTGGAAATAAGTCTCTTGCCATCATTACTCTAATGTGCTTGATAAAGTGACAAGGATTTTGTAGCTGCCTTCTGTTGAGTCCTATAATACTCTCCAGACAAGCTTGCTAAATAAAAACAAGTATGCTGCTGGCAGGACACATGGCCTGATTACAGTGAAGAGCAAAGCACCACGGCTTTGCCTTTCCCTGTTCATATATACCAGCTGGGTTTTGACATGGGAATCTTCCAGCTGCCAGGGTTATCCCTTCCCAGGTGATGTAGGGACAGCACTCACTGTCCATACACCCACCCACTGAGAGGGGCTGGCTGCATTAAAGGCTATTTTGCTTGCTGCAAAGCACATTCACTCCAAAGCCCTGGTGAAGGTGAGAGTGCTTTGAAAAGCAGAGCACAGGTTCCACAGATAAAAGCAGCAGGTCATCGGGAGTCCATCTAAAAGCCTTTGAATACAGGTAGCAGCCATTTGATAAACAAATTTCTAAAAATAAGGTGAATCATCAGATAGGAGAGGATTTGACTGAAAATGCAGGGAATGAGTCAATGAATCTCTATCAAAAGCTGACAGCATGTTCAGCATAAGAACATCCTTTCTGTGATGGGATGCCTGTGGCATCCTTTGCCTGCAGTGTTTCAACAGGAAAAGAAAATGAAAAGGTATTCTGGTTTAGGGCCAGCTGTTGGACCCAAGAGACCTTAAACCTGAGTGCCACATGTAACACACATAGATCAGCAGAAGTGCAACCTTACTCCTCTAAAAGATTAACTACCAACAAATCAGGGAATCACTGTGAGCATTACCACCATTTTCTGCTGATTAGTTACTTCAGGATGTTATGATTCACCCATAGGAAAGTGAGCTGCTCTCCACTTAAAATTGCTTTGAGAACTCTTTTTTTGTTTCTTCTACACATGCAGGTGATGTCTCACCACCACTTTTATGAGCTGAGGCAATGTTCTTTACAGTAAGAAATTATCCATTACTGGTTCTAAATGCATAAACATTCATACACAAGCTCCAAAAATCTCATTGTTTAGGTCTCTTTTCCCACACTGTTTCATATGCAGACTATAACTGCGTACCTTGCATGGCAATTTTATTATTACAGTAATATATACAGCTAGAAAATAGAGCCTTCACTGCAGCATGATTCTAAATTTAACAGTCTGCAGCAAAATAGTGCACCCTCAAGCCTAGGTACATACCACTGGCCAGCTAAGAACTACTGTAACAAAACAACATATTAGAAAGTTGCAGGTACTTAGAAGCAAAAATATTGTGTATGGGGTTTCACCTCTTTTGACTCTTCTTCCTTTTTCCAATTTATAAAGCCCCTTCCATCTGGGGAACTCTTTAGGACATAAATAATACATTCTTAAAAGGTTAAATGGCTTTCAGCATTTTCAATTTCAGCATCCAGTGCTGTTCCATTCAGATCAGCTTTGCTCTGCCCAGCCCCACTGTCACAACACAACACATTCCTCACTCTCATGGCTCTGTTCATTACATCCCACTGGAAAGACTCTGATGCATCAATAAACCTGGTAATGTTGAAGTAGTGCACAAACACAAATCTAACAGCTCATCTGTTTCTTGCTCCTTGACTGTGAAAACATGTTTGCTTTCCTACAGCGCTGATAAGACCGATGTTGATTAAGAAATTTTTGATTGGTTTTCAGCAGCTAAACTGCAAATAGAGGTAGATTATCCTGCAATGCTTTACTCATCTTTAAAAGTTCTTATTCCAGAGGAAAACAAAGGCAAATGACTTGCTACAAGTAGAATACCTTAGAAAGCAGGGTGCTTAGTTCCCTTTCTTACCATCCCAGGGCATGCTGGCTGTGACTAACAATCACCAGACCCAGAGCAGATGCCAGAGGGAAATTTTAGGTCCAAGACTGAGTGGGTTGGGATGAAGAGTACAGTTCCTAAGAGACCACTGGCTTCCTTCACATGTGGAGTCTGTGGAGACAAGCTTTGTTCTGAGAGCTCAGAGTAATTTTATTAGCCTGTTTTACTGAATCAGACCCAACCACCCACAGCAGTGTGCAAAATTACCTCCACAAACGTCAGTAAGTAATCCAAATGACTGAATTTTTTATTTGCAGGCCATTGGAAAAATAGTTTGTTGGGGTATTTTTTAGATCAAACATTTAAACCAGATTTCTAAACAGGAACTCTATCCCCTTCTTGTACATCTAAGAATCAATTGCAGCAGTGAGTTACTTAACAAACTGGAAAGTTATGGGGCTTTCTGTTCCATCAAGATCTACAAAACTGTACCAGGATAAAAACCAACGCCCTTAGTTTCAGGGCTACAAAAAAAAAATCAAACACCAGACTTTGACATGAAAAATTTTACCAATAAATAGAATAGACATCAAAAATGTAAAATACAGAAGGTTTGCATATTCATGAACAGCAAATACAAGAGAGATAGATGAAATTAGCATGCACTGTGATTTCTTTCCACCTTCCTTGGGAGACCTTTCCCTCCTTTAACTAATGGGCTGTAATAATCTGATAAGCAGCTCACCCAAGCTTGTCTTCTGGACTGTTCCCTGCCAGGACTACAGGTCCCCTTTAGCACAGCCTTCCCCACTATTTGGCCATTATACACTTCAGACTGATCAAACACATTACAACTGGCTCAGTAATTTCAAACTTGGATCATTTTTGCCTTTACAGAGGGTTTAAAATTTAACCTAATCTGCAACAATTAGTAGAACTGTCTAAAGGGCTGTATTCCATTACATACACAACAAACCACCTGCAGGGTTAGCAGGTAAAAATGAATACACAGGAAAGGGGCTTTCCTGGCTTTCCTTTCCTAGAGTAAATTCTCCAATTCACTGTTTAATAACACAAGCATGTAAAAGATGCCCTGTTTCTTCCTGCAAGGTGATCTCCAAGGGTGTGGAAGAGGCTACTTCACCCCACTGTGAGAAAGAAGAATGTGCACTAGAACTGCTTCTCCTCCTCCTCCTCCTCCTGTAATTCAACCTGCACAACATTTGCTGACTGGTTCCAAACCTGTTCTGTGGCATCTGGCTTCTCCGTGTCCCTGGGGGAGGAGAGGAGCACAGAGCTGGGAACTCCTCGAGGAGCCTCAGGGGAGGAGAGGCAGAAGCGGAAGACTGCAGAAAAAAGGACAAGGATCCTCTTCCCCATCAGGGTGTGTAGTTGGGCAAGGAATTGCTTGGTGAGGCAGCTCTGTCACTCCAGCAGCTCTGCTTCACCTGTAACCTCTCAAAATTCAGCTAAGAGCCCTCCAAAATCAAAGCCACCTTTATAAAACAGACACTTGAGATTCACGTGTCAGTTAAATCTGCAAATTAGGAATTGCTATCCTCAAACAGGCATCTTGGGAGAGTGAGGAAACTTTCAGCTTTCCTTAAAAACTTTCTGTAGGGTAACAGACAACAGAGGACATGCTAATCAATGAAAATTCCCAGACCACATAAAATGGGAACTGGGATAAAAATCCAGCCCTTCAGCTGCCAAGGGAAAACCAGACTGACTGGCTGTACCTGGTGGGGAGGACATGACTTGCTATGATAAAGTTCTTTTTTAACTTAATCTGATTCACCTGAAGTCTGCTTGATCTGCTGCCACTGTTTTTAGACTAATAGAGTTCATATTCTGCTTCTCTTTTACTATTTTTCATTCTTTCCTCTGATATGAAAGAATCTATTTCCCAACATAGATCAGATGTTTTTATCACTATTTATTTTTACATCACAACTGAAAATGAACAAAACCTACTTTCATTAAATTTTCTCTTTTAAAAAATATGAACATTCATATTATTCCAGCCATTAGTTTTTTTTTTTAATGTCTAAAATATTTCAACATTTCCTTTTAGTTTTTGCTTTGTTTAGTAGGGGTTTTTTTGTTTTGTTTTGGAGGGGGGAGAGAAAAAGTAAACACAGAAATTAAAAAAAAATTGCGAACAATTCAAAACACAGTTGGTTTGGAATGCCAGGTGTTTAGGGTGAAATGAGAATGATATACTGTACAGACCTATTGACCTATTAACAATCTACCCACATCAGGACAAGACAGAATACTAACACACTCAAGTACAGGTATTTTGATATTCTGCTCTTCCATGAAATTCCATCTGGCTACTGACCTTTAATACACACTCTGGGGTTTCAGACACTTCTAAAGCAAATATGTAAAATTCAAAATAGACTACTTTATTAAAAATATTAATTTCCTTACTTGTTTACTCTGTCACTAAAGCATTTATTCACAGCAGCACAGGAGCTGATAGATGTTTGTTAAATATTGTTGGCTCTCAGCTTTAAAATTTCAAACACATACTTAAGTCTGCATGATGTAAGCAAACAAGAAAAAAAAAATATGTGCAAACCCAGCAACACAGAAATCCTGAAGCAGCGTACTGCTGCCTACCTGGCACAGGATTCTTCCTCACTTAATCTCCATTAGGAACATTTCTGAGCAATTTCCCCTAAACAATACATCCAAAGTCCATGCAATAAAAGCTGTGCCAGATCATTACAGGCACACGTGACCATAGTTACACATTGATTTTTATGCTTTTCATGAAGCAGAAGTCACCCTTATCTTATTAGCGAAGATTTTAAATGGATCAGCACACTGGCATTTTAAATACATTTATAACATATGGTATCGATTCAGACAGCAACAACCTTCTTGATAGCCTCACTTGAGTTAAATAAAACTGTAATCAAAACAATATAGCTGAGCTCAAGCTGCTCCCTCCTGATTCCTAACTAAGGACCAGAAAACGAATCTCAAGGAGCTTTCTAAGTACGCCATAGCACCCAAACTCCCTCTAGCTCTGCTCCTGCTTACCTCTACATCCAGCAGGTCCCAACCTCGGCTCATTCCTCACAAACTGGTGACATTCCTTCACCAGTGTCCTCACTACAGCACAGGCATGCCTGTGCCTCCTCCTCACAGGCTGGGCTGTCCCACCAACAGTGATGCCAGATTTCCTGCACTGCTCTGGACAACAGAGGCAGCACAGCTTTCCAAAACAGCTCCAAAGGGGTAGATTCAGGCAATGGCATCCAGATTTTACAGAAGATAATTACTCCTAATTTTCTTAAATTTTTATTCCTGCAAGTGGAATTATTCCAGTTTTCAGATAATAAGCAAGCATAGACCCAGGCTGGAGTTTTCAAAAAAGCTGTCTCAGGCTCAGGCCAGGGAAGCAGCCACACCACTGTCCCTCCAGTGCCCCCAGGGGACAGCCACAGCAGGGATGCGAGCTGGCTGAGCTCACAGAAAGCAGCAGTTTGAAGAGATTTGAACAATTATTAACTAGGTAATCACATCCCTTCTGCCTCCTAGGCTGGGCTCTTAGAGGTGTTTTTATTTGCTTACATGTTTTTGGGAAGCAGAGGACACCTTCATTATATTACTACAAGGAGGAAGAGACCAGGGGAGAGGCTGAACAACCTGCAGAGAGCTACCCCTAATTCATTAGAACCCCAGGGCACTTTACAGGCACAAGATGCTATTTTTCCAGCCTGTTGCTTGAACTCCAAGTGAAGAAACAGAGCTAAAATCTCACCCAGTGGATTCCAGCAAAAGGTGGAACTCTTTTAGTTTCATTTCCACTTTTCCTTATCAGTTATTTGCAAAGCCCTGTTACAGGAAGGCGCTGCAGTGCCCTTCCCTTGCCTTTGACCTCTCCAGGAGCAAAGTTAAAAACCTTTAACTTTTGGGACAGAGCAGGCACACCCAGATGGTGACAAGCTAACCTGGCTCCTCAGGCAGCTGGGAGACACTGCTCCAGCCTGGGGAGTCCCATGTCTGGTGGAGCAGGAACAATGCAGATTGGCAGCAGCCTCACACCCGTCCCTCCAGCTCCCAACAAAGATGCCCATAGAAAACCTGAGCTCCAAAAGGACCAAAGATACAGGTGAGTTCAGATCATGTTTATAAATCAAAAAGAGCACAGAATAATCTTTTGGAAACACTGAGGTCTTAAATTTAGGCATTGTCAATTGAGAATTTCTCAATTTTCCCTTTTAAAATGGCATTTTTTCATTAAGGTAAAAAAACCAACATGGACTGAACCTAAGCATAAACATAAAAGAAGCAACCACACTGTTCACAGAAGGAAGGGCCAGAGCAGAGAACCTTCCAAAGTAGTTTATATGTTGGCCCAATATTTAGCCTGTAGAATGAGAAAGAATCACAAATTCATTCTGCTATTTATCTGAGTCCTGTCGTGAGGCTTGAAAGAAAGGAAATGCTGGAGGTACTACCTCTTTCCCATCCCATCTCCCGAGCCCAGAGGCTGTTGAGAGGTTCATGCAGCACTTCATATCATGCAGCACATTCTCTCTCCAGAGAAGCATCCATAGCTTCTCTGGAGCTCAGAGTACACAGGCACTCACCCTACACTTCACCTGCTCTTCTTGCAGCACACAGCCTTGCATGACAAAGGCACAACACGGTATGTTTCTGCATTTTACTCAAAGGATAGTCTGTCTGTTTCTCATTCCTTTGTGCCCATCGCTTACTCCAGGGGATGGTGACCAGAGCTCCTGTGCTGGTTAACAAGCCAGAACTGCAAGTGTCTAAGCAAAACTATCCCCAAGTTTCAAAGGCAAGCAGCAAGGCAACAATGGGCATTTACTGGTTAGTGAAGAGGGATTTTAATGCCCTCCCTGACAGAGGAGAGCAGATGGACATCCTACATAAACTCAGCAAGCTAGAGAAGAAAAAATCACTGGTGTATGGAGTACCTGGGGTTATGCCTCTTATATTGAGAAACACACACCAGGAAATTCCAGGCCAGACAGGCACATCTGGCCAGAAAGGCACGCCAAGCTTGCCTTCAAACACACAAATGTAAATTGCACCTTCCCATCCTACCCCAATGCCTCTGCATGCTTTGTACCTACTCCCAAATGAAGTGCCATGCTTGCAGGACTGGATCTTGCAACTCCCTCTCTCCATTGCAATGTCTGCAGAAATGCAAAGGCCATGGGGTGCCTATTAAGAAAGCATGCAGCTAAGAAAATGCAAATGACAGCCTGCAGGAATAGGACAGTAGGGAAATGAATGGGCAGGGATGGAAATTAGTAACTGGGCACATGTGATACAGACCGAATTCTTTTCACACAAGCAGTATTGTTTTAATTTACGCACTAGCAAGACCACAAATGCCTGATGTGGATGCCAAAGCATAAATCTTGCAAGGACTTGAGGGAGGGGCAGCTCTAACTGCCCTCCATGACTCACCACTTTCCTCAATACTTTCATCACATTGTCCTTTTGTGACTCTTACAGGTAACTGATGGCTTCAGAAGGTCCATGGGATTGCTGATAAAGCATGGGATTTTGAAGTAACTAATGACACAAAAAGCAGCAAAATCTGTCATTTTCTTGCCTCATGACAGACCCAGCTGCCCATTATCCCTCCAGCCTTCTTCCTGCATTTCCTCACCCTAAATGCCATGGCTTTCTCTAAAGCCCTCTAGGCACTCCACATACTACTAACTCCTGGCTCTGACATGTCTGCAGTTTCCTTATGTGTGAGAAAAAAAATATATATTTTAAAAAGTATTATTACCCTGCTGATTAAGCAAATAATCAGCAGATGATCTATCATAACACTTCTTTTCCTTTCCAAGAATAAGCCTATTACCCAGGGACAGTAAACTGTGAATGGCAGTGCCTGCATGGCCTGAGCAGGCTCCAGTGCCAATCTGTAAGGGTCATGGGCACTCAGAGATGGAACATCCAAAACTGGCAAGTCAGAGATTCCACACTTCCAAAAGTTCTTTCCAAAGAACTGTAAAAACATTTTTCTTCACAAATCCCACAAAATGCTATTCTAAAATCCAACTGAATGACAGGGAGTAATGGAATGCCAGCTTATGAATCAGCTCCTGAGCTGTACTCTGATTTAAGCAGCTTCCAGAAGCTGCAGAAGCATAAGGAACAGGGTATGTGCAAATCACTCAGGGAGTCCTATCTCCAGGAATCATAGATTTAAGAATTAGGGGACAGACACTGCATCCAGACAACCCACCTGTGGCCCCAGCCTCTATGAACTGCCCAACTACTGGGACACCCACAGCACGCTCGGCAGTCATTGAAACTGTATGAAAAAGTGTTCCCATTTATTTTTTTTATACATTTAGTGCCTAGAAATTTCACAGGATGTACCCTGATTCTTTGTGTAGCAACCAATCTTTACAGTGCTCATGATTTCATGTATTTCTGTCATCTCCCCTGCAGTGACCTCTTTGCAAGAAGAAAGTCTATCAACTCAGGATCTTCTAAACACGATGCCATTCCACTGTCATTATGCTCTACCACAGAAAAAGTTTACTACAAGACAAACTAACAAAGAAATATCATATGAACTTTTTCTGTCATGTAGCATAAGAACTTGCTGCCTTGAACAACAGACTAATTTATTTGTCGTTTTTTCTCCTCTCCTCTGTTCTAATCTGTTGCCCTTCTTGTCTTTCAGAGGTAAATGCCTAGAGGCAAAGTTCATTGTCTTTGAGGCCAATACACAGTTGTATCATGAGTGGAAAATAAGCACTCTTGGAACTGTAAATAGTAAATTCTGTGCAGCACTGAAAACATCGTTTGCAGATCTACATCCATTTTCACAATTAAGGGCACCGAGAGTGTTGATGAGATCAATATTCAGAAGAGCTGAGAGTTCATTTCCAAACACTAGGCAGGTGTCAGCAGCTGCAGTCACAGCAACTAATATTTCCACCCCAGCTTCTAGACCAGTGACTGCTTATCAAATGTCTTGCTAAGTGGAAACAGTGCTTGCCAACTCCTTTTCTATTCAGGCCAAGTACATTTTTAGAGCCACTGTGCTCAGTGGGATTCTTTTGATCTTTCTCCAGGGTTTCAGATTATGCCCACAAGTACTAATTTGTCTCCCTGTAGTGATGAGTAGCACAGGTAGGAAGGAATCAGACCCTTTACTATACAGGCACCAATTCTGCATGCAGAGCTACGCAAGCAGAGCCCTGTATTTATTGACAAAAGTAATCCTGATAACACTGAGGCAGCAATAGGATCGAGTTGTTGCAACACTTACAGGCACAAGAGCCTACAGCAACACATGTCCTTGGGGAGACTTATCTTTTTCTCCTCTGCGCTCTCTCCCCACTCTTTGACTCTGTTGAGACAGCAATCCTTCATGACATGTATCTCTGCTGCACCCACATATGTCAGGAAGCAGAATACAGTCTTTCGAAAGTCATTTGCTAAACAGACTCTTCGCTGAAACTCGCCTGGAAATCTGCAAGACTGCAAACAGTTGGAAAAACCCTCTTGCTAAGACATGGTACCATTTGCACAAGCAACTTTAATTCCATCTCAAAACACAGAAAAAGGTGGCAAGCACAACTCTGTCATTCCAATACAGATGAACCAATCTATGGAAAGTTTAAATGACCTGTTCATCACTCCTAAGCCTGCATAAGGCTTATTCTTGGCTTGTAACCCAGCAAACCCTTTTTTTCTTGACTCATAATCAATTGTTAACAACCCCTTCCCAGAGACTGGATGACAGAGGAATTTAAAGCTAGAGTTCTCTGATAAAAGCAGTGTTGCATTCAGCACCAGATCTTCAAGAGAACAGGGTAAGGCTGACAGCACTAATATAATGCAGTAACACCAGCAATTGTTTGTACTATGGCCTCAAAAAAAGGAAAAATAAAATTCTTGCTTGCAAGAATGCACAATCACCTTGTAAAATTCTAACCATCAAGACAGCAGCCACACTCCAGATCATCAATAAGCAGCACTATTGTAAGCAGTGCTCCCCCGGGACTACTGTGAGTGCTTTGAAAACTGGCATTTGTGAAGTACATGCATCAAGGAGAGTTCTAAGATCAGATTCCCTGAAATCAGCTCCCATTTTTACTGACCTTCAAGGTCAAAATAGGAACTCCAGTTGTTTACATACGCTTTACCAGAGGGAAGTGGGTATGTAGGGCTGTCTCGGGGTGTAACCAGAAAAGTTACCTCTCTGCAGGGACTTAAGGTGTGGAGACTGCATTACCATCTGTAAACTCATTACTGTGCGTATTCTATTTGCAAATATAATGACAGGTACACCTTTCTAAATGCAGGAGACTAACACATGTTTAGCATTCTGGCTAAACCACTGAAACAAAACAACACAGCTCTGCCTTTGAGGATACAAACAACAGCACTTGGCCTCCACTGAAGGAGCTGAGAGGCTTCTGTTCAGCTGCACGGCCAGTAACTGGTATTACAGGTGCACACAATGGGCAAATTGTGCAAGACAGCAGCTCGAGGCATGCCCGTAGAACCTGCCTCAAACCTGGATTATCAAGCAGTGAGATGGTTTCTCTATTAAGAAGCATCATTGACCATCTCACTACTTGGGAGCCTGCAGTCCTCCCTGGGAAAAACCTAGCAATCGTTCTCAGGATGTTGGTCACCATTCTGAACAAAAGAGAGCATCCACAGCAACCTTCTCTGATCTCAGCAAACCAACTCCAAGCACAGTACTGGAGAGGAAAAGGGTCTCCCTTCCCAGATCCTGCCCCTCAGCCCTTTAACCTGAAGGGCTGCTGCCCCTTCCAAGCTTAACCAAGCCCTGCCAGCCCTGGAGCCGGGTCGCACAGTAAGACTGGTGACAGACAGACAAGCACAGAACCATACCCATAGGCTCTCTTGCTGATGCTTACCTGATGGAAAGGTGCAGCCAAATCCCAACAAGCCCCATCAGACCCAGCAGTGGTGAAGAAGCAGCCGGGCTGGAGGTAATGCTGCTGTTCAAGCCCTCTACTTACCTGACGCCTGGGAATACACCTGGGGAAAAGCTCTTCCCAATGATCCTGTCACAAGAAAACCCACTGCCCAACACTGACCCGCTTTGCCACCAGTCAGCCTAAGGACAGTTCCATAGGAAACCTCACTCGATCCTTCTCCAGGCATTGGAGCCGACTTGCACCTCAGCTCCTCGAGTTACAGGAAGACTTTACAAACTCTGTAACAGCCTTGTTTTCCTGGTTGTCTAACGAAAGGCTCTCGGCGTGACCTGAGCTCATCCCGAGGGTCGGGAAATAAAACGGAAGACAACTTTCATTTCCCCCAAGCAGGTGCAAAGCTTGTTCGAACCCCCCAGGGAATGGGTTTCAGTGTCCCGGCACAGCCGGTGCCGAGGGGCAGCCCCGCTCCGCCCGGCCTCGCTCCGTGCCCTCACAACGCACCCGTCGAGGGGCACGGGCGGCTGCTCCGGCCCGGCCCGGCCCCGTTCACTCACCATGGTGCGGCGGCTGGCTGGGAGCCGGCCCGACCCGGCCCGGCCGCCTCCGTCCCGCCCCGCTCAGGTAAGGCCGGGCCGCATCGCGCCTTCCCACAATGCCCCGAAAGGGAACTCCCGGCGCCTCCTCCCGCCGCTCCCGGGAGCGCCGCGGGGCACGGGCACGGCTCCACGGGCGGCACTGCCCGCCAGGGGCAGGGCTCCGGCTCCACAGCCGGGCAGCGAGGGTGCTGGCAGGTCGGGTGTGCCGAGCCCCCGCCCGCACGGGCTGACCCCACCTGCCCTGAACCGCTCAAAGAACACCTATCTCACCTCGGCACACCCGACATTAATAAAACGCGTTCATGTCATCCACTGGCTCAAGCTACACCCCTGTCAAGCATCCATGCCCTAAAGACACGGGTAGATCTATAGGCGTGATTGCTCTGCTGTCCATCTCCATCAAAATGGAGCTCTGATAATTTAAATACCTTCAATGGCTGGGCTTTGCTCATCGGTGCTTTGTCATGCAGCTGGATGAGAGGGCAAGACATCAGCAAATCCTTGTAACCTGTGGCAGGGATTTGCTGATAAGCGGCTGGTGCCAAAAGAATGTGCAACATCCGCAGACTCAGCACTTGAATCAAAAGATCTAAATCCAGGCCTAAGGCTTCTCAAACTTGTATGAGGAGTCTGATCCAGATGCAAACTACCACACAAGCATTAGAAGTGAGAAGACAGCATGCTTAAGCCCCATGTCTGTAGTCTAAAGGAGAGACATCTCCAAGAACACAGGATACATCGGTTCAGATATGAATCCCAACTGCTCAGGCAGGGAAGGGCTGTGCCCTGCTCCTACATGCAGTGGTGCATGTGAACCATCAGAGAGAAAGGGAAAGAAATCCAAGGGCCTTGGGGGCTTCAGAGATTCCCCACCTGACGTGGTGTCAACGACAACCCCTCTGCAGCCTCTGGCTTCAGAGAAAGGGAGAGAGATCCCTGGCCAAAAGCAATTGTGCATGTACAGCTGTGAGGGCAGCTGGGCTGAAATCTGCTCCCAGTTGGAAATGCAGATTTGCAAGAGCAGAGTGCAAATGCAGGTGCTCCTTATGCTCATTCAACAGCAGAGGTAATTTCTACATTTCCCTAACTGTGCATGACCCTACTCCCCTCATCCCTCCCTAAGTTTTGGGCTTGTCTACACAGACAGACTTGTTCCTGGCATCCTTCCGTGCTGATTGCTCAGTTCTGGTTTCTGCATGTTCCAGCCCCATTCTGCCAAGCAGCACATTGCACGCTGTGCTGTGATGCTGCCCTCCGCCCAGTGCTCTGCTTTCCCCTCTGGAGTGCACCAACACAAAGTACAAGGCCCAGCTGTCCCACAGATCTCAGTGATACTTCATCTGCTCACTGGCCTCTGCCCTTCCCAAGTACACATCCCGGGCCCATAAAGCAGTACTATCTCCAGAAGGCAGGAACACCTCACCCTTCATGCTGTAGGGTACAGCACACACTGTGCTGTGCTGCCAGACAGCACTGGCATCACTGGTTTTACTGGGGCACCATCTTGCCTTCAGTGAGCCTGCCAAATACATACTTAGTACAATCAGAATCTGTTAAAGAAGACCAAAGCCTTTTACCAGATTCCCTGAAAGACCCACACAAAGTGCCACAGTCCCCACACTGCCTCTCCCAGGAGATAAACATCTGCCTTCCCCACAACCATGTTAATACCACTGTCCCTTGCACGCTCTGGCTCTACCTGCTGTGGCCTATGCAGAACAACAGAGGGCTGACTCTGCACTTAAACCCCAAACACTCCACTGGTGAACGGGGATTGTTCACAGATAGCACTGCAGCTCTGGGAAAGCCAGGCCTCAGAAAACACTCAGAATTGGATTTGCCTAACTCACAAGAATGTGGATACCACAGAGCAGCTGTACTGTAGATGTGAGGCATCAATACTTTCATCTCCAAAAGGAATTTAAAATTAAGGGATGAACATACCCCTTCCTCCCTGCCTGTGTAATTTACTCAGGTGATGGACAATAATATTTTTTTGCTTAACAACTGTTTCTCAACAATTTTACTTTTCTATGCAGAAAAGGTCTTACCTAATTAGACCATAAACTCAAAAGAGACCCAGCCTGCTGATTGTGTGTTTTTGCAAGTAATCAGAAAAAAAGTGGCAGCAGCAGCAAACACAACACGCATAGAGTGAACATTAAGAGCAGTGGCCAAAGTCAGCCCATTATGGCCAATCCTGGAAGCTGGCAGAGAGAAGCCTTACAAAAACAAGCCTGCACATATAGGATCATGCCTAAATTAGATGCTTTCCAGCTCAGAAAGCCAGGCTCACTTAATGACTGCCTAACTAGCCATGGTAAGGACTTGGAATTCTCCCCTCACCACTAGCACTGTGTAGCTGCATAATTTTCTGATAAAAAAAAGATAACCATCAGTAGTTCCTAGAGTGTCACTCAGCAGTGGGAGCAGGGGGAGGCAGCTGAGGCACACACTTGTGCCAGGTGAACCAAGGGGGTGAACTTATGTCACTTAAATGCCACAACATGAACTCCTTCCAGTGCTTCCCTTAGGCCCAGTTAGTTAACTTGAACAGGAACGCTTGTGAAGTAATGCATATTTATTTCTCTAACTCAAAGCTGCTGCAAAAGGCAGTTTTGAGACCCTTCTTTTTTGGCTTCCTTTTCTGCATGGAAGGAGTATGAACATTTTCTTTCTTAATTCTTTAAAACAGGCTTTTAAGAGAGGCAAAGAGCTTTTTAGAACTGTGGCATATTTTATCTTCTTTGCTTGTATTCAACTCTCCTAGAAGCCTGTCATATCCAGAAGTAGAAAACATTCAAACCAAGAGTTACAGTGGATTCAGTGAGCCTTGTGTGAGTACACCTGATGAAAAATCTTACCTAGTCCCTAAGTATCAGTTTTGGAGGGTTTGGGCATTATTTATGTGAAAAGAAGTCATTGCTAAAATGTCAGATGCCTAAACCTGCAACAAGCTTTGTCTTGGGTCCTCCTAATCATTGCAAGCTTGTGCACTTCAGAAGCCAATCCTGAACAATATAAGAAAACCTATGTATTCAGCAATGATTTACAATTAATTGGGAGGTTATTTTCCTGTGCATTTTAAGAGGAACAAATCCTGTCAGTTTCAATTAAGAGACACAAACTACTGTCTAAAGAACAGGAGGGAATGGACAAAACCTAACATTCTCACTTCCTTCTAAACAAAACTGCATAAGCTTTCCTTCCAAAAAAAAAAAAAAAATCCAAACTACCTTTTCATTGCAGAAAGAAGCCTTTTCACTGACACTGAGACAACAAATGAGACAGAACACTGAATGCTTATTCTGATTCTAGCCAGCAGATGCTTTAGTGTTGTTTTTCAGCACCTGAACTAAGCTCATAGACTACTTCAGGTAAGTTGCCCTGTGCAAACCAAGGAGTTGAGGCTGATGAACACTCCACTTGGTGATTTTATAGGAGACCTGCTGTGCAGGTGTTTTTAGTCCTTGATACTAGGTCTGTGGGGAAAAGAAAAAGACTTTAAAAGCACAATTTAAATTCAGCTGCAGGAGGTAGCTTTTAATTACACTTCTGATCAATAGAGAAGCAACCTAACACTTGCATTTGGTTATTAGGCAGGGCTTTTACTTTTCCAGACTACTTTTCTTATGTTCCCTTTTCCTTATTTGCTCACACAATCTGGATTCTCCACAATTTAAATGCAGAACAAAGCATTTCATATCACTAGAGCACATACCAAATTGTGTATCTGGGTATAATGTATGTACAGATGTTGGTACCTTATCAGCAGCAACATGTTCAGTAAGTAGTCTCAACATTTAAGTAGTTTTAAGTACTAGAGAATTGTTAAAAATAGCAATCCAAATCATTATAGCCTGTACTGAAGTGATAGGTGTACACAAGCATTTAAAGGGTGCCAAGTAGCATTTTATTTCATTCCCCAGCTGTATAAAATTAAAAGCAGGCCAAAAGGTAGACAGGCATTACCAAAGCTCCATTGAGAACTTTTCCGATTCAGAGAAAACGTGTTCTTGTAGCCCTCTTGTGTTCAGTTGGATTAACAGCTGTTACTGTTACCCTTCCTTACCTCCCCAAAATCACAACTCTGCATGCCTTAATCACACTAGCAGTCCTTTGTCCTGTACACCATCACTCAGTTTCTTTCATGATTTTCCTCTTTCCATCCTGGTTGTAAAATCAAAACCCATTCAGGCTCCTGTGCTCCCAGGCAACCCATGCTCCAGAAACAGCAGAGTGCTCAGTTGGTATATTCATACCATAAAACAGGGAACTGCTGCTTTGGAGTAGGAGGGCTAAAGCACCCCTCATTGCCTGTGAGCATGCTGATATTGCCAGCATTCCTTCTCCATAAAAGTACTGTAATGAACACAATTTACAGCCTTGTTTCTCTTTCAGATAATGCCTGTGCAATGCAAGTTTTAAATTGAGTATCCCACAAACATGATTTAGACACGTGCAATTCTCTACCCTTGCAGAAATCACTGACATTCTCCAAACTCTGTCTATTGACAGTTCTGTTTATTCCACACCTTCCCTGCCAATCACCAAGTTATGGCTGCACTGCTATGAATGCCTAATGGGATGGAACCTTGTAACTGAGGATAAGGAGTTGTTTCCTTAACCACACTCACCTTCCATGTCTGCTGCCTTGGCCATCCTTCATTCAACCACTGCAAGAGAGATCAGGAGGCTCGGGTGTGAAGGGCAGTTGTGCTTCAAGAGCTGTTATTGCCTGTCTCAGGGAGCCAAACTCCAATATGGATGTGCTGCTGTGGAGGAAACCTGGAGAAGGAGCCATACACTATGGAAGAAAGAAAGAGAAATGAATGAGAACAGAGAAAAGGACAGCACTAGATCTGACCACCAGCCATGGCTTAGCAGCAATGCTATCAAGGCATCAGGTAAGCAGTGCACACTTGATCAGCTGCACAGGTGCACTTGAGCTTATGAAAATATACATAGAGTTTTGACAGATATACACATGTAGATTTTGAGAGCAGCTAAAAAAAGGCAGACTCAGTAGAGGTAATACGAGGCATAGTATTTACATGAAAGACAGCTCGAGTAGGCAAAGCTAGGAGCAAGTTAAACCCTAATGTATATTTCTCTATAAACAAGGTAAAGAGGAGAAAAACATGTACCTCCACAACCCATAATATCTTTATGATACAAAGCAATTTAGGAATGAATGTACCAAATTTTCTGCAGACAAGCCAGTCAATCACACCAAAATTAATATAATACATCAAGTCACAGAATATGCTTCTACTTCTTTACGTGAGCAGATTATACACTAGAAGTTGTCAGAGACCCTGGGTACAAATGTGAGTCAGAGAGCAGGTAGTTACAGCAACTTGGAGCTGCTGCTATGTTAGGGGGAAAAGGGTCATGCATAGAAGCAGAAAGCAAAATTTCTAATGACCCCACCCTTTCTCTGTTAGAAAGTATCAAAGTGCAACCACCTTGTGTGGCTGCAGTTTGTGTCGTCTGTATATATTATACTGTAAGCTGTGCTCACCCCATCCAGCAAAATTAGGTTTTCTTTGGCACCTCAGACAGGTCCAAGGCATCTCAGGAAAGGATCCTGTGGTACTCTGCAGATAAGAACCTTTGCAGAGCTCTGAAGGGGAGCCAGATGAACCAGAGAAGATGTCTGTACAAGCTGACAAGCAGAACACAGGGTAGGGTTATACATCCCTAACTGAGATCACACAGCAGTTGCTCATCTCTCAGCTGACAGGTTCATTGTGGGCCCCGGACCTGCTGCAGCTCATTCAGTTCCAATACAACATACCCAAACAAGCTCTCCCAGGAACCTACAATTTGTACATGGGGCCTGTAAAGGAAGAGCCAGAGCACAAAATGCAGATTGTGCTTTCACAGGATGGAAAAAAAAGATGGATCATGCAAATAGACTAAGTGAATATCAAGAAATATTTTATTGTACATGTAATCAAAATTTAAAAAACAGACAAGGAGGAGCAAAGGATTTCTCTAGATTCTCTTAACTATGCAGGGTACAGAAATACAACTAGGAAAGAATTAGCACATATTAGTACCCTTTGCTCCCCTTCTGCCCCAATGGAAGAGGTTACACAAGCGAGACCTGTAATGCTTCATATCAAGGCTTTTCAGGAATTGCACACTTGAGCTGACATAGCTGAAGTATCTTCAGTTTCATGAGAGTGTGCCTTCAAAATAGTTGTTTATAAACAAAACTACTCTCTCTTTAGTGGTTTGTGAGCATTACTCATTCAACACCAAGAGTATACTTGAAAGACTAATGATTTAGTGGCCATCGTTGTCATATCTGAACCAACACTATCTTTAAGTATATCAGTTATAGAAAATAGATTCCTTAGGCAGTAGAGAATATATTATCTAGTGGCAAAAACAATGTAAAGAAGCAGAGGAAGTATTCACAAGGAAGGGAGGGGGGAACTGTGCATTGAGCAAGGGCACATGGAGTAATCAGAACTAAAAAAGCTGAGTCCTGGAGTGCTAACTGCAAAGGAGTCACACCTCAGCATCATGGGTATAGGTTTCAGAATGTCTGCATTGAAAAATATGGTACTCATTGCACATCTACATCAATCTCCCAGCTTAACTCACGCCCTAGATCCTCCTAACCTATTACAGTGGGACATGAAACAATTCTAGCACTGTAATTCATGTTCTGCCTTACATGCTGAGAGAAAGAAGGCTTCTATTCTCTTCCAGAACCAGACAGGATGAAGTCTGAAAGTGAATACAGAGAATTATCAGAGCTTATTCACCCCTGCAGCACTTTCCTTCCTAGTTTAGAAGGGTGAAGGCCTTCAGAGCATAAAACTGCAACTGCTCTTCCAGCACAAACTCTCTCAACAGCTTAGAAATAAGCCTTCCCAAAAATCTAAGCTATACTGCATACAGCCAGAGTTGAATCAAATCAGTGTGACAAGTGCTAAATCCTGGACTGAAGGCAAGGTAAGTCTTGGGATCCCCACAAAAGATGGTTTTATCTTTTCTTCAGTGGCCCAATAAGGCTAGCAAATTAAAAACACGGGCCAGAGAAGGCCCATGGAAAAGCAGACAAAGTAACAGTAACTATCATATTCTGGATTCTAATGCCCTTTGGAGAATATCAGATTTTTGGCTTAAAATGCGAGTGAATCATAATGTAATAATGATCTTAATCTATTTCAGCCTACAGCATGGTCCAATGCAGATTATTAGTGTCAAGTTACAGACCTAGGACTTGAATTCACTAACACTCATAGCACCACTTGATTGTTGCTGTAAGTAAAGACAGTCTAACCTCAATTCTTCTGCCAGAAAGAGCGTATTACTTTTGATAATTGTGTAACACCACCTATTCCAGGCCAGCTGACCTACCCTTTTTTGTCCTCACACATATTGCATCTGTTTTCAGATAAATCTTAACACCTCCAAGCTTAAACTCTGTGACATATCACCTTAGCTTCCAAAGTTACAAAATAAATTCTTCTTTACAGTATTCAAATGTAAGAGATTCACTCAACTGAAACCAGTCTACTGATAGTATCTCTCACTAGCTATTTCCTTTATGTGCCAACTGCACAGTCATAAAAGCCTCACAGCTCTTCTTCGTACTTCTCAGCTTTGAAACAGGAAAGGATCAATACAGGTAACTCAGGATTAACACTCCTAGGTGCAGGGAAAAAACCAGCTGTTATGTACCTCAATTATTGCTCAGTATTTATCTGTTTTAAGCAACATCAAGACAGTATTTGAATTTATGCTGTACTTTAACAGAGACAGATTCCTTAACACTAAAGAACATCAGCCTTTCCACAGAAAAGTATCTCTAAAATTTAGCTGGCCGTTTTTTCTTAACCGTTCCTAATAACAAGACAGATTTGTTTAGGATTCTATTCTAACAACATTATAGTTGTCAAAGTACATTGCTCATACCTGTGGCCAGTCTTTAGAGTTGGTGGGCTGCACATTTTCATAACTACAGAAGTTTATCAGCTATGCTAAAACACTACACAAAAAGCCCAGGATTGTTTGCAGACTCACCAGCTACCTACATAGAATAGCTGTTCCACAAAAGTGATTTCACTAACAACTGAACTTGAAGACAAACACTACAAGAAAGCCAATAAAGGATCTTGTGTGACCAAAGGTTGTCTTACTATCTCATCTGAAAGAAGCTAACTTCCACTTTAAAGTATCTCCTCCTTCCATAGGAATAGCCAACATACCTTTTGGAGGAAATTTAGACAGTGACTGCTCATAAACATTTCAACAGAACTGCTTTTTGGAAGAGAGAATAAGTTATTTTACTATTTGCACAAATTGAATTTACTACACTCATTTTACTCTGGTAATGTTTTAGCTACAAGGTATCTGTACAAGATATATCAGCAGAGATAGCACATTGTTAACACTACGTATGTAAACTGAGAGACAACAGATCCTTCCATCCAGGTGTCATATTGCAGATAAACAGTTTATGTCAGTCTGAGAGGCTGTGGAACCACACTTCAGCACCACGGGGATTCCCGGGGAGCCCAACAGAAAAGCTGTGCTCTACAAGGGTGACTGTCCGTCCTGGAACAGCAGCAGGAGAAGAATCAAGCAACCAGTGTTTGCAGTAATATTCTTGAGGAGGATTCCATTCATTTGGTGCATATTGCTGTACATAAGGTGCATAAACCTGCCACAGAGGAGATCAGCGGGAAGAGAAGCCAGTGGCAAGGCTGCAACCAACTACTGGTGTCATGTCCCAGATCTGGAAGAGAATTGTGGAGAATTACATAGCTTTAGTGTCAGACTCACAGGTCTTTCTCCGAAAGGCATAGAAGCAAACATAAAGACATCCCTGGACACAAGGTAACAACTCCTTTTTAACCTATGCTTGAGGAAAATCTCATGAAGAGTTACACCAGCCTTACAAACCAAAAGCCAAATTTGGGGCTCAATAGTCTTCTTGCACTTCTGTGTAGGTCTGTTTTAAGAAGTGCTCTGCAATTTGTCACAAATGTGCTTAGATAAGCAAAAGAAGGACAGGATGGCACAGTCTCAGTTCTGACACACATGGTGAATGTAAAGCTCAGGCACAGCAAGATTCCATATCACTCTGAGCTCCATGTCACTGTCTCATAACAAGGGCTTTAAGTGGCCATGCTCATGGAGCTCAGAGCAAAGGAACCTGCACATTTCCTCAGGTCTGTGTCTTTAAGGCTGTTGGCAGATTGTCTTGCTGCCCATGTCTGCTGTGTTTGTTCAGAGACACAACAGTAACAGATCCAACAGCGGCACTCCATACAGTGGAGTTACAAGTCATTTCCTCAGTCAGCTGCAGAAGAACAGCCTAGCAAATACAATTCCTTCTTCCCAAAACAGATAGCTTGTAGCAACAGTGGTCAGAAAGAAAGTACAAATATACAAGAATGAACTCTATTAAATATCTTTTAGAAATGCAGGAAAGAGATGCAGTAATACCTTCACAATCCGGTCGCTCCCACAAGTCACCATTAGCCCTCTGGAGATGTCCATGGACATGTGTGAAATGTTGTGTTTTCCTTCATGAAAGGTTGCCAAGGAAGTACGGCTGCATAAGAACAATTGAAATGAAAGTCAGCCATCAGAAGAAGCTTCATGGCATCATTATAGCAGTGCAAAATAAATTAAAATTAAGTTGCTCGAGTACTAATACATCTATTCCAAGAGCTGCAGTGCCATATTAAAGGAACAGAATTAAATCAGCAAGTCATGCTAAGGCACTGCTTATGGAGTTGTACAGGTGTGACATTTCCTGGCCTTCTGCAGCATGACTGTTAATAATGCTAAAGCAGAAGTGGGACACTGAATTAGAAAATACTTCTACTCCTGGTTAACAAAGTCAAGCTCAGCTACATTTTTCCCCTGCTGGCTACAGAAGCCAGCCAGGGCACAGCACCCCACTTTTCATGAAAACCCAACAATGAAAAACACAACACAACAATAACCCCAAACACTCCCAAAATTTTCACATCTGATTACTCTGTTCATAGCAAGAGAAAAAGGGTTCCTTAATTTCTAAGACAAGTTTAATGACAAGCAAATGATGCTTTGCTTTGCATAGGGAAGATAATATTGAGCTCTGAAGAATATTCCCAAAGTTTTTAGAAAGTGTACATGAACTAATGCATATACATCCTGGCAGCTGTAATGCATTGTCTGGCACCTACTTAACAATGTTAAGTGCGAGCAATAGCTTTTAACTAAACTGAAATATTGAGACAAATATATCTCAAGTCTAGATCTGGGCTCCTGGAAAAGAAGACCTAAAAAAGGATAAAAATGTTCTAATTCCATATCTGATCCAAATGTGCTTGCAGAGGCAGATGAGGGATTTCTGCCATCAGAATGTTTGCAGTCCCCAAGGTCTAATAGCAGAGAGTCAGCTCAGTGTGTTCTGCAGCACTGTGTGGATGTGGAGCAAGCCCAAGGGTTTCTGCACACCAGCAGTGTTACTACAGTTCATTACTCCCTAATACTCACTCTTCATCCTTGATTGACTCAAAACAGGAATCACAGACACGGACCTGGAACTCAAATCCCATGATTGGGTAGCTTGACCGTTTGGTGCTGCACTTGCCACACACTGCTTGCCCACATTTTCTGCAATGATGCTTCATGGAGGAAGAAGAAAATGAATAAATAAATCACTATTCTATGTCACTTGACCACTGTACCAAGTGTCCACTGAGCAAAAACAACAAAGCTTCTGTTTTGAGACCTGTTAGAAAGCAACCTGTTAGGAAATGCCCTGCTTCTTCAACCAAAGACCAACATGTCTGGAGTGCTGAACAGTCATTTGGATCATTAACAGATTTATCTCCATACTCTCTATGTATATCCTCTTCTCCTGCAAGCTCCTTCTGGGAGAAGGGGAAAAAGAGGGTTGAACAAGCAACCCAGTTAAAAACAGTCAAAAGAACTCAGAAACAGATGAATGTCCAGTCCCTTCTTAAAGAAAACTACCTGGAAAGCTCTCACATTCTGGTGCAGTAAGAACAGGGCCATTAGTGCTTCACTGGAGTGAGCATCTACAAGCTCAGTTATGGGGCACTGTTTGTCACTTTACACAATACTTGAGGATTAGTTGTCCATAGCTACAAAGCATGGGATCATTCAGAGAAATCCAACAGAGCACAGCTTGCTTTGACCTGTGACAGAAGTCTGATGCAACATTTCCACAGAATTTGGAGAAGTCTTAGCAGCACCTAGAAGCTGTAACTTCTCAATATACCTCACTTCAAAACAGCAAAAATACCAAGAGTTGAAAAGATCTACCAGCCTTAGTGGTATTCTGTTTACATTTCACTCAAGTTCTGAAGTACAGCTAAGCACTGAAACCAGCCATCTCACCTGTCTCAACCCTATCGTCTTTGTGTCCCACATTTGCTTTATATTCCAGAAGAAAGGTTGCTCACACTTCTGACAGGAATCACTTTCGAGCCATTGAGGAGCCTACAAAAGAGCAGGAGATATAAGCAATCAGGATTGTTTCCCCTCATACAACAGTCAAGGAAGTTTGTTTTAAGAACCCAAAGTAAAGTCTTGGAAAGATTCCCTGGTTCAGTTCTGGACATTACAACAATAAATTGCCTAGAGCATAGTACAAAGGAAGTTTAGCACAAAAACCCCAAACTCAAGAATACGGTTATTGGTTACCTATAAACCTCCTACACTTTTTAAGCCCATGGAATATGTTATGTTGCTGCCTTAATGAGAAAAGTCATTCAAATCTAAGTTATTAAACCCACTGCAGGCATTCAAAGACTGCTGCTCTGGTTGTCTGGATGGCTTTTAAGGACCAGTGTCATCCAAACTGTAGAAGCTATGAGGCAGTAATCTCCTCTAAGAAAGGGACTGTCCAGAAGTAAATTCCTGTGAGTAATTATCTTTTCCACTTTCATGGGATTGCTGTCTGAAATAATTAGGAACTCATCTGCATTTTCCATCCTGCCCACAAGTTCGTTAAGCATCCCTTCTCCCACCCACACACTTTTCCTGCCATAAAAGGACTAGGCCAAATGAAAATAGAGCTTTTACACATTTCAGCTCTCTCAGATATTTTAACTAAATAAGAGACAGAAAGAGAGATATCTCTCTGTAAGAGATAGAAAGAGAGGCACAATATTTTTAGTACATAGACTTGAATTTGAACGTGTATTCTATACAACTTCATACATCTCATGAGGAAGTCTCCCTGAGACTTGACAGGAGAAAAGCTCCAACAACAAAGCATTTTTTCTTTTCAATTCGCTTACATTGCTGACAGTAAGAAAACAAGAGCATTCTCAGTTGCACCACCATGGATATGAACTGATGCAGAAAGAAAGTGTATGGCTGGGTCAGTTGCTGTGTACTGAGATCTTTAAAAAAAAAATATTGCTTGGGGACTGAACATCTGCCTTCTGAACTGCATCTCAAAATCTGTCTTTCAATTCTTTACCTGCTTTGACACAAGTTGAGAACTTATTTCAAGACTGTTGAAGCACAGTCCATTGGTTCCTTTACTGCAAGAGTTTGACTGCTTTAGATTGTTCCAAGAGCAAAGGCAACAGCCATTCCAGTGAACCTGTTGTCTCTTTGAGATAAAACTCTAAGCAGTCCCAGGTATCTCCTGCACTTTTCCTGTCCTGGGAACCCATTTACTACAATGCAGCATGGACAGCCACTAGAACAGAACAGGTTTCAATAATATCATTCAGCTTTAAAGTGTCAGAGAACATAAGGAAAGCAGCCTGCATAACTGAATAAGGAAAGTCACATTAGTCTCTGAAAAAGGGAAAAAAAAAATCTTTGCCTTGTGACATGAGCTTACCTCTTCTCGGCTGATATCCATGTTCCAAACAGCAATTCCCCCATCAGCTGAACAAGACACCAGCTGTCGTGTCAGCTGGAGGTAGCAAATAGCCTGCACCTTGTCACTGTGAACAAAACACACAATATTTACCCATGGGTATTTAAACAAAGCTTGGTTTCCCAGAAAACCCTGATTTATACGTGTAAATAAAGCTACTGAGGAAGCCCAAAACTGATTTCTAGTTTGCAAAGTCCACTAAGTAGAGCTCTGAGGATGAGTGAACAGATGCTGTCACCTGAGCACTACCCTAGCATCAGGGTGTTGCTGAGACTGTTCTTACAGGCCTGACCAGAATACCAGCAGTACAGTTCCATGTTAATATTTGTTGGCAGTAAGCCCTGATGGTGAACTGAGTGTCAGCTGGCTCAGAGTGCATGTGCAAATACTCTTCTGTGTTGGCAAAGAGAGCCACTTGTCAAAACAGAGACAATTGAAAAAAAAAAGAGAAATATTTGTTTCAAGATGCAACTAAGCAGCAGACAGAGGTTCCCCTTTTGCTAATAAATCACAGTAAGTCAGGCTGTAGCTGCAAAGCAAAGTGTGCATTCAACAATAAGACAATTTAATCCTAAAGAAAGTCATGGAATAACAAAAGTCTGCTCTAAGAAATTAAACAAAAAATCTGAGTAGTATCAAACTGCTTTGCAACACTTACATTGAATTAAAAAGTCATTCTGCTTCTCAGAACTTATTTTCCCATTCAGTACGAAGAGAACCTAACTTTACAAGTCTTCACCAGGACACATGAGGCAGCAGTAACAGCAGTATAAAGTCCTCCAGTCACTGACTTCAGTTACTTTTTTGTAACCAAAACTCTATTATTCATTCTTTAGCCATAAAACTAAATCCTCAAGATTTAACAAGAGTTCTAGGACTAAGGCTATCAGTCTTGATCAAAGGTGGATGGAGGCATCTATGGAATTAGACAAGAGGAGAACACACTATACAAATATCTTTAAATATAAACAAGAACACTACTACCAGTGCATTTCTAAGTAGAACATATCTTCAGTAGTGAACTGCCTGACAGACTGAATTAGAGCCCTGCATTTAAAAAGGGCAGCTAGTGTTGGGTTTCTGAAAATTAAAGAGTTGTTACAGACAACTACCTCAACTTCAGAAGAGGGCAGACAGGACACTTTCTCAAGTTTAGAGACTATCCATGTTTCTATCAACTGTCACCTCACTGACAGAAAGACAGAGAGAACAGGAACATATTGACGCCTATTTTATATGCATACATGAACATGCTCATACATAAAGGTTCTAGCCCTCCTCTCACAGGTAACTCAGTGCAGTATTTACACTACAGACACATGCAATTTTTACATGAAGGCCAAACCAGATGATTTAGGATTTTTAGCCACCTCTTCCTATAAACTACTTCTGTGTTACATCTAAACCACGGTAATAAGAACATATTAAACATGAACAAGAAAAAAGATTTATCAATAAAGCCTTCCTAGTACTGATTATCCTTCTTCCCCTTCAAAGCACTCAGGGTTCTGCAAAGGGTAATTTTCTCCATTATTCACAATGATTCAAGTATCTTGCCACGCTATTTAGTCTCCCTGGGCCTGTGTGTTCATTACAGGACATGTATGAAAAATAAGACTCCATTACATACTGATGTCCCTGGAGCAGCAGCGTTCGCCCCTTCCTTCCACCAATATCCCACATGATAATGCTGTGGTCAGAGGCACCTGAGAAGAGCAGCCGTTGGACAGGATCCCACCACAGGGAAGTAATACTCCCTAGGAAAGAACACTCTGCAGTTAGATACAAGGGACTGACTCCCCAACACAATAATGCCCTCCTGGAGCATTAAAGTGAAACCTAAGGTCCTTGCTTACTCCAGTAACATTCTGAAAACCTTATGGCAAAGGAAGCATCCAATAGCAAAGTACAGTCCTGACAGAGAGGCAAGGAGTACTGGAATTTAGAACAGATTGTCTGAGAAGCCAAATATAGCATAAGCCAGAAACTCTGAGTTCTGCCCCTTGTATTTAGGTAGGTGATTTTAGAAGTTGCCAGGCTGCTATGTGAGCTTTGGAAGATAGAAGTACTAACACTTGTCAAGCAGAAACCAGTACCTACAACACAGTGAGGTGCTTGGTCAGTGGCAGCAGCACAAATTGCAGTGTTCTCAGGTAAAGCAACTCCCTCACATAACCATTTACAACCTTAAAATAGCTGGATAAGGAACAAAGTGAGCAGTGCTAACTGCTGTTAGCAAATCTGCCACTACTCACTCAATTACAAAACTAGATTTCAGAAGGCCCAGTGTGACTATGGATTAGGGATAGAAAGAAATGAGTCATCTGACAGTAGCAGCCTTATAATACACCCATACCCATGGTAACTTAGCCAGGAGAATACAGGAGTAATTTTATTACTCATGCCAACTATAGTTGTGAAGTTGGGACATTTTATTCCCTTGCAGAGATCCTTCCCTTTAAAGAACCTTTCCATTGCTCAGTTGTCATCAAAAGCCTCATTAGTCCAAAACCAAGATGATGAACAGTAATTAGAGCCCAAATCAGTTCTTTCCAATGTTCTGAGTTTTGTTTTGGTTTTTTTTTTTTTTCTTGCTTCCTTTAGAGCTATGCTGTTTTCAGACTGACCCATTTGGGAACAGCATGTGCACCAAAAAGGCATTAACTTCGAATATTATCTCAGCATTACACAGAGCAGGCTGTTGTACATGATGAATTCTGGAAGTTGAGAACAAACTCTGAAACCATTTAAACTGCAAAGCAAACACTGCTTGCTTATGAAGTCACACTAAGCAAAAGCTGAAAGCAAACAAGATGAAATCAGACTTTTGAAGTCTGTCAAACACAACACCACTCAAAGAAGAATTAGATGCCATTTAAGTTCAGAGTCACTAGACCTTGAGAATATTACACAAATATGGTGGAGGAAAAAAAGGTACACATAATCTGATTTGCTTTAAAAAAAAAATTTAATTAAATAACTAGTACTATGCCAGTTGAAGAAAAATCTGTTTCTGCCCCTGAAATCATCTTTTATGCTAGCTCAATTCTTGTTCTAAGGATCACAGTCCCCATATGAAAATATATGAGCTAAAGTTGGCTCTGTGTGGACAGCACTGCTGAAGTTGGGGCTTGGAAGCCCATCACAAGAGACAGAACACACTCTACAAGAAAGTGCCACACAGACATACTACTTTCAGGCAAACTGTAACATCTACCAAAAACTTGCACTTGAACACAGACCAGTGAAAAGCCAAGAGAATCATTTTGCTGTAAACAGAAACAATCTGAAATTCTCCTTGAAAGCAGAAGAGACATTTATCACTTGAAAATCTCAACTTGCCTCCTGCATTCAAAACCAGCTATATCATTCTACAGTCATCTGTAGATCAGGAGTCTATCCAGCTTTAACAAAGCCTACTCTATACTTCCAGCTGTTAAACAAGGCAGCCTTTTCCAATGGGCCAGACTCATGACCCTGTAGTTCATCCCTACCCACACGCAAACTGTCAGCTGATTTGAAAGTTGCCAGTACCACATGGGAAAAGGCATTGTCTTGTTTATTTTTCTCAGCATATTTTTAAGTTACACATTATTCTGTGATTTGTATTCTTGCCTTACTCATTGCAGCAGACAGTGGCTCCATATTGTGTTATGGACCACTTGATTCTTCATTTGATATAAGGACTTCAGCTGTACTATAGAGGATGAAACATTTGCCTTAGACTAAGGAGTTTCTCCAATGTTAAGGAGACTGAAGCTTTTTAAGGTGGCCATCTAGTGGATAACTTGTATTTAACTGAATGCATATGTTTACTTTTATTTTTCGTCTATAATAAAAATACCTGTAGGTATTTATAAGGCTAAGATTTCTCTTCAGCAAGAATGTGTCTGTTCTTTAACAAGAAGTCAAGTGCAGCTTCCAACAGCTTATAACCACTACCCTGGACTGTTTTTTAATCCACTATCTACCCTTAAGAGGCAGATATGCAACTGAACATCTCACCCTAACTTACAAAGAGGTACCGTGTCTAGGACAAGTGGCTTTAACACAGAGTTGCTTACCTTCATGCCCTTTGAGGGTTGTGATAACTGAGCATGTATTCTGCTCAAGCTTCAGAAGAGTGATCTGTCCAGAATAATCACCAACAAATGCGTGCTGAGTTTCATGATCATATCTGAACACCAGTCAAGGAGAAGCTTCATTTGTTCGAAGAGTATTTTACATGACTTTGGCTACGGAGTCTAAAAACACTGGAAAAGAATATTTTACTAATGCCAGATAAATATTTACATAATTACTTTTAAATTTGTTGGAGACCTTTTTGATTCCTTCCTTCTCACCACACTTCCCTACATATGCAAGTAAAACTATATAGAAACAATAAGAGAAGAATTTTAGAAAGCCACTGGAGAATGCCATGAGATAATTCATGCTCTAATTTAAGGCAAGCCAAGTAGCTTCAGGCCATTTCTAGCAGACATTTTCAGAACACGTCCATGCTTCCCTATAAGATGCCAAAACTCATCAGGCTACTTGTTGCAGTGCAGAGCTCTCTACAACCATTAGGTGCTCCTCACTGGACACTGGGCAGCATTCAGTCTTACCTAGTACCTTCTCAAATAAACCCTTCATTTTCTAGCATGTTAGTAGTTGGTATCCCCAGGAGAGGAAAACCAAGACACAAGGATGCTGACCCTCCACAGCAAGTTCACCTTACAGTGGAAGTACACTCCCAATGTTCTCACTACTGCCAAGGTAAGACTGTCTCGTTTCATGTCCTGTTCTCTGGACTTCCCCATTTACCAGTGCAGGTCCTTGAGTGTGGTATTGAAAACTGAACTAATTTCAGAAAGGATTCTGTCAGTTAACACTGAGATAAAAGCTACACCACATCCTAACATGGGATCCATTAACAAGGTGGCACATTGGGAAAAAGCATTACAGCTCGTAACAATTCTGATGCTTGGTTTTTGCCATGATGCAACTATGAATTTCAGAAACCATTGGCAAGCCAATGGAACTAGATAATTTGCTGCTTTTAGAAGACTTTTGTTATTCAGAATATAAGCAAGAGGTATGAAAGACCCATGCAGCTGACACCACATAACCCAAGAGCTGTGTATAAACTTAGGTATCCTCCTTGAACCACACAAAAACCCAACAGCAGCTAGAAAAGTAGCCTCTGGTATCCAACAGAAAATGCTAACTTAAAAAAGACAGTCTACCAAAAAGCCCACCACCCTAAGTGAAAATGCAGAGGCTTTGCCATCTGATGACATTCCAAAATCTCTTAAGCCTTCAGGATCATGAGATAAACAATTTGCTTTCAACAAATCCTCTAACTCCTTGAACATGTGATCCTTTCTTCATCTTCGAAGTCCAGGCTTGCCTTATCCCCACTAATCCAGTAAAGAATAGGCACTCTGCTGTGATTTTCAGAAGCTTACACATAGGATCATTAACAAACAACCTCTATGGAAGCTCCTGATAGGGAGGCCAAGCACCTAGTACACACACCAGCAAGCTGGTTCTTCCAAACACAAATCCAAAGGCAGATCAATTACAATGGATTTTCAAATGTCAAGTTCTTCAGTAGAAATTTATTTTTGTATTGATATAAAAGGTCATGTTCTTTTCTCCATTTTAATAATAAACTGTGCCATTATTTGCAATAGCATTAGCTATAGAAGGCACTGAATTCTGTGAGGCTCAGACTGTTCATCAGACTGCTGTGAGCTGGTCTCCAACACAGACCAGCTTTAACCTATTCTGTACTGCATTCAGCTGAGGGGAGCTGCACATGGAATATTTTGTGGAACACAACTGCCTGGGACTCTAAATAAAACCAGCAATGCAACAGTACAAACCTGACAGTTCTTCAGTCAGTAAGGCAGGGTCTGCACAGATGGGAGACCTCAGAAGGCCAGACATGCAGCTGGCAACTGAGTTTTCCTCCCAGCTTCTTACCAGGACACAGGTATATAGCCACTCTAGAGGGCTTCATGTTTTCAAGAGATGTTGCTGGTCTGCTTCAGCTTTTGAATCTTGCTTCTTCTAAAACATCATTGCCATTAAACCTCATACAGCAACCAATACCTTCAATTACTGTCTGGCCACATCTAAACTGCCTCCATTAACATGTGCTAAAAAATAGGTTTAGAATTTCAAGTATTTAACTTGCTTTCAAAAGCTGTGATAGTGAACTACCTTTCAAGCTACTGGGTTTGTAAGCCTTTTATATAGGGTAAAGAATGCCTTGAAGTACTTAGAACTGAATAGGAAACCAGAGTGTCTAAGCTGCAAATGCTGCAGTTAAATGTAGTTTACGAAAGCAAACTGTACACAAATTACTACTGGTGAATAAAGTTCCAGTGTACCTGGTGGCTTAAAGATAGAAAATATTAACTGGAGCAAAGACAAAGAAATTAAAGCAGTCCAAAGGGTTTTCATGGTGTTTTATGCTCTTGAAGGACTCAAAGGCACACTGGCATCTGTTGAACAAAGTGACTTGCCCAGGCAGTCTACAGGCCAGGCTATGGATAACAGTCACTGCCACAAGATGCTACAGACAAACAGCTAAAAATTAGGAACTAGTACAGACTGGGATTTCTGCAGCTCAAGAGCTCTTCTGCTATCTAATAAACCATTAACAGAAATGAAGGTATTAAACTTCTAATGAGAACAAGGCTTAGCAGGCCTGCAAGAGATGTCACTCTAGTTCTTATACATGAGAAGTTGGGAACAAACTGAGGTAAAGGAACAAAGAACTCTTCCAGTTTCAAGATAGCATCATTTTTTAAAGGATACTGTAGACATGAAGCCCAAGAGGTGAAGTAATGTCTCCCCAGCATGCTCCCACTCCTGGTGCACATCCAGCTGATACACTTGTCATGTCCTGTGCTGATAAGCCACTCTGATGCCAGGCAGAAAGTAATGGCAGACACTCGATTCTGGTGAGCTGTGAGAAGAAAAAGATTCCGGCTATTTTTCCCCAAAAATCAAAGTGCTGTGTATTTCCATTCTAATTCAGATAGAGAGAGGCTGAAGATGATATCTAGGCAATGACCCATGAAAGGTCTTTTACCATTATACTTGCATCTAGGCTGAAGGAAAAGGTTCCCATAGTTCTGCTTAGGATTTGCTTTCTTAATAGGCAAATGAACCAAACCCAGCTTGGTAGAAGCCCTTTTCCCAGAGAGATAAGCTGAGTTCAGCCCAGACACCCAAGGTTAAGGAACTTGTGAAACCTCAGCTTCCTCTAGTTAGTTCAGGACTTCTGGGGAGTAATGCAACACAACTAAAAACTTTAACTGGTTTACGAAATGCATCTTCTCCTAACCCCTGAGAGCTATGCTCACATTCATAATTCTAAGCACCTGAAAGGATATGTAGTTCATGGCATTTAAACTGCTTCCTGTGACAGCAACCAAATCCCACCAAGTTTTGTTGAGAATGCTGCCACTAAGCAAGAAGTTACATGTGCTTTAGAAAGAAGCCTGCCCCCAAGATGCAAGTACTTCCCTTGACTGAATTGTCAAATCATCTCCCTTAGGATAAAGGGAGGTTTTGTTGCTTTAAGAACAAGGTCTTTTTCTCACAAGCAAGAACATTGCTTCTATCGGTGTCAGGGAGTCACAAGACAAACTGCACTTTGTTTTGCTACATGATCTGAAGTCTTTAAGAGCTTCCTTCAGGCCTTTCACATTAATATTCCAATTTTAACCAACAATTGAGTTTTGTATTTCTCTAAAGGATGTGTAGACAATGCTGAAATTAGTATCTCCATAAATATTAGAACCATCCCACAAACCCAGTTTCCCACATATTGGAAAAACAAGTTCTTTTTCATCCCTGTTGCTCTCCTAGGACGCCAGAAAAGGTAAGGACTCCTATCTTGAGCTCAGAGTAGTCAAGCCCATTGATTACAAGAAGTAAGGACAGAAATTGCAAATACCAAAATGAACCTTTAGAGAGCTCTTACACCAAAACTCATGTAGTACAACTACTCCAGCTGAAGAGCAAAATCTGAGTTCACTAGTTCTAGCTCATTACACTTGCAGGCTAATGATGTAGTGAACTTAATGATAATGACAACAACTTGGACTCAGCTGTCTGACAGAACATTTTTCTTATGCCAGTTATACTCCAACTAAGTGACAACTGTAAGGTCAGTCAGAGTTAAAGCATATCTGGATTTGATTAATCTGTGACTGTGTCCAGTTTCCCAAGCATTGTAGATACCTTCCCTTTACACAAATGTTAGTGTAGATAGTGGTTAACACTTTACCTGGATAGGTCTTCACAAAGTTCATCTTATTAAAGTCCTCAGAAATATGAAACTCCTAAAAGCAAAGTGAAATTGTTAGCAGATACCACAGTAGCATAAGTAGCATTGATACCCGAAAGGGAGCAGCAACCTCACAGACCAGAATCTGCATAGCAGCAGTATATCCCACAAAAAACAGGCAGCTTCTGAGGCTGGAGCAAAGCACACTGAAATAGCAACTGTCAGTTACAGTTTTAAGTGAACTGAATTTTCAACAGGGAGCATCCTTTTATAACTGAGTTTGCTGAAGGGAGATTTTACAAAGAGATAAGATTTCATTTATCCCCAGCAGGAGCAAACAAAACTATATCTTGTAGTACTTAGGATTTGCATGTTTGTGACTTCACAATAGACAGATTTAAGTCATAGTGTTCTCTATTTGATCCATTAGACTTCATGAAATTTTAGAAGTCTCAACTTGAGATTTCCAGTAGTTATCACTAGAATTCTATGCAGTTCTTTGCAGGCTATTCATAGCAGTTTTATCTGTAGAACCACTCTTTGTGACACTCATGCAGTACCCTGGCTCCTTATGGGGCAGTTATTATTTTGACCTTATTTTCATAGAGAAAGGAAACCATTAAAGCATCTGAGAGTCACAAGATTTCCCTCCTTTATCAAGGGGAGAAGAATAAAACCTAGTTTCTGTTCTGCCAAGCGTATGCTCTTCAGGACAGGAACAGCAATTACAGCAAGAGTATAGAAAGAGAGAAGAAAGAATTCCCAGCAAGAAAAGAGATGAATCCAGCCTCTTATAATTTCAGAGCTAGTGCTGAAATTTCTACATCACAAAAAGATCTGCAACAAGCAAATCCAGAGATGTGTGCATGGCAGGATACAGACAGATCCATACTCCTGGCCAGGGCCAAACTAACTGCAGTTCACAACCCCTGTCAGCCATGGCACTTGGCCCAGCTTACTGTACTCACTCCCCTCAAAACAACTTGGCAAAGTGTAATTGTTTGGGTCCACTGCTGCACTAATGGCTCAAGGGCTTCTTGAGGCTACCTGGCTCACATCTAGCCTGAAGAATCTTTGCTTTGTAGTCCTCCCACATACATCTCAGCTGAACAGCCAAGAAGCTCAGCCATTTAGCAGTAGCTGCATTCCACAATGAATGAAAAGAAAACAGACTATCAGCTGCCAGCAACACATGGACAATCTGAGCAATTCTAACCTACGTTCAGAGGAAAAGTCACAACAACTTACCATGATAGCTCCATTATCCTGGCCAACAAATATCCGTCTGCTGTCATGATGATAAGCCATGGCAGAACATGGTGCTGTCAAAAACAGCAAGTACATCACAGTATTTAAATAGAGGTATTAGGATACACATGACTTAACAAAAGTCAATTCTTTCACTCTGGACAAAAGCTGTTTAAGTAGTTTGATAGAAACTAGTCTGCATAGCTAACATCCCTTGGAAAGACAGTTCAATTGCCACGTGTGAAGCTGAGGAACATGACTACTGTAACTCAGATATCCCAACAGGAACCATATGCAAACATGATTTCCTGCCACAAGGTGCAACTCAGCAAGAGGAATTTTACACAGGCTGAAAGCTGAGCTAACAGCAACAGCTGGTTACACTTAACTTGAGCTCACTAAAATCCTCTCAAATGCAGCCCTGAAAGAGAAATATGCACACCTTGGACAGCTGAGAGTATTCTTATGTCTCAGCTTTCAGCTAATGGTTAGAAAAGCTCACTTAACTGGCTGACAAGTTATTTGCCATCATTCGAGGCACCTCCAGCTGCAGATCCACAATGATTTACCTGGTGAAGACATGGTTCTGTCTTCAAAAACAAAACACTGCCACAGATCTTGCCCACCATGCAGCTAGTTTCAAATCAAAGTCTGAGCTAGATTTGCTGCTAAGCTCCCAAAATTAAGGTCATTGAGGGAATCCAGCCCTTGGAGAAATGAGAAGGAGGTATTCCTACACACAGCACAGGTGCAAAACCCATGCTATGCCTGGCCACCACTTACCACATCCATATTGTACTTACATGCCATGGTGTGATAGATGCTGGGCCAGTACTGCCCACTGTCTCTCTTCAGCCATACTCGGATTGTCCTGTGCCATGGGAAGAGCAGAGAGAAGCCAGTTGTAAGTGCATCATCCCTTGCATCTGAATCACTTCATTACTTATGGATCAGCTCCACTCCCCTTAGCTTTTGTGCAACTCAAATATAATAGAGGAACGACATAACAAAAATAACAGTACTCAAATACTGCTCTAATATAACAAGAATATTAGCACTAAGAATAGGCACCCTTGGACTTGGAAAAGTTTTCTTCAAAACTATTTACACATGGAGTTTCAGTAAGTATGAAATGGAAATACTATTTCAGCTCACCTCAGAAATTGCTACAAATTGCATCCCTTTACCTCCTTCTTGCCTCTGGTTGACATATGTCAAATTCAAACTGCAAAAATTTTCTATTTTTGGCAGAGCAAACCACAGTTTGTTTACAGCAGATTAAGTATCTGATACATTTAAAAAATAAAAAGAATTGCCAATCATGTCATTATGGAAGTCCAAACTTTTTAATTTTTACAGTATCTCTGTGTAACTCATCCTTCAGCAAGCCAGATACTGAATATTAATAATAGAAGCACCTCATCTTCTAGACCAGCATATTACTGACATCTCCATCCCCAAATATTAAGAATCCATAGAAGACAGCCTATCTAACTCAGTCTTATTTCCTCTAAGCCATGCCTCCAATCCCTCAAGTAGGAAGGTAAAGGACAACAAGCAACATTAGCTGCTGTTGGTTTGTGCTGACCTAAATATGATCAGGATTGATGACCCAGTCAAACAGAAACTGAAAAGCTGGTGTCTTGGACAGGATGCTAACATTCTTTATAAAATTTGCTTTAGTTTGCAACCTCCGAAAATCATCTCTTGGAAGGAAAGGATAAATGATCTTGAGAACATTTAGCTATATACTACTCTGATGACTGTCAGATCTGGGGAGGAGGGATATAAGAGTATTAGCAAGGAAGTGGAAAGCTACTGTCACTTAAAAATATTCCTAAAACAGACACATTGAAGGGACTCTACATTAAGAAGTTAAGAGCACATATGTAGGCAGTGTTAAGGTTAATTAAAGTCCTCTTGAAATTTCCTCTCCAAACCACTGTTTACCTTTTTGTTACTGTTTAATTCCAAGTTCCTCATTCCTAAATGATCTGTAAATACATGCACCTGGAAACACTGTCTAGAGGCTTCACTGAGATGTGCTGTTCTACTTACTGTTAGCTAATAAAAGTTCTGATATTTAGAATTCTCTAGAAAAATACTAGGGGACTGATTAGTTAGATATCATGTAGGATCAACAGTAAAGAGTTTAATAAAAAGAACACAGGAGGGGACCAGTGTCTTGCACCAAAACCAGAACTTTTACTGCTCAAGATATAACAGTAGCATTCTAATTTTGCAATCCATTTAAAGGCTATTCTTTAAAAGACCACTCAAAAAAAAAAGGCAGAAAATGCTCACCCTTAATGTACTACTTTTCGAAAACTTGAAAGCAATACAGCTGAGCATACAGTGCCCCAAAATAATGATTTTCAGCTTTTAAATCGAGTTACTTTTTTACCAGTTTAGAGGCATATGTATGTTAGTCCAGTCCACAACATATTTTGCATTGAGACTGTCTCTTAAAGGTTATCACTTCCTCTTTACAATAATCAACAGCCTGCCTTATGTCAGTAAGTCACCACTTTAGAAAAGCAGTTGCTATTTCTTGGTAACACAAAATATGGGAAAAACAATGTTTTCAAGTCATTCTAAGGATGCTAACCTAACAGCACAGGTTAGCACCTACACATCTTTATCAGCTTTTTACTCAAACTCTTCTGAACATCTCAGATGGTGGGTTCCACCCTTACTAATTCAACTCTTTCACTTTTAGGCAAAGTAATGTAATTATTTTTTAATTTAAAAAATTACATGGTAAGTTATCATGCATTGATCAAAATCATGCATTGCTGATTTTTCAAAAGCAGACTTAGCTTCCTCTGAGTGTTGTGACTCATTGTACTGAACTAAAGAAAGCAAAGATTTGTTTTTTCTAAGAAATTATTTAATGGTATTATAACTTCTGTGCTGATCATCAATAGTACAGTCTCGCAGTGAAGTCAAGTGCCTAAGCAAATAGCTCCAGAAGTTAGCAAAATTAACTTCTGAAAACTTCTTTTTTTGGTTTAAGTAAGATTTAGACTCTCCTTGCCTCATGCTTGCAAAGATAAGCTGTCAGACAGTTTTGTGTCTAATTATATAAAGCTTTGACTGAGCAAAATTTGAAGAGATCGTTTCACACTAGTCAGCAAGTGACCTGTGCCAAAATGCCACTTCTCTCTGATTCTCTCTCCTACAGGCCTGTTTTTGTGATGCACCTCCTTATGGTTAGGACAAATTAATTTCTGAAATACCAGTTCTTAAAGGATTACAGAAGTCCTCCAGTAATGCTGCTCCCACAATCTCCTTCAACCACACAATTGTTCTATTATGACAAATGCCTTAGAGTCTTTAGCACTTTCCTCAAAACTTGGTCTTTATTTCATGGAGAATCCTGTGCTCAGTACCTGAGAAGAGCTGGCTACCTCTCACTTCTCCTTAAGCATTCCCTACTAAAAGAAAGACACAGGATTGTTTGACAGCAGTCTCAGGAAGGATGCAAAAATGCTGAAACTCTTTAAGGAGCACCTAGAGATAGATACAGACTTACAGAATTCTAGACTCAGGTCTCTGAGAGTGGCAGGAGGAAGCAAAACTTTTTTTTAAAAAATAAGACTAAAAATTACCTCCAAACCTCCCTAACATTCAGTATTGAACCAGAAGCTGCTTTCAGCTGGGCAGCATGCACATTTATAGAAGCACAATTCAAAGGGATTTTGGCATAGGATTTTTAAATGCAATATAAAGAAAGACACTCAAAAGCCATCTTCAAGCAACACTGACTGTGGCCTTACCAATTTCTAAGAGTTTTTATTGTTCTCAATCACTGTTTCATTTGCAGGGTGAGTAAGCACCCAACAGTGTTGGAGAAAAAACCTGACGTTTGAGAGCAGAGACAATGCTGTGTTCCAAAAGTGTTTGTGCTCCTGCTACACAAGCTGCCCTCTGAAAGCCAACAGCACAGGTGCCAGGGAGGGAGAAGCGATGAAAGACCAAAGCAGTCAAATCCAAACCTGTTACAATACCAGCACTGCTGCAGGTTACTACACAGCTACACCAGCCCTGTTCCCAGAACTGCATCCTCCTTACTCCTTCAAACTACCACCAACTGCTTTCCTACCCAAAAGCAACCACTGACAGTTGTTTTCCTAGCAAGAAGAGAATACTGCCTCTTTCTGGTAGTTTAACAAACTCAAAAATATTTATACTGTTATCGAGCCTGTTCCCAAAACAGCATTAGGAAATCTGATTTAATCACAGTGCAATGGAAGCTCAAAGACACAGCTGATAGTTTTTATCAAATTTCTGCTAAAATTAAATCATGTTTTGACCAATATTTAAGCTTCATAAGCCACAAAAGAAAAACCAAATCCAAAAACCCTAATACTGTACTTTAAGCAGCTATTGATGGTCACTGAACACCAGCATTAAAACGTGCCAGTGACTCCAGAGCTCCTGTTAGCCTGTAGTAAATACATTACTTTCATCTTGCATTTCGAGTCTTGTACACAGCTTATCATCCTCAGCATTCCCAACTGCAGCTGGGAAACACTCCTCTTGCCTTAGCTATTTGTCTGCTGAGAGACACACTGCAACAATTCCCAACGTTGTCTTGCAGCCAGGGTCAGACAAGATGCCAACAGGGACACAGAGATAATCATCCTTTCTAGATAAGTTCTGAGAAAGCTTCACAGATGGCAAGTGTCCTGCTGAAAAATCCAATTGGGAAAATTAACTCTTTGTCTCCTGCAGGTACTTTTGTTTCTTTTTTCATCTTTAAAACTTTAAAAAAACATCGTAGAATTTTGTTGGCATTCACAGATCTACTACAATTTTTTTGTATCCTCTGAAAAAATAAAACTATTACTTTTCATTCTAGGAAACATAATTTAAAGTAGAAAGTACTACAATGGGTAGTTCTAATGGGAGAACAATCTACAACATTCCCAGAGAAGCTTTTCCTCACTACCCAACTTGTAAACACATTCCTCTGACTGATTGTTATGAAATACTTGACAGCCTTAGCTGCATTAAGATGTAATAAAAAATACTTCAGCCCTGCTCTTAGTACACACAGCAGCTCTTTTGCTCCTTGCACTCTGCACTTTGCTGCCAGTAGCATAATCAGTTACGCAGTATTAACACCTACACCCCACTCCTAGTGAGCACTGTTTGACAACACACTGAACTGTAGGTGAAAGCTTTGATGCACTGTAGGAGGAATCCCAGATTAGAGGTGCAACGGTTTCCGAAAGTTTAAAGATTTAAGTAGTTTCTCACAGTAAGGCAGGTGACACAAATTCTGTGGACACGAGTCCACAGACTCACTTGGAAATGACACATGCCAAAGGTGGGTGGTGGCCTCTGCTCTCCTTGCACAGATCTGTATCTGACATCAAAACTTGCCCAGATAAAGATGCAGTTCCATCCTTGGATCTTATCAGCAGTCTAAGCATGCAGACTGCTTAACCTTCGGCATTAAACCTTGAGTCTAAAAGCTGGCACTGTCTGCCACAGGCAGGCCTCTGCAAGCCTGTTCCATGAAAGTCTGTGAAGGTTAAACTCTGATATGAAGTCTTAAAAATCACTAGTTCCTCTTCTCTCCTATGAAAGCAAACTGAACACAAATACAAACAATCACACCTAAGTGACTGGAAGGACAGCAAGCAGCCCATTCCCATCCAAAAGCTGTTATCCAACATGTACTGCACAAAGCCATCAACATAGGAAGAGATGACATGAACCAACCACTTTTTGACCTAAAAATAAATGCCTGAAAACACAGTTCAGATAACACCGCTGCTCTGCTGATTTTCAGCACTCATAACCTCCTATTTCTCACAAAGTCAAGCTTTTCAATCAAAAATTCATGCAAATACTAATGCAAGTTTAGTTTAAAAAGTTTTATAGTATAACAGTAAAATTATACCTGCACTAAGCTACACCCCAAAGAATGCACTTTTGTACTTTTAACATAGTTCTATTAAACGGAGCCACAGTTTGTCAAGAAGCATCTCCCATGCCTCTTCACATTTAAGAGTCGCTTCCACCTAGCACGGGTGAAATTCCATCTCTCGCTATACGCTGCAGACCCCTCACCACTCTGCTGGCCAAAACCCTCCGTACTCCCTGCTTCCTCATTTCCACTTTCGTTTCATCTCAGTAAGTGCTTAATGACATTACCAGCTTCTGTACAGACGTTTCACATGCTATGCGAGGCAGCGCACGGCTCGACTCTGAAGGCACCCTCCCTTCCAAGCAGACAGCACCGTGCTCAGCAGCTCATCACCCTCTCTCCCCTCAGATCTGCCAATTCACTCCCTGAGCGGCTCAGAGGGAAGGAGGTTTGGGACCTGCACACCGAGCCATCAGAATGGGCTCGTTCCCACCGGAGCAGCTCGGGCAGCTCTAACTCTCCCGACAGGCGGGGGAAGCAGTGACACACTGCAAGTGCTTCAGCCAACAGAGCGAAAGGCCGAGGGAAAGGTATTCCCTCACTCCTGGTTCTGCTCATGAGCTCTGCAGGAGCCATTCAGGAACAGGACGAGCTGTGCTTTCCCAGCCGCTCTGCAGGGCCAAGACAGCACGGAGCTTCTCCGCTCCGGGCGGGCCGAGCCAATCCTCCCTCACAGCTGATGGCACCTGGCACCGCCGATTTCCTTACGGCTGCAGGCCCCCCGGCAAAGGCACAGCGCACACACGGACTGCCCTCAGCACCGCCGCTGCCCCGGCTCCCACCCCAGCCCCGCGGCCCGGCCCTGCCCGGCGGGGAGCGGGCCCCGGCTCACCTGTCCTCGCCGGCCGTGATGACGCCGTCCTCCTTGGGGATGAGGATGGCGGCGCTGACGGCGTCCTGGTGCCCCTCGACCTTGCTGAGCAGGACGGGCCGGCGGCTCTGCGGCCGCGAGTGGATCTCGGCAGCCATGGCCCGTAACGCTGCGTGTAGAGGCGCCGCCCCGCCGGGCCGAGGTGTCCCGAGTAGCGGCGCAGCCCCACCGCGCGCGGATGCCGTCACGGGCGGGGCGGGCCGCCGACAGCCGTATTCACTAAAATAGAAGGGCCCTGCGGCCGTATTTCACAGAAGAGAGGAGAAGTCAATCCGGCGGTGGGGGCTCCGGCCGCCTGCCCGGGGTGCGACATGTCCCCTCCGGTGTCCCCGGGCTCAAACACGGGTTTCTGTGGCCTGGGCCGCGGGGCTGGCTGTGCTCTATCGGGCTGTGTCCAGGAAAAGTCGTTACCGTGACCGCGGCGCAAGGAGCCCAGACGCTGCCCATCCCCACTGGCATGGGGCCACCGCAAGGCAGCAAAGGAAAGGCTGCTCCCCCCGGAGTCATTAACGGAGGGATACGGCCTGAGGCAGGATGTAGAGTCACAGGAAATACATTAGCTCCTCGCTGTCTGGTAAAGCAGCTGTAATCCTTTATCCTATAAATTCTTAAGCAGCTGGATTGTGCTGCTATTTTCTCTGTGTTCACTGCATGGGAATGCTGGCCACGTAGCTGGGTAACAAACAGCAGAATTCCTCCCCTTGGTGCTTGGTTTTTGGTCTTATATCTGAACACCAGTGTTTGGCTATAGCCAACACACACTGGCCTTAACTGAACCCCCTCGCTGGGAGCTGGGTAAAGCTATTCGTTCTCTGGATGTCCCAAAGAAGTGAGCTCCAAGATGAGGTGCAGACATACCTGGAGCAGGGTGCTGGGGATTGTACCATTTAATAAGCTCTCAGAGACCATGTCACACAGCTGCAGTCAGGGAGGATGAATAAGGCTTCCCTGGGATCCTGGGGGTGTGCAGCAGACAGCAATGACCTTTCCCCTGACCTGTTCCAAGAGAGGAATTTCGTAGCTGAGAAATCCAGTAAGGGGGATTTGCTATACAGCAAAGGAAACGGACACAGGAAGAATGGGTCCAGCTTGAACCTTTAAAGACGCTTAGTTTTGCCTCAGTTTTTTCCTGCTTCCTGAGTTTTTCTTTGTATTTCTAGAGTGACTTGGCCACTGATGACAAGAGTCCAGGTCTGGCCCAACAAATCATCCCAGTCAAGACAGCAGGCAGTGGCCACTTAAACCAAATACCTGGCATAGCTGGATCTTAAATCCTTCAAACACAATATTTCAGGCCTTTACCATGTTTGCTGTGCAAGGCTTCCCTGTGTTCGTGAATGACAATGCAGTGCTTGGCCCACTGGACATACCTGTAGTCAGAATGATAATTTGTGATCAAAATGATAATTTGTGATCTCTCTGTTGCCCAGTGCTCTGGTTATTATTCAGACTTATACACACCTCTTCCTCTGCTTTTTTAAGCCTGACCTGCTTAGCTCTTGCCAGTCAGAAGTGAGTTTGGCTCTCTGCCCAAAGAGGGGAAGACTCCACATCCAGAGGCTCCACATCAGGGATTCTGAATGAATGGGCAGCTCTAGGATGACATATCCACAGGGAAATGTTTTCAAGAACTACTATCCAAAACCCTTCTTTGATGACTAGTGGTTATGAGCTTTTGTTAACCTTCCTTTCTTATCGCATGAGACATTCCCTCCGGCCTCATCATCTGCTGCTCATCATCCTGCAGACCTTGGCTAGGGACGCGTGCTGCTGTTTCAGCTTGGACGTACATCCTTCTACTCGCTCCTCCGTCTCCTGGGTGGGGACCCGCGTCCCGCAGGAGGATGTACAGATAGATCCCCGGTGTTTTCCTGCTCCGCACCAGGGCCCCTCCGTGCCCCGGCTGAGGGACCGGCACCGGGACCGGCTGAGGGACCGGCTGAGGGACCGGGACCGGGCTGCGCCGCGCGAGCACGGCCGCCAGGGGGCGCTGCGGCCGCGCCGGGCCCGCGGCTCTGAGGGACGGACCCGGCGGGACACGGGGAGGGATGAGTGTGGGGACGCGGGGACAGAGATGGGGACAGGGGGACAGATGGGGACAGGGGGACACGGGAACGGGGAGAGTGTGGGGACAGGGGGACAGAGATGGGGACAGAGGGACGGGGTGAGTGTAGGGACAGGGGGACACGGCGAGGGGTGAGTGTGGGGACAGGGGGACAGATGGGGACAGAGGGAGATGGGCACAGAGGGACACGGGGACGGGGTGAGTGTGGGGACAGGGGGACAGAGGGAGATGGGGACGGGGGAGATGGGGACAGGGGGACACGGGGACGGGGTGAGTGTGGGGACAGGGGGACAGAGGGACTGGGGAGATGAGGACAGGGGGACAGAGGGACCAGGGAGATGGGGACAGGGGGAGATGGGGACGGGGACAGCAGGGTAGGGACACATGGGAAGATGGGGACAGCAGGAGAAGGGAAGAGGGTGACGGGAATAGTGGGATGTGGGAACAGTGGAATATTGGGACAGGAAGATACAGGGCAGGGGGGAGAGAGGAAGAGAGGGATAAGAAGATATGGGGTGATGGGGACAGGGGTATGGGGATAGCAGGATATGGTGACAGGGGGCTTGGCGAGAGGAGAAGAAGGGAACATGGGGACGTAGGATATGGAACAGGGGGACATGGGGACAGGAGGACATGAGGAACCTCCTGCTGAATCACCACCTTGTGCAGAGGCCAGCCAGGCAGGAAAGTCACCTGTTCAGCCCCTCTGCTTGACCCTGGTACTTAGAGCACGCTGTTAAAAGCTACCAACAGAAAAAAAACCCCAAAAACCAAACAAAAAAATCCCAACAAAAAAGCCAGAACAAAACTACCACAGAACAGATTTAGAGGGGGGCTTTTCTTTGGTTGATGGCTTTGTTGTTGTTTTGGTTTGGGGGCATTTTAATCCCAAGGTGGAGCATTAAGGGTGGCACCACTTCTCAGAGGGACTGACAGTGCCTCATCCCCCAAAGCCCCATTGCTGCTGGGGACAGGGGGCAAGAAGCACCAGAGGTGACACAGGGCTGTGCTTCCCACGGGCATGCAGCTGCCAGCAAGGCCTTAAACAGACCAGTTGCAGGGTGCTCACCTCAACCATTGCAGGAAGGAAGAGCCCAGGTTGGTCTGATTGAGCAAAAGATATAGCCCTGCCTTCCCCCTTCTCCAGCACCTGTTCTGATTCCAAACCAGCCAGCATGCATTAGTCTAGAAAGGAAACAAACACTGCCTGTGATCCAAGGAGGCAAACGCAGCCCTTCTGTCTAGGATGTGGTGACTCACTGGTTAATTACAGCCAGTGTGATTAACTGATGGCCACAGCCTCCAGGTGCTCAGTGCCCCAAAGAAAAATCATCTGATTCACTCCCTCTATTGCACAAACACCCTTCAGGAGCTTATACACTCAATTACAGGGAACATGGTGCATTAGGAGGCCAGATCCAACATTCAAGGGAGATGCCATGGATTTAGCAACCCAGAAAGCCTTGGGAAAATAATCCTTGGATCAGGGTTGATTGTGCGTTGGCAGCATGTTGGAATAGAAATGACACCATGTTAATGCACAATGCATGGCACATGCATCTCTGACAGGGTGTAATCTTTCTTCCAGTCTGTATGAGTTATCCTCACCATGGCCTTGAAAGCAAAAATTAGCATCCCTGGGGACTTGAGCATGATCTGAAGAGAGGACAGCACAGCACTGAGCTAGCCATCCTGCTGTGAGCTGGCAATACACACCCATCACTACTCCAGCAGCAGCACAGAAAAGTGTCATTTAGTAAGTGAACAGTGCTCACCTGGCCATAGCAGCAAGCCGAGGAACAAAAACAAGGAGAATGCACTCTGTCACCAGCACCACCCTCCACGGAGAGGAGGGCAACTGCAGCTTCTACCTTTAGGTTCCCCTACAGCCTTTGATAGGGGCTGATCTCCTCCTGGGTGTCAAATCCAATACAAAACCATCACAGCTTCCTGGCACCACAGTAAAAATGGAAATCATCAGTATTAGACTGGTTTCAACCACTGCAGGTATTGATATCATTATTAGTAATAAGTTCACACAGTTTAAACTGGTGGGGCTAAGCCAAAGGGCTTTTAGTTTCTTTGAAGCATAAGGGACAGTTTTTAAAATGTTGCTTACGAAAGAGATATTTGAACTTCTTGCTCTTTTTCATCTTTATTAAGCCACATTGCTGCTGGGAGGCAATGCAGCCATGTTTTTAAGGGAGAGGTTGGTGTCAGAAGAAGGCTGCCAGCAGGCAATATGCTGTCATGCCAAAGGGTGAACAGCAGTTATCCCTTTATAAGGGCTGAGGAACTGGCCCTTCCCTCCACTCTGTACAGCAAACAGGATTTGAAATTAACAGTGTTAATGAAATGTGGAAGTTGTAAAAGAAAACAGCCTTTTTAGAGCTCTCTGAAGTTAGAAAAACAAAGTTAAAATGGTTTGGCAGATTAATAGCCTGCTATTTTACTTGTTAATTAGTTCATGACTAACTACTTTCTTCATTACATACCTGGCTCAGGAAATGTATGACAAGGTTTACCAAACTCTTTCTCCCTACTTATTCTCTAGGCTAAAGCAACTGTAATCACAAGCGTTTTCCACAGTCATTCCCTGCCCAGGGTTTCAGTATTCGTGCTGAAGAGCAATCAGTCTCTCAGGGCTTTCCACCAGAGAACTTTACACAGGATGTGTTATCCGTGCTTTTAAAGATGAGAAACAGGCATCTGTAGAGAGCAGCTAGGAACAGCAGACAATGAGACCATTTGAGCAACAATTCTGCAACTCCTGCTTGAAGTTACCCATCCATTATCACAGTAAGTTAAGCTTGCACCTTTTCATGGTCTCTGCTCTTCTTTGAGGATGGCCCCTTCCCAGCCCTCCTACCCTCAGACATCGAAGGGTTCAGGGGCCCAAAACAATCTCAGCTTTATCAGGATGACAAAGTTTGATGCATGCGAAGCAGTAAAGGAGGAATAGGCTGAACCAAACAGCATGAGCATTCACCTTAGACTTGACAGCCCTAGAGACAAAGATAACTTTAAAAAAAAAGAACATGCAACCTCTACTGACTGCAGATTCCCCAAAGCCTTTCAAGAGCAGCTAACAGACTGCCACACTAAGGGTTAACAGACTACAGTAAACACTAACTTAATGCTAAAACATCACACTGAACTCATTACTCTGTCAAGCAGGACTGGAAATTTGATATTAATCAGCTCCCAGGATGGAAGAGCAGTGTTTTTACTGCACTAAAAAAGAGAAAGCTTTCAGCAGCTAACCTGACCCCCACCTTCCAAGGCTTTTAACTTATTTCGCTTCACGCTGAGCTCCTCTAACCAGTTTATAGACAAATGCCACTGGCATCTTAGTTCAAACCTGCATTTTAAGTTTTCTTTTCCAGCACTGAAATAAAGTGCTGCCTGGGAATGGCAGAGCTGAACTCCCTTTTTTCTGAGTGGTGACATATTTTACCCTTGTACTGCAGAAGATTGAAGCTCACCAGGAGTAGCTGCTACATGAGGTGTTACCCCTCAATTTGCTCAGAGCTCAGTTTGGACAGGTAGTCCCTGGCTCCAGACTAAATAATCCTATTCACCTCTGCCAAGCCACCCTTTCACTGTCCACTTTTGAGAAAAAGAGAAAAACAAAACAACCCAGTTACTCACTGTTCATGCTTTAAAGTAATCATCTTATTTTGCAAATTATTTCAGGACTAACAGAAGGGACTGATAGTTGTTTACACAGAAACTCTGCTAAGGCAAAACTGAAAGCTTATGTCACTGCATTTTTTTCTTGCTCAAACCTAATCCCAAACCTGCTTGCTGCCCAGAGCAGACACTGCTGCTGTGTGTCAGTCCTGTGGGAGTTCAGTTTCAATGCCAACCCTGTAATATTTGAATTCTTAACACAAACATTAAATAGAAGCAACTGGAAAATAAATTCTCATATTGCAATTTTATTTTGGTATCAAAACAGCAGCTGTTACTCTGAAATACAATCCTACACTGCTCCAGAGCCCAAAGATGACGTCTTGCACCCCAGTAGTCAAAAAAATACAATGTGTGTGTGAATTAAATCCAGCTCAGGTCCTGACTCTGTAGTTTCTGAGACAAGGTTTTTCTATTCTTGCAGGACAAACCATATCCAAGATAGATGCAAGACAAACCAATGCAAATGTCACTGCAATTGTTTACAACCCAGTAACTGTTCTGTTGTTACTTGTGCTCCTTACCTCCATGAGATGCAAGGAACTGAAGGCACGTGTGGCTGGGTTAGCCAGGAGGGTTCTCCTGCCCAGAACTAGAATCTTCAGTTACATGAACCCCAAACTTAGCTATTTTTTGGTTGTTGCTTTTGTCCTTTTTTAATTGCCACCTTCAGGGTTCACTTTCTTTAAAAATAGACAGGAAGACAATGAGGCCATGCTAGTTTTTCCATTCACCTATTGCAGGAGACCTAGCCCTCAGCATGCAGCAGGAGCATCTCTTTCTCTGCCATGGATTGGGTGAGTAGGCAGCCAATACATCCCATAAAACAGATTTATACTTCTTGATGATTGCAGTGTTCAACTCAAGCAGCAAAAAGAGAGGCAAGCAGATTGGCTCAACATCTGGCAGCATATTATGAGCTCTCAGCCCAGGGTTTGGACTGGCTTAGGACTGACCATGCTCAACACATTCAGGCATTTTCAGCTGGAAGCATTTTCTCTTCATGTTGTTTTCTTACCTGACCAAGAGACTCAACACTTATTCACCCTCCACTCTATGGACACATGCTAGTCATCTATTTCCACCAGGGTTTAGTCTGCAGGAATTTCTACCCCTGAGACCAGAAGCCTCTTCTCCCTGTACCCTTCAGAGCTGCCAAAGATTTACCTCACTCACCCAAATCCCTCAGTTGCCACAGAAGCAGTACAACAAAGAACCATCTGTGACAAGCCAAAGGGATTTACTGCTTACCTTTCAGAACAACTTTTGCACTCAGGAGTACTGCAAGGGGCATGAAGAAATGCCCATGTGCATATAAACTGCACCACAGGGAACAGGAAGAAAGGCCCCAAAGGTATACTGAGATGTTCTCACAGGGCAGTTTTCAGCAGCAGTAACTTGGGCATGCCAAAATAAGACTTCTCTTCAGATACCAACCTACAGATAATTCATCCACAGAAAAATGACTTCAAAAAAAGGTCATCAGAAGCAGGGACTAAAACAAGCAAGCAAAATCCAAACAATTCAACAAATGCCACCATAAAAAAAAAAAAAAACCAAAACCAACCAACACTCTCCTACACACAACAAGAAGGTCTCACAAAAAATCTCCCTCCTTTCACCCTTCTTAAATCTCCAACACAATTACACAGGGCTCAGTTAAAAACCCAATTACACAGGGCTCTGGACCCCAATATCTATCAGCACACCCACAATCCACAACACTGACTGTTCATAATGCAGTTTTATTTTTTTCCTTTGTACAAAAACAAATATAAAATTTAAATCCAATAGAAAGTGTATACTAGCAATGACAAGTTTACATTACAATGAGACAGGACAATGCGATGTGTATTGAACACCACATTAGTTTTAAAACTCTCAGTGATACATGCACTATATAAAAACTGATAGAACTTTTATTCTATTTCTACCAAGAATATCCAGGTACCAAGATACTCAAGAACCAATAGTAATCTTGATAGGTGGTATCTACAAAATTAGACCTTTTCCACACACAAGAAGAAACCAACATTAATAGAAACATTTATCATTCTTTGTTAAAATCCTCTCACAAAAAGCCATACATAAAATTCTTAGTAGATACAGAAAAAGCTCAGAAGCTGTTAGCATAGGTAACCATTCAGTAGTTTAGAGAATCTTTTAGACATTTTGAAGAGTTACTGTAGTTCTCAATCTGTATTTTCCCCACAAAGCCAGAACTATGTCGACTCCTGTTTCAAAACCTAGTCAGTGGTTAGAACTAGTTCTTGAGTGAAGTCAAAGAGTAGTGTACAAAATATTTAACAGAACAGGGGTGCGCCTGTTTACTTCGTGAAGAAAGTCTTTTCCACATTCAAGGTTTGTTTATTTGTCCCATAAACAAGATTGTACCTGAGGGATGAAACAAAAACAAGGATTACCATCATCTGTAAATAGAGTTAAAACTTTTCCATGAAAGCACTAAGTCCACAGAGCACAGCCAAGCGACCTCATCAGTCTTGTCCAGCCTCCCTCAGGTCTGCGAGCCCAGGGCAGTGCATGTTTGGATAGGGGGCCAGCTCCTATTTCTAGAGACACACAGCCCTGTTGATGCTCTGTGGAGCTCTGGGATGGGGCCTGCTGCCAGCAGCCTGCTCTTCCCCTAGTGCTGGCAGCAGCACCTTGTTCCCCACTGACTGACATATTGATCACACCCGTCACTGCAAGAAGGGCAATTCTCCAGGACAGTCAGCCCATACTGCAAAGAAGCAATGACCACTATATTGGAACACACATGTTCAGAGCAGGCTGGAGCAGCACCCTGGATACCCAAACCCTTATTCTGCTTCCTTATTCTGCTAACCCTTATTCTCACTATCTGACTATCCAGAAAGCTGGGTCCTATTCACCAATTCACTACAAGTAAAGAGTTGTCTCCCCTGCACTCAAGGGAACTATGACTTATTGAAGACTCTTCTTGTATAGCCACAAGCCTGCCATGCTTGTTTCTGTTGACAGCCAAAATATATTTTTTCCCTGTTCTAAGCTGTATTCCCAATAAAATAATCTCAAATTAAAGGCATAAAAATGCACTTGCAGGATTTTTTTTTTTTAATAGTTGTTCAGTAACTCCAGACTTCTTCTGTCACTATTACATAGCTGATACTCAACTTCTAAACCAAAAAGTACTTACAGATGCTGCTTACCTGTAGGATTGTGCCGGATGAAAAATACAAATGGTCTGTCTACTATGAACCACGGAGGAGATGACCTGGCTATTAAAATTGCAGCTTGCAAAAAAAAAAAAAAAGTTTAGAGTGAGACAAATCAAGCACCATAATGCACTATATACTTTTTGAAGTAAAGTTTCCTTGTACATATATATATGTGTGTGTACATATAGGTTTGAATAGGTGCAGACAAATGCCTAAAACCTACCAACTTGGACATTGAAAGCCACACAGGTCAGATGATATTCTTACAGGAAGCATTTAAAAAGATGTAAGACTCACAGAGCTGGAAGTCCTGGGTTGTTACCCAAAGGCTGCAATAGCTTACTCCCCTTTGTAACCTGGATAGCCAGAACATGCTATCAGGGGCCTGATAGGAAGTCTATGGTATGAGAAGACACTTCTCTAGAAGTAAGCCTGTTAATATTCTTTACAGCGATTAACACAGGCAAGTTGAGATTTTCCTGAGACATTGCATAAAACCCATTAACTGATCTGAGTCAGAGCATATTGCTGCAGTGATCTCCAAGTGGGCTACCTTTGCCTAGTGCCATAGCCTTCTAATGGAGTTGTCCCAAGTCTGACAGTTATCAGTATGATTGCTTACTTGTTGCTGCAGAAGCTTTGGTTCCATCTTCACTAACTTCAATTTTTGTCTTTTGCAGAACATTAGATACATGAAGACCTTCTGCTCCTGAAAGACCCAAGGAGAACAGCACCTTCAGCAAAATTCACTGAGAGTCCTGAAGTACTTTGTAGCTAAGCAGCTCTGTCAGCATGGCTCAGAATACTAAAAGCTACTACAATCCCGCTGGAACCCCAAAGCTGCAGTGCAGAACAATACCTTTGAATACAGTCACTAAGTGAGTAATTACAAAAATAGGGAATAACCTATCTTACTCCTCCTTCATCCCCATTTACTCAGTTTTCTTATTGACGGTTTAAGTTAGAAGTGCTCACATGCATTTTTAGTTTTAATTAAAAAAAAAAAAACTGAAAAAATTTGCTATCTGAATTTTTAAGAATGTGTCTCAACATCAGGGTTAAAAAAAAGAACTTAGCAACATACTTTGCTTTCAGTGAAACACAGGAAATAGTTTTCATATTAAGCCAGCACAAGGTTCGTTTTTTTGTTAGACAGTTCTTTAGAAGCTAATCAGAATTCTAATGAAAGCAGAGAAGAGAAATGACATATTACAGCCATGAGTTCAAAAGTGTTTAAACCCCATTTTCAGATACTAATATTTACAGCTCTGAGTTGGTCCAGTCCCTTAAAGTGTGAATGTTTTTCATACATGCTTTCTTACAGCTCAAGAAAACGTCACTAAACACTTCAGGGAAGGTTGAACACTGTAGTTGCAGTATTTGCCACAGATTAAGGTATGCACCTGCCTAAGATTTCAGACAGTACTTAAGACCCTCAGGTTGCAATAGCAAATCTTAAGAAGCTGACCAGCATGATTTACTATTGTAATGTAAGATAAGGGAGAAGAAAAGCCACTGCAATGCCAAACAGAGGCAAGCAGTCATGCCTGGCTGGCTACAACATAAAACCAGCTCCAATGTCATGGCAACACTTAGCCAAGAGAAAGCAGACAACTGCATTGGTAAAGCAGCACTTTATTCAGAGCTAGCAACTATGAAGGATCACCATGAATTAAATCAAAACTTACTTGTTATTTTTGCAAAGTTTGCCTTTGACTGGTCAAACATATCTGTAATACCAAGTGCTTGCAGAGGTTCCTTTAAGTCTGTTTCTGCTTCTGCTGTAAATCTGGTTGGAACAAAAAAAATGCATCAGTATTATGCAGGGAAGTCACCTGAAGTATTTCTTCACCTGTATCAGATGAGATACATATAAAACACTCCCTGAAGAAGGAATGGATTATATAAATACTTACTTTGGTAAAATAACCTGCACTCTTTTTGCCACCATCGTTGTCATCCAGCTTCCTATTGTTTTTGTGCTGATGTGGGGGATGATAGCAGAGAGCGGCGTTGTGCTTTCAGTGGGGAGTGCAATCAACATGCTGATCATTTCCCCATGGTACGGCAGCTCAATAATGTTGTACCACAGCTCGTTTGGAGTACTTGTAGTGCCTAAAAAAAATAGAAACAAAAACCCCCAACCTAGTGAGCCATAGCTGTTAAAGCCTTAAATTTCTACCTTAACACAACTACTGCTAGAAGAGCTTGTCAAGAAAGCTTTGCCCACATTTCAAAACCAACTCTAATGTCCCAGACTTCCTGCTGGGCAGCCCTTCAAAATGCATGGGCTTTGTACAGATGCTAGCATGATATAAAACACAGACAGGATGACACCATGGAGCAAACACTCATTTAGCATACATACTGTTTTCCCTGATAAATGTCATCAACCCAGAGCAGCAAGCCAGCTGCATTAGAAGTGACCAGGTCTGTGAATTACCTGGATCTCTGCTTCAGATCTCAGCTGTACCAGAACCAACTGAGAATAAAAAAAAAGCAAGGAACAGCAGAAGACTATCTTTCCCAACTGAAGATACTTTGCAGACAAGCTTGTTCCTCCAAGAGTTATTGCAGGACCTCCTAGTTCCTGTCTGAAGTAGTTTGCTGCATTTACTTAATTTTCTTGCTAATAAGGGTCTGATTAGGAAGCAATCTGAAGTCTTTCAAGACAGTGGAAAACATCCACTTTGAGGCAGTGCAAGAGGCCAATTAGATGAGATGGAGGGAGATAGCAATACATCCAAGTTACAGCACGACTGTCTTTGAGCAACCCTCTTCCCCCTCCAAGCTCCCTTTGCTTACTGTGGGATTTCTGGCGTGTGGCTGGGAAGCAAATGCTTTTTATAGTAGTTTCAAGTCAAAATTTGTCAGTTTAACTACAGACAGTATTTCAGGCAAGGTTTTAGGATGGCAGCAAGATCTTATTGTCTTTCCTCTTTCTTCATCTAAGTCTGTACTTGTCAGCCCAAGCTAAAAATCAACAGCTTCATTACAAATTAAATCTTGTCGCCAGAGCCATGAAACCTGCCCTAAACTCATATTGCTACAAAACCGGCAGTATTGTACCTCTGTTTTGCAGTAATCACATCAAAGTTGGCAGTTTCACTATTCCTTTTATTATGGCAGTGGTTCTCAGGCTCGAGCCTACAGATCTAACACTGGTTGCAGAAGTCAGCTCCAGGACAGTCACACAAGGCAAACTGTCCAACAGGTAAGTGCTGCTTTCCTGATTTGCTACATGCTGCTATCATTACTGAGGCAAACTGAACAGGAGGGGAGCTCAGCTTCAGTCAGCTGACACTTAAGATATTTAAACTTTTCAAAATCCCATTGCAAGCATGGATAAAATAGAAGCCCTGTGTTAGGAAATCCAGAGCTACAAAAACTCAAGTGAGTAACTCAACAGTATTTATTTTGTTCCTTTTTAGCCTTAATAGTTTCTCTAGCTTAAACACAGGCCAACATAATGGATATCATAACCAGCATCAGAAGTCAAAAGCCTTCAAGAGAATAGTCTTACTAAACCCCACCTTAAGTTATGAACTTCTTTGAAACTCCAAAATTAGTATATACTGCAGTAGGCTTCCCTATCTCCCCCAGCTCACACTTCCAGCAGTTCAAGTATTACATTACACCTGCTCTAATATATAGGTTTGGAACAGAGTCACAGCTGTTTACTTCAACATAAATCTACTAGTATTAGTTGAGCACTACTGACAGTAAAACTAGGCATTTAAAAGCACAGTGTGTCTTGCTTCTGGATTTATAGCAAGCTGTAGTCTCAGGCCTATTTCTCAAGACTGAATTTAGCACACATGGAGCTAAGTTCCAGGCAGCACTTCCTAGAAGGATACAACACAAGTTTTTAATCAGAGCATCCATCTTACTTTGACCACTAAAATCCCCAGAAGGCTGCAAACTGGAGCTCTGAAGTACACTGTCAGTCATATCAAGCTGCTGGTGTCAGCTCTGAGAGTCTCTGATGGAAGTCTGGCAGAACCTGCTGAACTCCTTTTCACTTGTGACTCAATCTGAAGAGCAGTTTCACACGTCAGGAGATACAGCCAACGTTCTAACTCAGCTCCTCTGGCTCCCATAGGACTGGAGACTGTGCAAGTCCCATTTCTCTATCTGCAGTAAAATAGAAACTGATTCTACCCCAATCTTTCTGTCCTATACAGCTCACCACCAGGTAGACCTCTACCATTCTGCCTGTTGGCAGCTTTTTTTTTATTCTCAGCTCTTATAAACACATACTTTTCTTTCTTACAGCAAAGCTTAACTAACATGCAAATTTCTCAAACTTCCCCTTTTGAAAGCAAAGGATAAGGCAACACTTGGAAGAGTAGCCAACCTTAAGGCAAGTAAGTACATTGTTAAGTACCTTGCCCATGCCTCAGCAGCAGGAGACATTTCTGTAACAGAATCCATCTACACCAGCTACAAGAAGCAACACCATTAAATACCAGACGCAGAGCAAGCTCTTGTTTCAGTTTGAAAGGAAAGAGCAAATTCTACACCCATTAGTGCTGGTAGTGGGAGTCACTGAGCTTACCACAGCGGAAGATGGACAACTGAGACAGCATAGGAACTTGGTAGGTCTTCCCATCAGCTCCATAAAATGGGCGTTTCTTCGTATTTTCAGGTCGAAATCGTGATTTCCATAAGCCCTTGAAATATACAGCATTCACCAAAACCAGTCTGGTCAAACTGCCTTCAATATCATCTGGAGCTACAACCTGATCAATCATACCTAGAAGAAATAAAGGAATTCTTGAGTATTTGCTGTCATAACACTGGCCCAACTGTTTTTGAAGAACCTGATGCATGTATTACCTTAGACCCCTTGACCTGTGAGTGTGCCAGCTCCTCATGGAGCAAAATATTTAAGATTCATAAAGTCAATGACATTCTTTCACAAAAAATAAACTTCTGGGATAACTAGAAATAAACATATCTTGCTAACTCATGTTGTAACAACTAACAAGGCTCTACCCTTCCCAGAGCATAAGCAGATCTAAGACTATGTGGAATAGTTTCAGCTGAAACACCTTCCCATTCACACACTGCTTGCAACATTGCTATGCAAAACTGGTGATGTGGTCGAGAAAGAATTTGACAGCCTCATTTCACAAATACCACATCCAACATTGTTAACACACTCCTCACATCCAGGAGGGACTTGTTTAAGCTCCACAAGGTACCAAACATGTAGTTCACCTAGACTGGGAACATGCTGCAAAACGTGATCTCTGGCTTTAGTGTATTTAAGCTTGACAATCGGTTCAAGAGGCTTGAAGCATGAGGAGTCCTGTCAAGGCAGGGTTAATTAAGAATCCTCCACTAAATGAGAGTCCTAAGAACAAGGTCATAGGACAGTTCAGGGCAGACAAAGCAAAAGCTGAACTGCCCTATAGCTTCCCTTAAGTCTGATTTACTGAGTAAAACATCTGATTTGCCTGAAAGCATCTATGTTTGAGAAAGCATGGACCCAAGACAACTGTGCTTGGACTTCTCACCAGTTACATGAATGCAAAGAAGAGTAAAAGCTGCTCTGATCCCTTGGACAGATAGGCACACACCCCAAACACACCCCTCCCTCCAGGCCACTACACAGGGACATTTGCTGGGGCAACAAGACTGCTGGTTCCTGACCCACCAACTCTAAAACATACTAATGCCAGCTAAAAGGCAGTTTTGAGCTGCAATACAGAGCTTTCTTCACCTCCCTATCTTTCTCCAGTACTTCCATCTAAATTGGAGGTCTCAGATACCACCCTGCCATGCACAAAGGCACTCACCAATACTCACCCCTTGTTTCATTTTTCACCCATTGGTTGATGGAATCACATGCTGTGTTTGGGTCCTCAAAGTCCACACTCTTGACACTGCACTGAAACACCTCTTTGTTCCTTGTAACAAAAGGCACTTCCATTTTAAAGCCACTCTTTGCAAAGACTGCATTAGCAATTGTTACAATGTCTTTATTCTTTTTTGAGACTATCAGCCTGTTTATCTTCTTTAAGGCTTTACCCACTCCTAGTTGGAAAAAACAGCAAATTTAATTTAGAATAACATGAGAAACTAACAGTTACTTTATATGCAACTATTAATGACATGAAAAGTCAGACATTAAGTGCTGGACTAGAAAAAGAAGACCAAAGCAAGCATTCTGAAAGGACTTCCAAAATACCCATTTCTCATTTCCCATCTGCATAACACTACTGATTCCCAGCAAAAACATGAACCTCTACTACCATGCCTGTTGCGCCTCTAGCTGTCTGCTCAGAATGCTGCGGACCGTGCTTGGGATTACACTGAGGCTCAAATATTAGTGTAGAGCTACAAACCATGCTCTTCCACAGAACAAACTATTCCAAAAATATTTCATATCACATAAGCCAGGTCACTTGTCAGTTCTGTGGCAATGACAAAGAAAGTCAAAGGGTTAAGCCTGCTCACTCTGAGAGCTCTGCAGGATTTGCATAACAAATGGTCTTGAGTGTCAGAATGTAAAGCAAAAATTGTTTCCTTTACTTCCTTTCCATTTACTGGAGAATAAAGGAAGCTGTCAAGAGTTTTATAATAAACTTCCAAGTTGAGTCTTAGTTTCCTTAAAGACTAAGTCCTGGCCTAACACATGAGCTTGCCTCTAAAAAAAAGGAAAAGATAAAGTAGTATGTTCCAGTGCTTAGTCAAGATCCTTAGGACCTGAAAGCAGATTGTACAAAGTGCTTGCTAGCTCCCTCACTGTGCGTGAGAGAAAGCATATGGCAGCACAGAAGAACTGCTATGTTCACCATACCCAGTTCTCCCATGTTATGCCTTATCAATGAGTGCTTGTCTACACAGGGAAGCTACTGCCAGGCTGGCAACTTCATGTTCAACCATTGTATCAAACAGTATCCTTGGGTGCCTGGTATTACAGGTTCCCTCCTTTCCCCAATACAATTCAGGCAGAAACATCTCCTGACTACTTTCTTATGTAGACAAACAAGAGATATGAAAGGAATAAATTAGTTCAGTTATTCTCTTAGCTGCACATAAGAAAAAGCCTCAGATGGCTTTGCTGTTTCATGTATCGCAAATGCTTTAACAGCACCACTGGTATGAATTTCTACACGTTCACTCTCCAATACTATGGGCAAATTCTTCTGGAGAACATACCATAACAGAGGTTCTCAAACTGTATTCTGTGGACCACTGCTGGTCCACGGAGCACTTGCTGGTGGTCCGGGGAGAGCTGGCTGGTTTCATGATGCTGGCTCTCCTCTTTGCTTCCAGCTGCTAAATTGCATTAAAAGACAGCTAAAGACAAATTAAATACTTTTCAACTATTACCCTTCCAAAGAAGAGGTTGCTACAGTTGTCAAAGGACTTTAAGGTAGTCATGAACAAGAGCAGAGGAAACCTGTGCAAGGGCATAGGTAGCATCCCGTAACAAGACTCTAACCAGGTAGTGGCTACCTTCTAAGGCATTTGAGAACCTCTGTGTCTCACAGTTAGGATTAGGAAGACTGAAGGCCAAATAAAACCAATTGATATAATGCTTTAACATTTTTGCAAGTACTTAAGATTTTGAGCATTCACATGTTTCTAGAGCTGATTATCCCATGAAGAGATTTCAATCTACAACATTCAGATGTTAAGATGTCAAATCATTTTGTTGTACTTTAAATCCAGGACCAAAACAGCAAAGCAAATGAAGACAGGCCAACATGTTATATGACAATATGTTATATGACAATACTGCTCAAGATTTAAATGTGCACTTACCTCCTGGAGGGTTTTCTATTCTTGGAAGTAAGGCAGAATGCTGGCACTAAGATGTTAAGTCTTGCTGGCAAACACTCACAAAAATAGCATGCAAATTAAAGCAGGAAGAATCTTCAGCCTACTCCCTCTGGAGGGGCAGACATTGGCAGAGGAATATGAACAAGATGCATGCAGTGTCAGGCACAGGCAAGCAGAAATGGCTGTTTCAAGAAGAGGGCACAACAAGAACTACACCTACAGGGATTCTGACAGCAGAAACACACAAACAAAACTGAAGAGCAAAGTGAAAGTATCAATTGTATGGTTAGTTTGCACTGCTTTCAGTGAGGTGCCAAGAAATATCCTCTTGCCCTGTTATCTAAGGAGTGGCACATTAAAGCTTGTTCAGTACAGCCTGAAATGGAGTACTGCCACCTTCCTGCTCAGAGCTAGCACTGGACCACCATCCACCCTGTTCTGAAATACCAATTTGGCAAGGACAAAGGCAGTTCTAGCCAGGGCCCTGAAGCCATTAACCAAGCTATTTATAAGCCAGTTTGGGTATACGTACATGCCCATGCTCAAATTGCCAATTAACTTCAAGCATGTCCATTTTGTGCTTTGGTAAACAGTTAATTGGTGCATGATGCAATCTACCACACTTTGAAAGCCATGTCATACATCATGAAGAGTCTGACAAAACACACCCAAAACCACCTTAGGATCACTGACCATTTACACTGTATCTCATCATAGTTGTCAGCTGCTTCTTTGTCTTGCCATCAGCTCCCAGCTGCAGCACCCCCAGGACTGATGCAATCCCATGAGGAGAAACAACAACATTGTCCTGAGGCTTAGCTTTCACTATTTGATTGAAGACCTGGATTCCAACATCGGAGCTAAGCTCCTCCAGAGGATAAAAACTGAATTGAGAACATGCAGACATTGACGTCCCAAGAACAAAGAGGAGTGAAAAGTGCCAGTTCATGATTTCTGGTTGGAGATACCTGTAGGAAAACAAGAGGGGAGAGTCAGCTTTCACAAGTACAGCATTTTTAATGTAAATTCTTATTTACCTCAAGGGTATACAAATGCCACACACCATTTACAGAGATCTGGCAATGGGATTCACACCTGTGTTGTACTTAACCACTACCAGGATTTCAGGTCTAAGGGTTTTCAGATACCGGGATAATCATGACATAGATATCAGTACCTATATAAAGGACAAAAGCCACCAAATTCTCACCACACCCACGTTCAGATAGTTTTGTTTCAGTTAAATGAGCCTTGGCATTCTTTTTAGATTGCCCTTTATGGTAAAGGAGTGCTGAGAATTGTTGTGGTATGGTCCTCACCCACTAGTATGTGGTGCACAGTACACCTCATAGATCATTTTCTGCAGTGAACAGAAGCATATATACATATGCAAACGGACCTTCTGTTGTGGGAATTTACACCTGCCTAGAACAATAAGAGTTAGCTGCATAATCGGCACTTTCAATAACGGGAATGTAGAGGAAAATTTTAGATTTTAAAATGCAAATGTTGAACTTGGATTTCAACCTGTACCTTTCCATTTAAGAAAACAGAGCACCTAATGAATACAGAATGAAGTTAACGTTCAAAATGGGTGGTATCTTCCTCTGCAGGTCTGACACCCGACAGAACTTAGTATCATTACCCCTGATCTCTAAAGAACTGAAGCACAAGCAGCAGCAACATTTTGTTCAGGACCCATCAACTGATTACAGAGAGCCAAGCCCAAATGTCAAACACTGAGCACTGTAACTACTGTGCTGCATTTCCTCCTCATGAAACTGCATTCAACCCTTTCTGTTAAGGCAAAGAGATTACTTAGAGAAACATACAATAATCTCCAATTTCCTTAAATTTTGTTCCCTGTTCACAACATTTTAAAGACATTTCATTTGCACGGTTAACAGCCCTGATTTCCATTTCCAGACCAGCCAGGAGCCTGTTCTCTCATGGAGCTGACTTCAGAAGAAAGGCTGCAGAAGGCATAAGACTGAATGAAGTGTTCTTCACATAACAAATGCAAAAACAGGTCTCTGCTGCCCTGGAGCCCCCTGCGCAGCAAGAGTGGCACACTTGCTCTTCTAGGTGCAGCACCCCAGGGTGCTGGGGCCCAGCAGAGCCACAGCCTTGTCATTCCCAGCCTCCTCCCACACACCCCAAAGGAGCTGTGCCACTGCCAGCCTACCTACGCTGCGAGTTCAAACCATGCTTGAGCACTTCACTACCAGAAAACCAGCTGGTGTTTGTACAGATTTGTTTAATCATCTTTTAATAGCATGTACTTTAACTGTGCTAAAACACTTAAAGCGACAAATGCAGCATTTCCACTTTCTTCTACACCATTTGAGCGGACAAAGTCGGCTTTGGTGAAGTTTGTCGTTGCAGAATAAACCACATGCTGAAAATGCAATAATGCAGGAGTTTATGCATCTTTCTCCCTGAACCCAACATTAGTATACTTCTGACCAGAGGAACTTGCTGGACTGATTTAAGTTATGCAAGAAAAAGTGAAAACGCTGTCCTACAAAGTGGGGTAACAGCCCACCCAATAATTAAGTCTTTTCTATAAACGTACTAATCACCCAAGCAGTTCTGAACTGACTTAAGTGCGATTCTTTCCAAAGGCGCTTGTATCAGCCATCTATTACAACTACTCAAGCTCAGCCCAAAATTTACACCAGACTGGGCCAGCTGCAGATGAAACCTGCCGGAAGAAGACCCAAGCACCATGGATATGGTTTGTGACCCCTTGAGGCAAGTTACATGAGTCACTCCTAGGTTTGTATTGCACCCTTCACCAGCAGCTACAGCAAGAAAATGTCATGGGGGAGAAAAAAGAGCCTGACAGGGAAAGTAAACTTGCACTTTAAAAAAAAAAAAAAAAAAAAAAATTGTTAAGGAATATTCTTCAGTGTTCTTCGGTACTAACACAAACCACCTGAAACCTCTAGTTTTGTTCTTAAGGGCAAGGATTCCCTCTCTCACAGGCAACAGCTCCACAGTGATGGCACTGCTGCCTTGCATGGAGGCACTCCAAGAAAAGCTACATTTAGGGCTAGCTTTTAGGGTTTTCTTTGGTGGTTTGGTCATCATCTCTTCTCCCAAACCTGGAAACCCAAGAGGTAGTTTAAACAAATTCTTAATCCCCATATTAAGGAGACTTACACCTCCACCTAGTATCTTGGCAAAAAGAAACTTCAAGGCCATAAAACTATTACAAAGTCTTACTAGAAGATAATGCACTAATGCACTTAGAAGCAAGCAACGGTTCATGCTGGTGCAATACAGCCTGTCTCATGTAGCAATGGACAGGGACAGTACCAGATAATCACAGAGCACAGTTTGAGCTGCAATTTGAAAAGCAGGCTTTTGACCATGGCAACACCACCTGATCCTGACAGCAAACCACAGGAAGCTGGGCTATTTTGAGGGCAATCTACCCTTAACACATTATATGGCAAGAAGCATACTTTGAGGGCAGAGACAGGAGTGACACTTTGAAATCAAACAAAACAATATTTCATTGTCATTTACGTACTTCATCTGCACAAGCGTAACTGAAGTCAGACATTTCTCTTCTTGCCTTTCCCAGAATATATTGCAAGTCTCCAAGTTTTTACTTCACTGGTGACAGACCCTGACGGACTCAGGGTGACAGCCTTGCATTTCCCCATGACATGTGAAGCCTTGTCAACACAACCCAATTCTGGTCCCAAGGCCACTGCTGCAGAAGTTTGGGGTTTTTTTTTTTTTTGTTTCAACCCACAATCACCTCCCACATCTGGGTTCCACAGAATTCTCCATATTTGCCTAACCTCCCTCTCTTGACACACCATTAATATTGGTTGGTCTTTGTTTTGGAGCACAATCTCGAGCAGGTACCTATTCAATAAGTGAAACAAAGCCATGCAGTGCTCTGAGCATGGAAAAACCACTTTTCATCCCAAGTTATGGAGAAGTTGCCTCTTGGCTTGGTCTTGCTACAGCCACTGCATAACTTAACCAGGTAACTGGGGAGATAATTGGATCCTTGAGAAGTGGCATCCCTGTAATTGAAGTTTCCATCATGGATTTCAGCAAATTCAACTTCTATGCAGTTCAGTATCAAGAAGTGCATTTGCATACCCTGAAAGAAACAGCTTAAGCACAGTGCTGGGAGAAGAAATCCAAAAGGATGTATGATGTGTAGGATGGAAAACAGCTGACCTGCTATACAGAATATCAACAAGCTTTCAACAAGCTTTCATAACACTGAAGCTAAAAACTTAGTGATAGTTAAATCTGAATCTAATGCTTCAGAAAACCAAACAAAAATACAAGCTAGGCATTTCTTTGCCTATGACCTTAATATTTTTTACAAAGTTAACTGAGAAGGAGGAATGTGTATAGGCAAATTCATTTACATAAATGTGGGCTTTTGAAAGATGCTGGATTAAAAAAAAAGTCCCTCTCTAGGGTAGGCTGCCCACTTCTTAGACTGAGCACTTACATGAAGGACAACATCCACAATTAAAACTTTGCAACAAGCAATGGAAATACTGTGACTAACCCAAAGAACCATATCCAGTGTTATCACACATTGCAATTTGTTATGCAAATCCAGTTCTTAACGCTAATGCTAGAGTTTCTGAGGTAAGTGTCACACATTCATTTATATGAGAGATGCCATCTCCACAGCAAGCACACCAAGAACTCAACTCCCCCTGCCTCACTGAACAGCACCACCCCAAGTCCTGTACATCACACTGAAGTACCAGTTATAACTCCATCTAACTGCAGAGCCTAGCCTAAGCCACTAAAGAATTTTTAGACAACTATTCCAGTCAGGCACAGAGCTCTGGGGAAGGCAGAAGAGGAAAGCAGCAGCATGTCCTATGTACACCAATGTCTCTCTTGTTTCACGACAGATGATGAAAAGTCTTCAGGCTACCAATCTTGGGATGAGCTCAGCCTCATGCTGGTGTTGCAAACACTAACCATCAGACATAACGGGCAGGATACTCAACTCTAACTAGGCTCAGCTATTCAGATCATCCCCATAGTACCCAGTTTAAATTTTTTTGATTAAATTCTTATGGAAGTAGTTATTTCAGCAAAGAGGACATGATGCTTTCAGCTTGCATTTATAGAATTCTTGTTACACAGACAAACTTACATTAATACAGACTGTTTAATCTGTGTCTAGAAACGCATTTGGTAGAGCAGGGAAGTCACATCTTCCACCCCAAGCACAAAAAACTGCTAACAGTGAAGATCCTCCTAAAGCAAAAAACTAGCTTAGGAAGGACTTCATTTTCAGATAGCCAAACCAGGCTGCTGCAGTCTTCCCAAGAGGAAGATGAGACATTAGTTTGGTTCAAGATCAGAGGCAAACACACGATCTGAAGAAATACCCATATTTAGTATCTAAGTTGGAAAAAAGGCCTGTCCCAGAAAATAACACTTTGCAGTGGATTGAGGAAGAAATAATGAACAGTAGATAGATTTTTAGATATCTGTAATGACTGTACTACGAGACAACTCCAAGTGTATATTTTGAAACCTGACTTAAATAGCAATAATGTATAATCCAAAAAACTCCTTGCAGTTGCAAGATTGAGTCTGAAGTATCTTTAAAGACATATCAAGCATAAGGAAATTTAGCCACCAGACTGCACTTCTGTGAATAGCTGTAACCAAACAGCAGCAAGCACAGCTAAAGAGACTAAAACTGAAGAGCAGTCTCACAGCATTACTGGCCTCACTGTATTAAGTCCAAAAACCTCAGATCCCCTGAGCCCACGTGGCAGGCACTGGGCAGTCTGTGTGACCAGAGAAGGTCAGCCTGGAACAAACATTCAGGGACCTGTCCAAGTATGAGATGCTGATGTTTCCATGCTACTGTCATCTGGGCTACTAATTTAAAAGTTTTATTTCAATAGACCTATGAGCTGAAAGAAAACAGCTTCAATTCAGGCATTTAACCATCTCTCTTCAGCAGGACTGAATAAAATACTCAACCAAATTTATTAACAGTCATTAAAGGAGCTGGCTGAACACACAGCAAACTGTTTCTCCCAAGCTAGGAGACCACTCTGGTTGCAGTGGGAAGGTCATATGCTGGGTCTTCCTTTTCAGCTGATGCCCACTTAGCAGCACATTACTGCTAACACTCCAGCTTCTCGGCAGGCTTCCCTCCACCTCACAGATGTTCCTGACACCCCTTTTGCCCAAGCCTCTTACACACCAAAGCCTTCAGCTTCAATATCCTCTCCTCATCCTGAACCTGAGTTCAGCCTGCTGAAGTTCTGGCTTCTTCTACTTGATAGATCTGGGAAATGTTTCATCTTCCTTCCACATTTTTTGGTATGTCCTGAATGTTGGCACTTCCTTTTCATCTAGCAACTCCTATTATTACTCAATACCTGGAAAGTTTAGTATCTGCAGAGCGCTTCCAAGAATGACTGCTAGGTTTTAAACAGCACAGTACTCACATTGCTCTGAAGAGGAGTAAGTTACTGTCAACAAGATATAAACATAACTTGTACACAGAGATAAGCTGGAAGTGATGGGTTTTTTTAAGAAATAGTTTAGTATCTTAAGACTTTGGTCTTACTTCAGGCACAACAGCCAGCATTGCACATGAATGCAATTGGTTCTGAAGCTTTCCTCTCCAACCTTAATACTTTCTCTGCTATTCCTATTTCTCTCAGGTTTTTAGTGCATTCTAGAAAGCATGTTCAGCTGTGTCCAACCAGCCTCCCCTGCCAAGTGGGAATTTCCCTGCAGAGCACCAGCTTGTCAAACCAGCTGGTCCCACATAGGAGCCATCTCACTGTCCAAGCACTGCTCCCACATGAGCAGCAAGTTAAGAGTTCAGTGCTTCTTTATGAAGAATCCTGACCACCACCACCATTTTCTGGGAGTTTCCATTAGGCATGAAATGCAGAGACAAGCTCCATTTCAAACTGTCTATAGCCTCGCGACCAGGGTCTCCAGTTCACAAGCCTGACTAATTTTTCTCACCAGTATCTATCTTCTACAGCATTTGGTGGAGGTTCATGGTAGTTAAATACCGTGATGAATTTCACATCATGCAAAGCTGACCAGAGTTTTTTACTTCATCACTGAGTTGTGACTGTACAACAATACAGAAGCACTCTTCAGAGTTAAGAACATAGATAAGCATTTATGTATCATTTGGTTTTACTTCCATCCCTCATTTATGCATGACTTAAAAAGCCAAATTTAGCTCTGCTTCATGAAGCAAATACAGTTAATAGGGCAGGGGCTTATGAAGACTATTATGGTACTGCACAATTCTATCACAATTTTCAAATTTTATGTGTTCTCCTGTTACTGTAGGCTCAACTACAACTGCTCAAGTTTCTAAGTATTATTTACTCCTGTATTTAAAGTAGTTTCCATAGAATTCTCCACTATCAAGTCTTACAATATCAGAAAGATTAAAGAGAATTATGCTTTTAATTTACTTGTGTCCCTCTATTAAAGAAGTGGTTTGGTTGATCTTAAGCTCTTTATGCAATGTGGGTATTTTAATATAAGGAAGAAATAATCATAGGACAGTCAGCTCATTAAGACTAATGCTGCAGAACCAGTTTCCCCAAAAGAGGGAGCACAGCAGTGTTTCACAACCTGTGGGGAGGTTATACCCTCTTCTCTGGACTCATCCCAGCAGAGGGAACAGGGATTTGACAATCATAGCTTTTGCCTAAACTCAAGCTCCCACTTTTAGTTTTTTCTGTGAAAGAAAGGCCTCATGGAACCACAGTTCCCACATTTATTGTATATTAACAATGCTCACGATGCAACCACAGGCTCATTAGGAGCCAAAGGCAAGCCTACAGCATGGCCAGCTCCCATTAATACAGTACAGGGTATTAATTCTGTGGCATCGGGCTGTGTAAGTACAGATTTATGAAGTAAGTAATCCACAAGGTGCTGGACTAACAATGGCTGGTGTCATATCAGATACCTCACCACCACCTTCACCCTAAGTCCCACCTCTACTTTAGGATTTTACCATCTTTTTTTCCTTATAAAAATATTAAAGGGAAACCCAGCACCCTTATTCATTTTTGCTTGTTGCAGGTATCTTGGTATCATCTGATAGCAAGACTCTCACACCACTACATTCCTGAAGCACAAACAATTCTGGTTCTCCTTTTCCTAAGTAAATTTTAATCTGCTGGCCAGTGACACATGCCCTGCCTCTTGCACCTACCAGGCTGGGAGAGTAGAAATAGCCTTGTGGAGATGGCTCCACAGCCACTTGGGAACTGTGACTGGAGAAGATTGAATGCCAAGACCTTTCAGGATACATCCTTCTTCAGAAGGGTTAAGACACGAGTATCTCTAACACTTGGACTTAAAGAACTGTCAAGCAAAGGAAAAAAAAACCTGTATAAGAAATAAAGAAAACTAAAAGTATAGAATTGAGTCCTCAAGCCAAAAGTTAATATTTCAGAGCTTTGACAAAGCATGCAAGTTGCTGCAGAGTACAAGAGATGACCGCCTTCAGATTATACAACTTTTAGGTTTAGGTTACTCTACAAGAGTTACTTGTATTTCCTACTAAACAATGCTACAAAGCCCAATCCCATCAGCTCCACACTCTATGGTTCAGTCAAGGTTTACAGGATAACTGAAAGTTAGGCTTCCTATGGAACCACAGTATTTTTCCATTACTTACTTTTTTTTTATTCCTGGGAAGCTAAGGGAGGTGGCAGGATCTATCAGCCACACAACAGCAAACTAAAGCCAACACATGCTGGGTTTAGAGATGCCCAACTGATAACAGAAGATGGGGAGACAGTCTCCCAGGAGGACTTTAAGAAACCTCACTTAAAATAATGCAAGTAATTCAATATTACTTGCATTATATTAAATTTTTACTTATGCCTTCTCCTTCAAGAGGACACACTACAGCAGTGTTGGCAGTTCTCTAAAGTTACATACAGTCAATACAGTCATTTCACTATAAGAATGATTCTGAACTCCAGTATTCTCCGTTCACAACAATAAAATTTATAAAAACTTGCACAAACTCATTGATAGCTAAAACCTTAAGCATTTGTACATAAGGAATGCTACTGAATGACAAAATACTTGGCGAGATCAGGAACACTGTTCTAACCATTTACTGCACTTGTGGTTGGAGATCTGCAGAGCAATAGGTGACTAGCCTTTTATTTATTTATTAATCATACTGTACAACATTAGCAATCAACCACTTCCTATTTGCAAGCTAATTTAGAAACCTTATCTGAAAAACTTGATAACAAATATAACCCCTAAAGTGTAATGTAGTCAAGTTGTTAACATTTAAGATGAAAAATGTATATTGATTTTCTGTATCCACAACATCACTGACCTAAGCTCACAGGAACATGAGATACTAGATTTTAGTGGCCTTTTCTCAGCCATTCCAGCCCTAGTTTAAAGGCTACCCAAAAAGGATAAGGACATTAACATTTCTCTTTACAGCATAGACATTTGTTTGTATTCATCTTTTCCCCCCAGAAAGTTCCAGAAGCAGAACTAGCCAACCACAAGAGCATCAGAAGTCCCAGATGTTGTAAGGATGCAGGAATGAAGCCTTGTGCTGGGAACTCTGTCTGCATGCTCAGGCAGACACCCCCTCAGTCACCTGCAAGAAGACTTACATTAAGCACTTAATAACAGAATTACCAGCTATTTAAAGACCTGTATATAAGAAAACACTCCTTTTGTTAAACTGACCTCACTTCTGACTGATCCCACTGGCATTACTGCAGGTTTCTGGGAAGGCAAGATTTAAATTTCCATAGTAAAAAATGGGACAAGTGAGTATGAACTGTGCACAAGATTCTCCCAGAGCAGGTCGTGACCTGGTATATTAAACTGTCTGATTCAGTTCAGCTTGAGAGTTTGTAGGCTGAGTTGTGAGCTGTGTTGGCTGAGTCTCCACAGAGTCCATCACTATTTCTGTAACACAGATGACGAACCTCTGCAGAGGAAGTAAGCAATTAGCTGGGAAAGCAACCTCTTCAACCGAGCTGCCAGAGCAGCTGGAGGCCTCAGCTTGTTTAACTGCCGAGAAACCTACATGAACGACTCTTTCTGGAAGAGGAGGGTGTACAGCAAGATGGAGACATACAGCTAACAGATAATGCAGCAACTTCTACATAGCATTTCTTAGATGGCTTAGGGCTGTGAAGTTATCTGATAACAGAATGGAAGAGAAATTTGTTATGTTCAGTTCTCTTAGCTTTTTACCTGTAACCTCTCAGAACCAATGGGAAACTGCCCCTCTCCTATTCAAACAAAAAACATCAAACTCAATACAGCCTTATGCCAGCAGAAACTTACAGCTCATACCAGATGACAGAATCATCCCAGAAACAGTGAGAAACATCACTAAATACCTCAACATGCCCTTTTACAAGAACAGAAGCTTAAAGAGCAAGTTATTAAATAACTGAGAAAGCATTTAGGTAAAAAACCCAGGCTTGGTGAAAGCTACATAGCTGATGAATATAAATTCATATCCCCTGTATATCAGCTAAACCAAGAGATCTAGAATGTACCAGCATTTCTCACTAGTGCTTCTGAAGACTCCAGAGGGATTTACTACTGCAGCTTACAGTCTCTCAGTAACTCCTATTTCTCACAAACCAACCTACTTGCATGCCAAGGCCACTACATATACACAGCCTTGAACAGGCTTCTTCAGTTCAGCACTTACTGGCCATCAGTCTTGATGCCTTCCACAACTGCTTCCATGGTCCCACAACAATGAAGAGAATTTCAGGCTGCTGTGTCTAAAGCCCAGAGTGACAGCAGTGGACTGCCTGAAGCCCACACTTTCCATTACATGGCTGAGCATGGTCAGCAAAACTGACATTTTCACCACGGGGAGATAATTCCACAAGATGAATATGCTTTCATACTTAAAACTGCTTTGTGGCATAATTATCAGACCCCAGCATAAGGCACCTTCTAATTTCAGCCTGAAAATAAGGGAAAAAACATCCTTCTGGTCCTTAAAGGTGAACAGCAGACCACAGAAAGGATACAGCAGCTGCCAAAACGAATGTTTTTCCACAGACACTGCTCAAGGAGAGGTGTTAATGGATTTAGAAGCTATTTCAGTTAGCATTTGTATATTTCAGGGCCATGATAAACAGCTCAAGAATCTATGGCTTATATTAGCATTGCCACTAAAATTGCCCCATATTTTTCTAGTCCATGATTACTAGCTCTCACTTCATCAGAGACCTCAGCTCTGCTTGTAGAAGCATTCACAGAAGTCAAGTATGAACTACAGTCTATCCCTAAAACACACAGGAACAAGCAGAACACAGGACAGCTTTTTTCCCCCCATAGCATGCTAGCCCCTAAACGTTTCTGTATCTCCAGCTTTAGAACACCACCTCTTTTTGCTCTCCTACCACCTCTTCAACCATCGGAGGAGACACACCTGAACACATACATGGCTGCACATATTCAGCTTTCTAGTTTTTTACACAAATAAGCTATCTACTATGATAATAATAAAAACACTCTTATATTTTCATAGTTCCCTAACTTACTGTGAATCTTTACATTTACACTAAATCTTTAAATTTATATATAGGTGATTGACTACTCCATGCTACCACTACCTACTCTTCAAAGCCAAAAAAGAGGCAATTCTTTCTATCACTACACTTATTCAAAAGATGTTTATGGCTAGTATAGGTACACTGAATTACATGGTTCTTACAGGCCAGCGCTTTGCTGTAAAACATGATTTGCCAGCTACATCACAGGTGACTGGGAAGATGCCCAAAGGCACATAATGATGACTGTATCTAGCAACACTTTACAAATTAATGATGATCATCCATCTTTTCCCTGTCTTCTCATGTATAAAACCTTGGACTCTAGAGAATCACAGAATTCAGTTAACAAACCAAGTTGACTGGAAATGTTTTGATGATTAGAATTAATTTTCCCATAATTAGTATAACAAAAGCATGCTCTTTCATGCATGTCTATGATTAAGTAATTGAAGCAGCCCAGACAACCCTAACCCCAGCTTCCAAGAAAAACCTTCCACCTAGGCTTAGCTTTTTCAAGAATAAGCACAGTTGTTCCTATCAAGAATCAAAAGCCATAACCAGCTGCATGAGCCAGGTAGATGCTGTGCCCACCACCACAGGTCTCTACACAGAGCTCCCTCTGAACTGATCCCTTGCTGTGGATACATGCAAGTTTTATGCCTCTCCATCCTATTCCTAGAAGTAAGGTGAGGTGGTTATTTTTCAGTATTTATACAGTCACATTCACTTCAATCAATTCTAAAAACATCTGGTGCAACTGACTGGGCTCCTTGCTTGACATTTTCTGCCTAACAGATGTTGGTAAGAAACTCTAGGTCAGGAACACGTTTCTGCCTGTGTGATTTAGACACTCAGGCCAAAAGTCTCCCCATGCCACTAAGACATGCTATTCTCCTGGTTGTCAATGACAACACCAAACAGAAGCTTCAACACTTCTGTATACACCTTGAGACAAAATCCACTGCGGGTTTCTGTTTTCTTTTTTGTTCTGACATGAGTTTCTATTGCCTCCCACATAAGATACATAGAGCTATATATAGATATAAATATATGTGTGACTATAGTGATGGCCATATCACCAACCAAAGCAAAGAGGAGTTCTTCTACCAGCCTCATACCTGGGGAGTGCAGAAAACACCAATACCCACAGAAGCTGCTTTCCAGCATCTCAAGAGCACTTGACACAATTTGTTTATAGGCTGCCTGACGTACAACTTGTCTGTAATTGTAAAAAGCTAGGGACTAGCATTCATCACTCCAAGTTTGCTCCTGTGCCAAACAGCTGCTATTCTCATGGGTTTAATCACATCCCACAAAATGCTGGATCTCCAACCTAAGTATGTCTTATATGCAATTGAATTAATCTGCTTAATAATTCTGCCTTTTTATTTGCATTGGTCTTCACCTCACACTCCAAAGACTCATCTGAGCACTGAGCAGGCACGCAGCTGCTTTTCACTTTCTTCAAGGATGTCTGCAGCTTCTCCGAAGCTACACAGCAGCACAGCTGCTTACACCTACGTACATTTTGTAAATAGTCCCTACGAAATCAGATTTCTAATGAATTCCTGTGGCAAGCTGGAGACAAGACCTTACCAAATGCTCACACCAGAGAAAGCGAAGGAAGAAGAGGTCATTTTTCAGTGCAATGAAAAAAAAGTCATTCCACCAGGTTTCTCTTTCAGGAAGTTGCCCAAGAAAGCGATTACAACCACAAAAGCCAAACCGTGCTCAGAATCATTTGCAGGCATGAGAAAGGGGGACAGAAATCACATTAAGGACTCTAATTCATAAACATATATTCCCTAGTTTTATGGGAAATTTGACATTTTACCACCTATTTGTTAGTACAATGATTTTTCCAAAGGTATTTTTCTGTTAAGATCCTCCAACATTGCACAGTACTGAGCCAAAATATCAAGCACCATTTTCACCAAGAGACAAAGGACTCTGCATTTCCAAATCTAACCAAAACGCGATACACGAAGCAGCTCCCATATCACTCCAAAGTGAGCCGAGGTCAGAGTTTTGGCTAAGCATTCTCTTTCAGCACACAACGTGATGCCACCAGCCCTATCCAAATCCTGTCACACTATCAAAATTTCATCCCTTCCTCCCCAAAGGGCAATGGCCGTAAATGTTTCCCTTTCTCCCCCGTTACTCTGTCATCCGAAATGCCAAGAAAATTTCAGTTACTAACTGAATTATGATTTATTACTTTTATTTAGCACAACACTAGCAAGCTCTCTCTCTCTCTCACAGCAGCCAAGAGACACGAATGAAAGCGAGCAACTTCCAGTTCCCAAGCTCTCCCAGCGCCGCCGGTGCTCGGGCAGTGCCACCTCTCCCGCACCCGGGAACAAACGCCTCCCGCGCCGCGCCGGCGATGCTGCTACCCGCGGGCTGCCAGCCTTAAACCCCGCTTCTTTGGAGAGAAAAACCCTCCCTGCTTTCAAAAAGCCAACACGCAGAAGAAACTGAGCGCGCCAGAAGCCCGCTCCCGGCACAGTGCCCACGCAGCCGGGAAACTTGCGAGAGCAGGTAACAGGCAGCGCACACCGAGGAGCCGCCGGAGCGACCCCCGCGGCCTCCGGGTAGTCAGCAGCCAAACTTTGAGTCCCCCCGGCTCCTCCGCCCGGTGCCCTGGTCCCTTCCAGCCCGCCCCGGTGGTGCTGAGCCCGCACAATGCTCGGCGGCCGTGCTCACCTCCCCCGCCGCTCTCCGCCGGTGCCCTCTGCCGCCGCTGCCCCGCTGCCCCGCACCGCTCGGCCGGAGCGCGGCGGCGCCGCCCGGTATTTATAAGGGCCCGCGGCCGCCCCGCCTGCCTGCCCGCCCCTCGCCGAGCGCCGCGGGCCCGCCCAGGGCAGAGCTGCCCGCCGCCGGGAGCGGAGAGGGCCGGGGGGGTGTGTGCCGGAACCCCGCAGCCCATCGCCCAGGCTGAGGATGCCCCGCAGAGACCTCCCCCGGAGCCGTGTCGGGGACAAGGGGAAGCCGAGGCAGCGGTGGAGGTGCCCGTGGGGCGAGACTCGGCGCGGCAGGACAGCAGGACACACAGGGGGTGGTGAGGGGACAGAGACCACCGAGGCCAACTCCGTGCGGCCCCTTCCCGACAGTGGCGGGGTGGGAGGTTGGAGGATTTTGGCCAAGGGACTCCTCCCCGCGGCAGCCAGGCTTCCCCGTGCGCTCCCCACTGCACCCACGTCCTCACTAGGGGATGAGGAAATTCCTCAGCCTAGGACCTCCATCCCTTGAATTACACTGGGGTTTTAATCTGCGCAAACAACGGGAAGGCTCTGAGGGAGGGAAGTTGTTGCTGCTTCAGTGTAACAGCACAGACGCAGAGCACTGTGGCAGGACAGAAGTGTAAACCTGGGAAAACACATGTTAACAGTAACACTGACTGACAGCTGTGGACTCCTTTACTGACAAAGCACAAGAAGGAATTTCCACTCTTTGTACAAAAACAGTAGTGCTGACAACTTCAGAAAAACCGGCAGTGTGTTGGTGTGGCAGTGGACAGCACTGCCTTGTTAAGTCATCGTTTTTGCTCCCGATTTCCAAAAAAAATTTCATGCATGGCACAGTTCAGCATTGAAGAAACAGGATGAGTATGCAATAAACCACATTTCTTCCCTCAGGAGTTTGGACTTCTCTGGATAAAAAAATCAAAACAACCCATCTCCTGGCATGAACTGGAGCAGCAGCGGTGGCAGATGCTGCTGGTCTTTCAGGTGGAGAGCCTTGTGTCCATCAAAGTGTCTCTCTCAGTGCAGGGGCCCTGTGCCTGGGCAAAACCGAAATGATGGAAAGATGCGTGAGAGAAGTGGCACAGCAAGGCAGAGGCAAGGAGCTCAGGCTCAGCCAGAGCATGGGGAATTAGGCCAAGATAAGGTGCTGGTGCTAGACAGCTGGGCTCTCCAGGAATGGTTTCTTCATGGGCAGCACCAGCCGAGGTGGACATTTGTTAGGCTATTTACTAACCAGCTTTTTAACTTTTTATTAAAATTTAGCTTCTTTTCCCAAAATGTTTCATACCATCATTTCTACACAGATCAATTTCCAAATTGAGAATAGATATTAATTAAGAAACACAAAAAAAATCCACAAAAAACCCCACCAGCCACCTTCTGCATGATGTTTCATATTAGCAGAGACAACCCTTGGGTATCCATTTTCTCTCAGGCATGAAGGCAGAAAGCTGTGTAGACCATGTCAGATCTCCTGCCCAACTACTCAGTATCATGAAAACCACATGGGGAAAATACCACTGAATGATTCTAGCAGCATTTTGATACAATTTGGCTTATGGAAAGCTAGCAGAAGAGCTAGACCCTGATTAGCTAGCTGAACTCAGAACTTGGAGCAGGAATCCTGGTTGTAGTCTTGACAGCCAACAGCCAAGCCCCCAAACACCCTCAGCCTGGATCTGAAAACCCAGCCTCTGCATGTGCAGACTTTGTAGTCTGTCTTCAGTAGAAATGTGACAGGCAAAAGGAAGTTGTGTTCCAAGCAAACGACATGAAACTGTCCAAGTTTTGATTCTACCCAGTTTGGAAAGCGCAGTTCCAGTCCAGTGAAACTGGAGCTAAAAAGTAAAAGCCAGAAGTGCAGTTCCTCCCCTTAGTTGTTGCCACATTGCCCACAGCTCATTCAGTTTCCCACCAGGCAAGAAGTCACTGTTCCTTTTCCTTAGCAAAGGGTTTAAGTGATCAAATTTCTGCTCACCAATCAGTTAATAAATCAGGCTTTTTGTAAAGAGTGAGGCACCATGCCTACTAAGTACTTTGCATCAACAAGGAACTAATTTGTGGAAATCAGGCAAAAATAGCTGAAGTCAAGAGGAGTTTGAGGTGAAACTGCCTGAGATTTGCCCACCCAACCAAACAGCTGCCAAAAGGAGAGAACTACCATCCTCTCCTTTTCCTCCTACCCTGCTCAGGGTCTCAGCACCTCACCAGCTCTGCTGCCTGCCCAGTCCTTGTGTGAGGCATCTCATCCTGGCAGGGGGAAAAAACAACAATGAGCCTTTTTTTCTGAATTTATTCTCTGATTCCTTTAGGTGGGACACACTTGGTTGCTACTAGAATTAATTTCATAGATAAGTACCTATCCACAGAGATGAAAGATGCGTACATGAAAGCAAAATTCACTGACAAGTTGTATGTGCTGTGAGGCTATACTTAAAAAGCAGAGAGGTTCTTCAGATGGTATCTCACCTTAGAAAGGGCAGATTTCAAACCATACATCACATTGCTAATGAGGATACAGGAAATCTCATCCATTTTTTCCACTTGATGCAAAACGTCTCCTCCCACAAAGGGAAATGTTGATGTTTCCCTGTATGATTTAGGCTGAAAGAGGAAGCTGACAGGCAGAAAGTCACAGTGAAATAGAAAAACTGTCTCCAACACAAACAAGCCTAAGCTTGACAAAATAGGCTGTAGTTTTAATAAGCAGGTTAGGAGAAGACCAAGGTGGAGGCCCCTTAAAGAAATTTACTGCCTTTTGAGGCCAAAAATTTGAAAGCAACATTTCTTGAGCAGTTCAGATAGGAAATCCTACATAAAAGGAAAATAAAAAAGAAACTTCTCAGTTCTCATCCATGTTTTATAAAGCTAAAGTAAAAAAGAAAAAAATAGCAAAAGTGATAAGCCTAAAGAATTTATTGTTTCATGTATGGTTTTGACAGGTTGCCAAGAAAATGGTGCTGCTCTATGGAGAGTAGAAGAAATGACATTTTCTTTGCTTTAGATTGTTATAAAATTTTCAGTTCTTTACAAGCCCCCAGATGGTTTTTATAACCCCTTCAGGGGTTGCAACATATTGACTGAGAAATACCGATTTATATAGCAAACTCCACTCTCTTATTGCTGGCAAAAATTACTGCTTTGTATCTGTGTGTACACACAGTGGCTGAATATAAATAAAACCCCCAAAATAATGAGATCTGAGGCAAAATTCACCACCTGGCAGTACATTAAGTTGGATGAAATTTCCCTAAATTTACACTGGTGTAAATAAGAAGAATATTTGGCCCTAAATCTTTCAGGTGAATTTGGGATTGAGGATTAAAAAGTTTGTACTCTGTTTTACCCTGCAAACAAGCAGGCTGCCTTCACTGGTGTCAGAAATAATGAAACATTTCCAATCAACAAATCTTCCATTTTTTTATTGGCTTTCATTGTGTTTATCTGCATTGTTTTAATTGGAAATTATTGGTGCCTTGGGACACAGCAGGTTTACAACAGAATCACCAAAGCAGGTGAACTTAGCACCTCAGGAGGAGCAACTCTGAAATGCTTTGCCTGTAATGAGCAAGTAAGTACTGAAGTAAACAGTGTGTCCAGTTTTGGGGGTTTACAGACCACTATAATCTTCTGTATTTTGTACATTCACAACGGTATAAGAGAATTCTTACTGATTGCTGACTTCACAAAGAATGTCTAAATCCAGAATGGATCATGAAGAGCTCATATCCCTTGGGAGCTAAGCCTGAGCTTTTGCTCTTGCCCTCACTCCTGTGCAATCAGGGCGGTGGTGACTAGTGGCTGCTGAGACTGCCTAGGTAAAAAACCCACAGTACCTGGTGCTGTGCTCCAACTCACAGCTAGGGAGGAGGTAGCACCCATTCTTCCTGTACCTCCGGGTTAGGTGCTCACTTAGAGCACAGGGAATGTGATTTTAATTCCAATGAAGACAGGAGGAGAGTTGCTGGTGTTCCCAGAAGTCTCTGTCGCACCTATCTGAGGCTTTTCTGGAGACAGAGAGATTTTGGTGCCTTCCTACTTTGCATTAAAGAATTAAAAATGCATTTGAGCAGGCAGAAGGAAGGAAGAACACAGCATCGTAGCTTCATATTTAAATCATCCTTTGGGAAGGTGGAGACTACAGTTCTGCTCCTGGCTTGCCAGGCAGAATACTTTTGTATTTTACATTAGTCAGCCAGTGGATAAAATACATGAAGAACCCTTAGGCTGGTCAGAAAGTTTAACTGATATTCTTGTACTCAGCATCTCCTCCTTTGCCTTGCAATACCTCACTCTTCTTGGAGCTGAGCCTTAACCTGTGCCCTGTAGCTCTGCAGGGGAAAAGCAGAACTGCTGTACTAAACTTTCTGGCAGTTTTCATTATGCAGATTTTGAAACCTTTGGATCACAAACTTTCTCTGTCAAGGCACGCACACAGCTCCCAGCTCCTTCAGCCCCCATCTCGGCTGAAGCCGTCTCACGTTGATATTAAAGCAGCAGTGAGCTGCTTCCAGATTACCTTGGATTTGTGTGGATTTAGGGATAAGTCCCGTCAACGAAGCTGCTGCTTAAACTTTTGAGCGCTGCATTTAAGTTGTGGGACCCAAGTGAGCAGAGCTGGCGAGGTTTTAGTGTTGGTTCAACTCTTCCTGCGCACTTGGACAGCTGTTAAAAGAGCCGGCAGCAGAACAGCTCCAGACCTGAAAGAAGGCAGCAAAGCAGACTTGGCAGAGGGAAAAAAGCACAGGCAAGTCAGCTGGCTCAGGGGAGGCAAGTCAGAGGAAGGAGCCCGACGCACAAACAAAGCAAATGGCAGCCTTGAGGCTGGCCCGAGTGCTGGTGGGGCAGAGCCGATCCCGGCTGTCGGCAGCGGGGTCGGAGAGGGGGACTCTGAAAGGATGGCACCGGGTTTGGGCTGAAATTTGCCTGTTCCTTCAGGCTAGAAATTGTGCCATTTGCCATTGTAAATACCCTATTCAAAACCACGGTCACTATGGCACTCGGCTGAGGAACGAAAGATCTCATCTGCAACTCCTCCGTGCTAGCAAAAGCACTGCTGCCTCAAGCCTAAATTAACTTCCCTCGCTGTGGGCAGGATGTAGCGCTTAAACTCCTTTGACATGTATTTCCTAGAGACAAATGGCAATTCCCTCTGTGGCCCATCATTTACTATCTACATAAAAGCAGAAGGAGATGATTAGAGTGGGGAGCTGCCCTGCTCTTGCTATATTTAGTGCCCTGTCAGCTCAGCCCATAACATTCTGCTCTTCAGTTGTAAATAATACTCGAAGGAGGGGAATAAAATGAGTATCAAACATGGAGAAGCAGGTACAGAAAAGCAGACAAAAGACTTTAGGTTCAGAACACACAGGGATAAACCTTCTAATTGGGTTTAAAAGCTGAAGGAGGCATTAATGGAGCTCATCCCACCTCCTGCCCCACGACTGGGAGTGATAGAGGGTTGCAGTCTTTGGGGTCTTCCAGCAGAAAGCTGAATAAATCAGTCTGGCTGGCTGGCTCCTTCTGCCTGGCACCTGACAATATGGTCTGACGTGAAGGCTTCCAGCACTATACCTAAAGGAATTCTCACATTTATATTTCAAAGAGTTCTGGGAGGCCGCACATATTTCTTTTGCATGTATGTATTTAAATCTATTCAAATTTGTTCCTCTTAAGAGTGGATTCCTCATCATAAATCTTCATCAGGACTTATTAGCTTAAACTCTACACAGCACACACTTAAGGAAAAATACAAACTATATATATGCCTTGAATAATCCTGTGGTAGCTGGACATCTTATAGCAGTAAATAGATTTCCTAGCAACAACATTCTTAGGTAAAGTGGAATATTCCCATTTACAGAACAGTAATGGAGGTGGTCAGTCCTTGGCTGTTTTGGAAATCTGTAGAGATGACCCCAGATCTCTAGTACTTCAAAATCTTTGCTAACCGACAGGACCAGCTTCTTCTAAAACCAGATGAAAAGATAATGCATAAAGGAAAAAAACAAAGAAAAGGGGTTGGGTTGGGTTGGTTTGTTGCCAATGAAGAGTAAAAGAAGAAAGCCATTAACAAAGCGTTTTCCCATGTGATTCAAATTAGGGCAGTCTGTAATGGCTGAAGACAATTGTGCTTTTATTCTTTTTCAGTGATATTTTCAAATTTGGGAAAGTTTTTTGTTGTTCTTTTGCCATTCAACGTAAGTAAGTTGAGTTCGGTTCCACCACCGGAATGATTCACTGCACTGAAGAAATTCAGAACATCCCCAGCAGAGGAAGTACATCACTAAATTTTAAATCTTGACCACATCAATACAGATTTGTCTGTGCTGGGAAACAATTTGTCTACAGTCTTGAGGAAATGCTCTCTAACAAATGAAAAATGAATCCTGTATTGTAAACCCCACTTAAGTTCACTGGGTTGATGGGTTTTTGTTTTTCTTTTCATGAGTAAGAAATGAGTAAAAACAAACAAACATCCTTTTGAATATGAACCAAAAAGACACATAAAAATTTAGTCAGGCTTTTAGCCATAACCTACTTGGAGATCCACAGTCTCAGTGAGTTTTTGGTCATGCTCTTCAGGAAATACATAACACATAGTTTATTCAAGATAACTTAATGCAAACAGCTCAAGGCATTTTGGTTACAAGCTGTAGGTTTCTTTATTACTGACTCATTCTTCTGGATACCTGGCGCTGGCCCTGCATTCTCCTTGAGACTGGTTTTTGTAGATTTTAGTTTCTTCAGTTCTTTCAAACTTAAAAAGAAGAAAAGAGATTATAAGGAATACCAAACAAACAAAAACAAAATTACACACACAAGAATTTCAATCTTGAAGATTCTCCTCACTGTTTTATAGATTCTTTTGTCTGAAAACTCCCAAAATCCAATTTTGAAAATAAATATTTATGAAACAAGCATTTGTAAAATGTGCTTGCCTGCCAACTCCAGTGAGTACTTACTGATTAACCATTTTCCCAAGACTACCTGGGTGTTTTCATACTCTCGGTTCATAATACACTTCAGTGCATTGCCTTCTCTGAGAGCTCACACGCTGAAGCAGCAGCACATGGAGACACTTTGCATTTGATTGAACAGAGTTTGGATCTGTTCTCTTCCATATGCTGAACTGTAGAACATGTTTGCATAAGCTATCTGCAGAAGTAAACCAAGAAGCCTGGAAGAAAGGACATTTGATATGATAAACAGCAGGAAGTTGTAGAGGTGAGGCCTTTAGGACTATTTCCTGCACTTTATTGATAGGGAAACAATAAAAAGCTAATATTCTCTCCAGAGATTTACAGATTAAGAATTCATGGTTTTGGTTTGGGGTGGTTTTGTTGTGTTTTATCCACCCGTTCAAATGGCTTTTGGGGTTAACAAGTACATTGTATCCTCTGAGGATAAGTTCTGATATTCAGCCCAAGAATATTAAATCAGTTTTGATTAATGTTCTCTTTCAGAAGCCTGTAGATACTAACAAGGTTTGGCGTTTTTGATTTCAACCTGCTTGGATGAAACAGGCTGCTGCTGAGCCTGTTGGAGAAAGCAAGGCATGGAGCTGCTCAGCCAGCAGCAAACACCTAAAGGACAAAGAGTCCTGAAGAGAAATGCTATGGCTGTGATTTCCCAAAGGTTGGAACCACCCTCTGAAGTCATTAGCAGCTGCAGCCTGTACTCACTGGCAGCCCAGGCAGGAAGGAGACCCAGCAGCAGCCAGGGCACAGTGCAAATGTCCCTTGCTCCTGCATGAGCCAACCTGGCTGCACCAAACATGGCACTTCCAGCTTGCTGCTGTCACATTCTTCCCTCATCACAGGGCTGCTAGATCTGACACCTCAGCCAAACCTCAGCATCTCACATTAGCCTGCCTCTTCACAAAACAAAGGCAGCTTCTGAGTTTTCAAGCTGAAGTGACACACAGGAAACCTTGCTTCGGTAGTGTTGCTAAAATTATGTGTAAAAATGGCAGATCAGGCAGTCTTTGTCTAAAAGTAAAGATTTTTTTGCCTTTCCACAAATAAAAATACTTCCAAGTTTTGCTTTGAGAACACTGTTATTTCTTAGCAAGATATTACTGGTCTCTTTATTTTCCTGCCTGCACTTAAACTCTAATCATGCTAATGATCTTCATCCTCTTTGCCTTCTGTTGAGGATTGTTGTGACCTCTCTAGGTCTCTAGGGCTTGGCAATTAAAAAACTCAACTCTGGGTAAGGTGAGGGTTTTTATATCTATATCTATGTCTATATCTTTATCTATATCTATATCTATCTATATCTATATCTATATCTATATCTATATCTATATCTATATATCTAGAGATAGAGATAGAGATAGAGATAGAGAGATAGAGAGATGGAGAGATAGAGAGATAGAGAGCTAGATAGATGAAAGTTTTATATGTATAAAGCACCTGCCATCATATTGATAAACATTATTTTTCTATTTTCACCAATTTATTTCTCCACTTACCAGGTCTGGTGTATTTGATGCCTCACTGTGTTGGGTTTGCCCACTGCCTTCTGCTTTTCAGCATGAGCTTCTTCCAGGAATCCTCTCTGCTTGGGAGGAGAGATTTCTGCCTATGGCTCAGTCCAGACATCCCATTGAGTCAGTTTGTGCTATGACAATAAGGACAGGATTAACTGGTTCAAAGCTTAAAGAATTAATTTAAGAGATGATGGGAAAGGTCCTTTCCCATGTCCCATTCTTAGAGCTGGAGTTCAAGCTAACAATTTCTTAAGTTTCTGAAGTTTGTGACATTTCATTTTCTGAAGGCAGAAGTAGATTGAATGGTTCACAAACTCATTCTTTCAGAAGAGGGTGGAGTTTGTTTTAATAATGCCACACTAACTTGTGAACTAATATCTCAGTTTTCTGAGGTACAGGAGCAGTGTACTTCAGAGGAGTGGTATGTACATAAAAAAAATTAGGTAAAATCTAATTCTAAACTAATTCTAGTTTCTACTGTGCTTTAGGACTAAAAAACCAACTACCCAATAACCATCAGTCTGTAATATATTACAATACATGGTGAATATAAAAAAACATATGACATAAATGTATGGGAATTGCTTTGTTTGTTTGTTTGTAATTAAAAGGTAAAACCCAGCATCACTATGGTAGACAGATACTCTTAAAAATAGAGAAACAGTAAGGGTTAATTTTTTTTTTTTTTTTGCAACTACCAAGAGCAGAACAAGCACCTTTAATGACAAAAGACATTTCTTTGGTACAAACAGCTAGACTGAAGCTTAAATACGTTACATCTGCTCAGGTCAGTGCTCGCAGGGAATGATACCACAAGGGAAAAACCAAGGAAGCGGGGGACACAGGATGCTGAAGTGTTTCCCAGGCCTCAGCAGTGCCATTCCCATGGTGTGTGGGTGTTGTGGACAGATGCAGCCCATGCTCTTGCCCTGTGGTTATCCTCCACAACTTCCCACCCACTTTATTTATTTCTGTCCCTTTTGGTGGCAGTGCCAGCTCAAACTCTGTCCAGATGGCCAAGGCCAGCCCCTGCCACACACGAGATTGTCTCTGCCAGTCCTTTCCCTGCTGCACCAGTACAAACTCCTTCTCTTTCTGAGGCTTCAGCAGATGCAGCCATCCATGAATCCTTGCACCACTAGGAAAGTGAGGGAAGATGCTCAGCCTGTCCCAGGCTGGTCACCTTTCACCATGCCAGAAGTTGGGAGGCTGGACAGTTGCACCAGCCAGTGGTTCCCCCTGGAAGTAATTAGGCACACTGAAGTCATTGTGTGGGGCTGAACAGCTCTGGTGGAGCACATTTCCCTCCCAAGTCTGAACCTCTGGCTGGTGCCCAAGTACCAGAAGTATCCCTTCCTGAACAGAGGATGTTGCCACAGCGATCCATCTTGCTGTGGCTCCACAGAGAGTGACTGTCATTTCCACAGCTGTCATAACAGTTCTGGGGGTGTGTTCCAGTCTCCAAGCTGCGTATGCTGTCTGCATTCTGAAACCACATGTAAGTTGGTGGGCTCACGGACCAGTCTCAGAAAACCTCAGCTCTGCACTAAAATCTCTCTCAGGGTCTTCCCTGGGTCAGCACCTTTTCACCCCAAACACACATAGCCCAGCAGACAGAGATTAAATCTACCTCTTAACCAAGACAGGACACAGTGAACCAGAGGCTGTCCCACATCTCCTCCTAATAAAAGAAAAACAAACATGATGACTTTTCCTATTTTTGTTGTGCTACACTGATAGGTCTGCCTTCCCCACTGTGTTTCAGTGTCATGAGGGGACATAAATCAAGGTTCAAATTCCCAAGCCTTCTCTATGCCCATGACTGCATGGACTACCCTGGCCACACAAAAATACTTTTTGGTTTTTTTAAACTGGGCCAAGATGGTCTATATTTTAATTGCAGCTTTTGTTTTGTTCTAGTCCTGGCTTGCCTCCATCCACTTTTGTCAGCTAGGATTTTGCTGCTTTGTTTTCCAGTTGCACCATTTGGGCCCAGTGGATAAGCTCTTCAGTCAGAAAGCTCCCACACAGGCAGCAGCATCCTTGGCTTAGGCTTGCTCTTGCCCCATCAGGTTTGACAACACTTCAGACATGATTGATGTCGTAGCCCCAATGTCCTCTCTTGAAATGACAGCACTCAGGAAAGCTGTCAGTGCTCGCGGAGGAAGGATCACCCCAGAAATGATGGCTCATTTCAGCTTATCTCCAGAGTCACTTACTCAAAGATCATAAGTACATGGATTAGGGTTTCTACCTTCATGAGTTCCTGGATAATTGCCACTGAGAGCTGTATTTCTGCAATAGAATGTGGATGTGCTCCCCCTAGTAACAATGCCATGAAGCAGCCAAGATCTACAGTTCATGTGGTGCACTCTGTGGTTCAGAGGGCCATGTAAAACATCTGCCCAGGTTCAAATAACTGCTGATAAGTTCCCTCACAGAGGATTCTTCCAACTGTGCCTGGAGGGGTAAGAGGCACATGGTATGTGAAGCAACAGGAGTCAGACACCTTATGTTGCACTGGCCTTATGTTATCATTCTCATGTGCTGTGGCAATCATCATCAGGAAGGTTCAGGAAGGTAATCCAGATGGCAATGAGCTGCATAAAGCAAATTCAGCTTTTCTGAGGAATTTCCCACTTTTTTCGTACACTGGACCAAAGGTAGTATTCCTACCTGGTTCCTTTATGTCTGCCCCTTGTGACTGGTATTTGTTCAGTCTGAACAACCATTGGTGTTAAATAAATGGCACATATCAAAGCACTGGTTTTAGTAACTTGTAAGAGAAAGGCTGGGTATTAGGCCTAAAGTAGCTTTGAGAGAGCTCAGAGCACCAGTGTCTCACATCCATCCATTTCTTCCAAGAGCACTTCAGATTCTCTGTGCTCCTAGAGAAACCATTTCTCACAACCACGTGTGGACAGCCCTGACCTCAGAGGTGCTCTGGATTTTGCTTTCTTAGCGTGGCTATTTCTGTCACAGAAGAGTTCCTGGTAGCTGGCCATGGTTTCTCTCAATAAATCTTCACATACCCAATTTTTATAAGCTTTTTCTCCATGTTAAGTGTTGAGCAATCTAATATTACATCATTTGTACTGAGTGTTCACTGTCCTCAAGAGCAGAGAGCTGCCTACTGGATATTATTTCCTTTCAGTGGCAAAAGACATTTTTATTAAGCCTGAGTGTTTCAGTCAAATACAGCAAGTCTGACCCCAGCCTTTCACACATGTGTAAAACCAGTGTCAGGCAGCCACCAAACACCACAGATCTCCCTCACCTTTCAGGAGTGGTCTGTTCACACTTGCAGAGCAACACAGGACAACTGAATTCCAGTTCTGCAGCATTTAGAGTCCAGTTTGCATAGAAATAAATAATTACCCAAGCATCAAAGGCAGAGAGTCAGAGCCTGGTATTCATACATTGTGTTCAAGATGCATGGAACCTTGTTGGTCTCTTTTTGTGATCATTAGGATTGGCTCATTCTAAGACACTATTATTAAACAGACTCAAGGTACATTACGTCTCTGTAAGGAACCTCACACCTTCAAGACTCGATTTTCAACTCTTGAGTTTGCACACACCACATCTCTTGGCACTGGCATGGCAACTGTGTGCACAGAAATGGCATCTGTGAACACACATGGCTGGCTATGGACCAGGTGGGCTTGGACTGTGCTCCCAGGTGGGGCACACAGGTCCCTCAGAGCTGTTGATTCCTACTTTTATTAAGCTGCTGTCAAAACAGTGCAGTACTAGAGCAGCAGAAGCTAAAAGCCAATTCCAAGCAACAAAGACAAACCCGAGCTTAGGGATCACTCAAGCAGTGCCAGCAGCTCCTTTGATTCTGCATGCATCTTTCCCAAACACGCTGCATTCAGCAATTCACACCTCACACCTAAGGCTAAAACGTTTCTTCTCTTGTACAACCCTCTTGCCAAGTATCCCTTATATTTTATTACTAATTCCTATTATTTGGAATGTTATTCCCTTGGTATGACTGGCTGCCTCCAGCTGCCTCTGACACCAACAGAGATGAAGTGGGGGAAAGAAAAGCAGCAGACACTCTTCCTTCAGTCCCCACCATACTCATTGCCCTGCACTCACTGCTCCATCCCCAGACCTCCATCCTCTCTCCATCCCTTCTGGATCTAGAGAGTGGGAGAACTGCCACTGCTAGCAAGTGGGATGGTGACAAATGCCATTTTCTTCTTATTCTTTATAACAATCTCCATTGGAATGTTTTTAAAAATCCAAAACAAAAACTAAAAAAACCCAAACAAACAAAAAACCCAATACCAACCAAAAAATTTCGCAAACCAAACCAAGTCAGCCAAATGCCACTGTCCTCAACATATCTCCTTGTCCTCAGGCTCTTCACATTTTGCCTTTTGGTGCCCGTTTAACATAGACTCCCTTAACTCTGGCAATTATCATGGATTTTGCTGTGTCTGACTGGAAATCTCTAAGCAGTCATTTGAATATCAGGCACTTTAAGATACATCATGACAGCACCATCTCTATTCACACTTCTCCAACATGCCCTTGATAAATCATCTACTATATTTTCAACTCCTTTTCTGGATTGGCATTCAAACCTTCACTTGGTATTTCTGGAGTGTTAACAGCTGTCTCCCTATTCCTGGTGAATACTTAGTGAAGGTTCTTTAAAATAATCTCAAACACCCAGTGATCTGTTCTAGGGCTGCTCAAGTTTTCCACAGATGCACTATGGACACCGTAAGGGGCATTGCTGTTGCAGTCACCCTTTGTGACACTGGTATCTGGGTTTGATAAATACTGCTTGAGATTACAGATACACTTATAAGAGACAATGCAGAGGTGGGATGGGAGATAAGTTGCAACATAAAAAGAGCAGATGGGGAACTGAGGCACACTTGGCTTTCAGCCAAATATGCAGAGCATGCTCTATATAAAATACAAGAGAACGAGGAGGTGGCATTAAAACCCCTTAAATCTGTCAAAGGAGAAAAGAATAACAATTCTGGATTATTAACAGTGACCCATTTCACAACTCAGAAAAAAAAAAAATAAACCCTCCAGTGGCCAAAGATTTAGCTAGTTCTCTGGGGACTTGGGTTCAGTCCCTGACCTGTGAACAAACTCTCAGTGCAACCTTCAGGAAATCACTTCTTTTGCTTTCATATAGCTCTCTGTCTGTAGAATGGGAATAGTGACTTTTCTTTACTGTAGTGCCAGACAGCAAGAATTTGGAGCATGGAGATGCTCAGATGTCACAGAGTCTACTACTGCTCTAAAAAGTTGAATATTCGTCATCTTTATGAGTGGTTTTTGATGTGCATGCAACAGAGGGTAGCTAACAAAATGAAACAATTAGTTCGGTGACATTTTCAGCTGCCTAATGAGCTTCTCTTCTGTTTGTCACACAACTATTCCAGAATTGAAGCCTGTGTTACCAATTCTCAATATTTTATGCTTTTTTCAGCCTGAAATTCAACGGCTGTTTCAATATTGTAGTTGGAGCCAACATATTCCGTATAGACTTCCTTCAGTGTGTTGCCATTTTTTAAAAACCTTTGCCATGCCTCTTTGCTTTTCATGGCTTGATCATGGCTACCTCTTCATTAGAAATCTGGCAGTTGAGGTTTTCTCCTACAAATGTGTGAACCGAGTTTGTTTTATGTCAGTGAGAATAATTTCTCAGAAAACTCAGGTTTCTGTCCCAGCACTTTCCCCCCACTCTACCAAGCTGCACATCATGTGCTTGTTAGTCAGTTTTCCACAAAAATACCACAAAAGTCAAGCACAATACTGTTCTTTCCAGCCTTTCTACTTCTCTTTCTAGGTTCAAGAAGGTATTGTATTTATCACACATGTTATTGGAAGGCTTCACTTTATTTTGGTCCAGACCTTGTTTCTTGGAGCTGGTCCAGAAAAAAAATTTCCTTATGACAGCTCTATATGCTATTGTTAGTATTATTCTCTCAAAAATACTGTACTGCATTGAGGATAAGCCTCCTTTTTACTCTTTCTGACACATTAAAAATCCATCTGGTGGGATCTATACTCTGAAACCAGCCTATCTCTCCTGTCCTGAACTAATCTCCCACTTACATTCTCTGTCCTGATTTCACCAGCCCTAATGACAGGGATGTAAGTGTTTTGCTTCCTGCTATTAGAAATCATTACAATGCCTGCATTGATTTTAAAATTAAATGGATACTATCTTTGTCACCTGTACATAGATAAATATTCTTTCAAGCTTTTCACTCCTTCGGTGTTGCACATCCCACAAGAAGAAGCCCCTTTGTTGGAAGGACTCTCTGCAGCAGATCCATCACTCTCCAGGGCTGGAACACACCTGCAGATTATTATCTTTGAAAAACTTTCAGTCATATACTTTGAAACAGATTTTTTTTTAGTGCAGCATTTAGGACAAAGGAAAATATTCCTTTGTATTTGATAGTACTTGAAAGTACTATGAGGAAAGTGGAAAAAAGCACCTCTTGTGTGAGCCTTCCTTCAGTACTGGATGCCTTTTCCCCTTGGTTCCTCCTTTGTGCTCATGGGGACCCAGGTGTCCCACAAGCACACCTGGTGAGCCTCCTCTGGGGCTCTGGGGGCTCAGCTCCAGCCCCACACCCAGGGACTGCCAACAAGGAAAGACATGGTCACACACATCTTCCCAGGGCTCAGCCAGGCAGAGCAAAGGGTTAAAAAATTGTGAGGGATTTCTCTGTGAGCGGAAACCAGGCTGAATTTAAACTGAGGACCCCATTCTTCCGCCAAGCCATTCGGTTTCTTAATCAACTGGGGCCTTGTTTCACAGTCAGTCATCAGAGGCTTTAGAAAGTCGTTCAGACAAATCTGTAAGGGGAGACCCACAAAGGATGTCTTTTCTGTGGCACTCTCTACCTAGAATATGCAATGCTGGGGACAGAGCTGCCCTCAGTGGAGCTTCTGTACCATGGAGCACAATGCACAATGATGCTATAGGATACTTCCACTACTGAGCTCCTGCTTATTTAAATATGCATTTAATTAAGGAAAGCACTGTAGGAAATTAAGCAACGAGCTTTCCCAATGGTACTTCTCCTCCTTCCTAGGAGAAAATCTTTCTCAGGTTTCAGAAGTGCTGCAGTCTTCTCCAAGTCAGACCTTTCTTTCTCTCATTAGCTGTGCAGTCCTGTCACTTACTAGATTTCTAGCTTCTAAGGAAACAATTCCTTTTTATTTTTCTTCTCAATCTAGTAATGCTTTAAATGATTTCTGAGAACTACACTTCTATTACTCATTATTATCGAGCCAGGAAAAAAAAAATACCTCACATAATAGCAGAAATCTTATTATTATGGGAAACTTTGAAATTCCCTTCACCAGTGGTATTCTTTGATGTGCCTATTGAATAAATAATGATTTTTACATCTAAGGTTTATCTTACAGTGCAAATACACCATTATCCTCAGTGTAAAAACACTTTTCATTGTTAGCCACTGTAAACATGGGCTGAAGCTGTGATTCAGGAGTGCTTGAAGCTGACCTACCCAGGTATGGGGCAGTGTAATTTTTTCCCATTAACGACTTGTGAAGGAGAAATGGGCCATGGAGACAGAGGCACTGCAACAGGGGGAGGGAAAGAAGAGGTTAGATCAAAATAGAAATGTCATGCAGGCAAAAAGAAACTAGCAGGCACTCTAAAGACAGAAACACGTCCGATTCGAACAGAATATGAGTCTCTTCATAAGATTTTTCAATCACAGCCTCAGGCACTTTGTATGCCAGCAGGAAATAGGATGACATTTCTGGAATGGTACAGAATTAAAAATAATAATAAAAAAAGATCAGAGTTTCCTGGAGAAGGAACTCACTGAAGACTTCAGCAATGGTACATGCAGGCCATTACTAGATAAAATTACATTATTTTAGGTGGCTTTATGTATTTACTTGATGTGATAATGGCTTTTACTGTTAAATGTGCAGTCTGGAGTCCAGCACTGCTCAGTACCTGTTCAGCTCTCTCCAGGTCTGCCAGGACTTGTGTTCTGTGGCAGTGACTTGTACCCCTCACTGTCCCCCTGGGAGGCTGGGAATTGCCTCATTTGCAGCCTGGGATGGAGCTGTGTCACTGTGGGCACAGGCAGGGCCAGGCTGCACATCCTGAGCTGCGACAGAGGAGCTCTTGTAGAGCCCACAGATTTTATGGGGAAGGGTGTTATCTGGGCACTGAGAGAGCCCCAAAACTCTTTTCATCATCTGAGTGTCACCCACAACACCCTGGCATGGGGAAGCCCCTCTTGTGCCACACACAATCCCACGTTCACTTGGTTTGGGAGCCTGGTGCTGGGCTGGTAGGCAAGACACTTCTGGAAATGCAAGGGGCTCCCAGGTCCCCACCTGGGCAGTGTTTAGCTGTGTGTGTGTCAGAGCACATCCCCTGCAGCACCACTCTGAGCCATGTGAGGAGCAGCAGGGTGGGAGCAGCCACCAACACTGAGAACAGTGAGAACAGTGAGCACGACACAGTAGGAGAAGCTGCAACAAGAACTCCCATGGGGTTTTTTGGCTTTTATCCATGCTTTTATGTCCCAAGTTCTCTGAGGTTTTGCGGGGTTTTTTTGGTTCATTTGGGGGTTTTGGTTTGGTTTTTGCATCACAGATTAAACCCAGAAGTCTCCTGTCTCTCACTTTCAGTTCCCACCTATGTCTTCCCAAAGTTTCCCTGATCTGCTGCTCCTCCCAGAAGTTTTGTAACACCTTTTGTTACCACTCTGCAAGCACACTTATCAGACTAGAGTGGAAGAAGCAATCACCACAAGCTTCTTACTTCAGAGAAGCAATCTTGTGCTCTGGGAGCAAGGCCCTGTGCAACAGATTGCTGAAAACTGGGAACTTGCCCTGGCAGAATGCTGCTCTTCCACTTGTTTCCCAAAATTAATTTCCATTTCCAGAAACCAGAGGTGATAAACCTGGGGAGTGTTTACACCTGGAATGGAAAAGCTGTGTTTAAAACGAAGGCATAAGGAGAGCAGTGATGAAAAGGTGTTTATTTTGGGTTGTGTTCCCTTGCAGCGCTGTGTGAGCACTGAGCCCCAGCCCCTCTCCAACCCTTCCCATCCCTGTCCTGAAACAGGAGCAAGGAATAGTAAAGGAAATGGAAGTGAGCTGTACTCAGTAATAAAGTGAATGTGAGAGAGGGTGTTTATCTGGAAACCAGAGCTCCTTCCTGGCCTCCAGTCTGTTCACCTGTATAAATCTGTCAGTAAGTCCCATGAAACCATCCTTGGTTGGTTGGTTTCTTCCAAGTGATATTTCCAAAAGAAGGCTCCTCGTTTTGCAGTCATGCTTACTGGAGCTTGGTGCAAGGCTCCAGGTTTTGTGTGCTTCCTACAAGAAGTAGCTAAGAGGAGCTTTCAATGGTTTCCTGTTTTTCAGTCTCCTGAGCTGCTGCATCAAGTTCAGCCCTGAGCATTATTCACTTCTGTTCAATCCAGGTTTTTTTTATGCAATCCAGCCTAAGTGAAGGCTACCAAACAGAGCAGCGTTTCTCCTTCAGCCCTTACTAGATGGGGCCTCCTAGGTCAGATTTTTGTATGCATAGTTATGGCCTGACACAAACTGAGCCTACAGTGAACGTCATCTGCTTTGTACTGGGTGAGCAACATGGTCCAAGTCAACCTACAGCCTGGCTGACTACAGCACCCTACATGGTCCGAGTCAACCTACAACAACCCAGAGACAAGAGAAGGGAGAGGGTGGAAGTGCACATGTGGGATGTGAGGAAGCCTCCTCTGTCAGAAGCAGCTTGCATTTAAATGGGATTAGTTGTTTCATGAATCTACACCCTTAGTAACACAGGATTTAGCTTCCAGGCCATTCTTAGTCATCACAGTCTGCTGTGTCCCTCCCAGAGGCCGCTCCACAAAGCGTGTGCCACAGCACACCATCATTTCCAGCACTTCTGCTCCCTTGTTTGGCCTGGAAGCTGATGGGAGGGTTTCTGCACATTAGCCCCCCTAGTTCCTTTCCCGTCAGGGCAGCCAAAGCTGTACCAGCTCTGAAGACCCTTCCAATGCTCCTCCCAGATGCAGGGATGCAGAAGCCAAGGAAAGCCTTGGCCCTGGAGTCTGTCCATGTCACAGCCCAGCTGCTGTGCCTGCTGTGGGCAGGAGTGACCAGCCCAGATGGCACCGCTGCTGCCCATCAGTCAGCATCAGCCCAGCTCCAGAAAAACATGTTTAGCATCTCCAGAGCAAGCTGTGATTATATCCCAGGGAGCACAAAAAGCCACAGGCAGGTAAATTAACAGAGAACAAAAATTAGCTCCAGTCTGAGTGGCTTGCCAAACTGCAGCTGGTTTCATGTCCTCAATTGAGTTCAAACATGATAGCGGTTCCCAATACAACCCAAGACTTAGAAAAAGCCCTAAACCTGGCACGGTGGGGATGGCAGCTCCTGCTGTCTCAGAGGATGAGCTAATCAAATTACACAAGAGGAACAGGGTGGCAGTGCTCAACTTTCACCTTTTCTGAACTGTTGCAATTTTTCCAGGAAGGGTGTTGGTTCTTTCAAGAAATCTAGTCATCTCCTGTAGATTCACATAGTGAAAGTGCTTGCAGGTACTTTTAAGAAACAGCCATGAGCCACACATGTGGTTCTCACCCCCAAGCCTGCTGAACAGCTTTTCCTTTTCTGTACATCTGTGGCAGGGCATGGTAGCACTGTCCCAGTTCAGTAGAACTTGTGAGCACGCCCAGAGCTTTACCCTGGGCTTTACCCAGCTGCTTTGGCTGCAATTGTGTCACTGGGTAAATGAACCTAAAATCAACGTCACCCTGGCCTTCTCCTTGCCCTTGCACTGGCTGCGTGCTCCCATCTCTCTTCCTTACATCAGGGGGATATTTATCTGACTTTTGGAGCAGAGTAGAGCTCCAGCCACCAGTTGGGCAAGGAGAAAGGAATATGTTTTTGCTGGTTTAAATCATACCCATGAAACCAGAACTGATCTGAACCCTCTATAAGACAGCTTCAAATGGTAAGCTATTGAAAACTTAGGCTCCTCTTGTATTTATCATTCTGCAAGATACCAGATATGTTTCACAACCACGGACAAATTTTTGAAAACATGAGTGTATCTAAAGACTTCGTTATTCAGGAAGTCTTTCTTTCTTAACTCAGGGGGAAAAAAACCCAATCCAAATCTGCTTCTTTCTTTCTTAACTTGGGAAAAAAACCCCAAATCTGTTTCTAGGAATTTCTTTTTTGAAACATTTTCAGGAAACAAAGACTTGCAAGATTTTTACCTCCCCCTCCAAACAATGAAAAGCAAACAAAAAGAAAAAGGAGAAAAAAAAGAGAGTGAAGAAAGAAAATTCCAGTTGAAGAAGCAAAAATCTTGGATAATTTCTCATTGTCTTTTACTGGAATCCAATAAACACATTACCAAATTACACTGTATATTTTACTAGGCTAACTTATCTCTGTGTGTATTAGAGGCACAGCATGAAGAAAAACAATAAAAAATATTAACCTCCTCTGTATAACTCAGTAGAGTTATAAAAGATCTAATTGAATAAACTACATTTGACAAGAACAAATGGTGACATTTCCATTTAATGTTGTCTTTTTGGCTTCCTGACAAAGAAAAGCTTAAGGAACCATGAGTTTTGTTTCCTAAGGGCAAGTTCTTCTTCTTGTATCAACTCAGCAATCAATAATAAAGTATGAGCATAAGCACTTTTGATTTATGAACTGTGTACTTTGAGTGAGTTTAGTAGTTTAATCTTACGCACATTGCTGTGTGTTTTTGTTGTACTGCATAGAACTGCTTAATGGAAAATACTTCATGGAAGCAGTAAAGCAGCCATATATGTAGAAAAACTGAAAAGGAATAATTAAGACTTAATAATAATTAAGTGAAAATAACACTGTGCTGATTTCTTGTAAGCAGAAGAGCATCATTACATTGAGGGGGAGCAAAACCCCAAACAGGGAGTTTGCACAGACATCATCTCTCAGCAAAAGAGCATCAGATGCCTAGGATTCCTCTTCCCTGACAATCTCTTATCACTCTTCTTTTTCCCTAGTAGAGTAGGAGTACTAGAAAGAGTAGAGTTCAGCACTCCTGAATTTTGGTATTTGGCTTAGGTGCAGTTTTGTAGCCAGTTCCCGATTCTGTCAATGTGGCTTGTCCAGCATGTCCCCTCTGAATCACCACTCCAGTGGATCTGCCAGCTTGCATGAAGCTGGGAGTCAGCCAGGAGGGGTTACACGTGTTGGTTTAAACTGACCTAGAAAGGGCTTAACTAACAATAACACTTGTCTATAAAAAAATCACTCCCATTATGTCTCTGGGAATAAGGAGTGGACTTTCTGAGACTAGCTGTGGAGTGAATCACTGCTGTCCATTACTCACAGCTGAAATTGTATGTCACCTGCACCTGGTGTTAGGGAGAGGGTGGCTTTTCCCTCCCAGCTCTCATTCAGACCTGATAAGGATTTTCACAGTGTGTATTTCTCCTGTCAAAAGCACGCTCTTTCACTTTGGGCTATTGGTGTTGGGAACAGATGGGCTTCTGGTTGCCATGCAGGTGATAATATCCCAGTGAGTTTCAGTTAATATTAAATGGAAAGTGGCTCAATCTGCATGGCTCTCTAGAAACAACAAACTGACCATCTTGAGAATCAATACTGATACTACTCTGAATGTGAAGCAAAAAAATAAACACAGCAACAAGGAGCACATGTCATGTGGTGACTCCAAAATTAAGAAACTGCACTATCATGCAACAGGAAAAGCAGGACATTTAAAAGAGAGACTTCAGAACTGTATTCTAATTATGCATTAAATATCAGATTGCAGATCATCTATTCATAGCCACAAGCTTTACCTGCCAAATCCATGTTCTGGTGTAGGTGAGCACCATGGGCAGGAGCAACACACAGGAAGAAGAGGCAGATCCAGTCCAGCTACCATGTAGATCATGGATGTCCTAGGAGCATTCAGGGGCTGGAAAGAGCCCACTCACCCCCCTTTGGCAAGGGAACACAGGGCTGAGGCAATCCCACCTTTGCATTATTGGATGTGGGGTTTTTGTTGTTCTTGGCCTATGAAAATGTGATGAGACAAAGCAGCAGGCAAGGAGGATTAGTTCTGTAATTCTATCTCAACCCACATCACACACAACAAAGAAAAGAGATACTTGTTCACCAAGCTGCTTCAAGCAAGGATAAAGTGCTCATGACCATGTGTGGGCACAAATAGCTCACATGGACCTTACCTTTCTCAGAGAAGTTTAACTTCTCATTATGGTTACGCAGTCAGTAATTCACAGAAAACTGTATTATTTGGCATTTCTACACTAGTCAAACAGGTCTGATAGTCTGCTCTGTTTTATTAGTGTCAGCTTTCTTACTTCTAATTTATGGAGGAAAGTTTTTCAGGAAAGCCTAGAATGGCCTGAATTGGAAGGGACCCTAAAGACCGTCTAAGTTCTAAGTTCTAAGACCATCTAAGTGTCCCCTGGGCAGGGACACTTTTCTAAAATCTATGCTTTAGACCAGATTGCTCAAAGCATATGGAGAGTATATTTCTTAGCTTGCATTACATTACCAGCAGCCTGACTTCTGCTAAGTGTTCAGCTAAAATAGATTTAATCCACTCATCAAAACAGAGGATTGTTTGAATTAAGACATTTGGTGTGTCTCGTCATACAAGCAGGATCCTCATTTATTTAAACATGAGTGTGTGTATGTGTATGTGCAAGAAAATAATTTTTAAAAATTGCTGTGTTCTCAACAAATTTAAAACAAGCAAAACTCACAGGAGACGGAACTAGAAAAGACACCCTGTGTCTGGTTTTGGATGTGAACCAAGAGAAAGGCATTTTAACCTTAGGGTTAAACCTTAGTTTAAATTTTTTAAGTTTAAAACCTTAGTTCATCAATGTGCTCATCCCAGAAAAGTCCATGTTTCATCCTAAGCTTCTCAGTGGAGGATAGCACTGAGGTTTTGCACACAGGTGAAAGATGAAATGTGCAAAACCACTGAACAACTGGTAGTGCTGGGGCAAACCCTGTTTCAGGGCTGCTGCTGAGCCATAGCAATTCCACTGGCCTCGATGCAACTCCTGTGAGGCTGGAGGCAGGCAGCCTGCTCATGTCCTGATGAGCAGGGCAGCATCTTCATTATCCACATGCAAACACAAGAGAGGGATGTCACAAACTAACCTGGAATGTAGAAACAATTTGTGCATCACTTAGCAGAGTGAAGGAAAACAGCACATGAGTGATTGCAGTCCTCAAGGAAGGGAAAACAGAGAACAACGTTGTCAGAGCTTAAGTAAAACACAAATGAGAGTGTTTGTGTGTTCCTCCATCTGCAGGCTCAGCTCTCCAGCCAGCTTACGCAGGCTCAGCCCTCACTACAGCAGTGAGACAAGAAAAATCATGTGCTCAGCTCAATATGCTATGATTTAATGCCCTAGAAATCAACTTAATTTTTAGGGGTTTGGTTTTTTTTATTTACAGTTTGTAATTTCAGTTGGGCCCAGATCACTTTTTCAAAAAAGATCATCACAGTTTTACCTCTTCTAGTAACAGTGAAGTTATTATGGATGCAAATTATCGTGTTATAGTCGTTGCCACGGAAATAAACTATAAGCACAAAAATAAAGAGCCTGCTGCAAAAGAAGAGGTGGCAGCCACAGCTTCAGGGAAATGCTTTTTTGGTAGCAAATGGTGAACCAATTGCTACAAACCTCTTGAGCTACAGGAGGTAATACAGCAGCACCATTTCACATTTTTATAAGACTGTGCATAATGCCTCAAGTAATTTTAGAAACAGAATGCCACCTACTTCATGGCTTGAGGTAAAAAGGTAGTTTTACCATACCAGGGACTCATGTGGGACCTTCTGAGGGGTCTTTGCACTACAGCCTGTTCCTCCCATGCTGAAACACAATCCCAGCAGCACAGGTGCCAAAATACTGAGTCTCTTTTGTAGTGGTAATGTGCCTATTGGAGCACGACTAAGACACCTTATAGCAGACACCCATTCTTTCAGGATTTCCCCTTAGGCAGGAAGGTTTCTCTACTGGTCATATCCTTTGAGCCAGTAGCTATGTAACATCACAGAAATGTATAAGGGGGCCAGAGTCTGATGTGATTTAGGGACCCATTTTAAAGGATGAAAAATAAAAAAACACATTAAAATCAGCACTGCTTAGCTACTCTTGCATGGTGAAGGCAAAAATGCATGGTCAAAAGAACCTCACAATAAACTAAGCACAGATTTTGAGAAGAGCCATCTCCTAATCTTGCTCAGAGGATCCAACAGAGCCCTGGGAACACCAAGCCTCCCAGACAGGCTGTGTGTGGAGGCAGCTGCTGCCAGGGGCACATGCCTGGTACTTGAGTGGAAAGCACAGGAGTTGGTGAGTGAGGAGAGCAACACTCACTGCAGAGAATTCCTGGCACCCAGGAGAGCTGGTTTGCTTCTTGTGGAATCTGAGTCCAGGGCACAGGGAGTAAGGAGCTGTGGGTGCAGCTGCTCTCCTGTTTGCAGTGAGCAGTGGGTGCCTGGCTTTTCCAAAGGGCCTGTCTATGCCAGGGAGGGGACAGGGGGCAGTGGAGTTAGAGAGGACACAAGCCCACTGCTCTCATCACAAACATCTTCCTTCAGTTAACAAGGACACAAAGGTTTCTATAGATGTCTTATTTTCTAATCCGCTTTTCTAGCCCCGCCAGAGGAATCAGAGGATCAGGGTTGCAGTGGCTCCCATCCACATCCCTGCCTTATTTGATGCTAACCCACCCTCTCCAGTTGGGATTCTGCCCTGGCAGCTGCCTGTGCCCAACCTGCACGGGTGCTGGGCTGCTGGCCAGCCCCACCAGCCACCCTCCTCTGGGGAAAACAGCCTCCCTGGGAGGCACAGGGGCAGGCACAGTGGGACAGAGCCAGTTGCTGTCTCTGGAATGTCCAGAGGCTGCCGTGGAAGTGGTGGGCACTGCCAGAGCCCTCCTGCTGTCCGTGCTGTGGGTACACACAGACAAACTCTGCTTTCCCAGTCTCAGGCAGACTCATGTCACAAACAGTCAATTAGCTTTGTGGAAGTTAAATAAACAAACAGAGAGGAGATTATAACTGATTAACTGAAGGGCAGGAAACATGAGAAGCTGGTTTGCTAGAAAGAAAAGCTCTTGTGCTGAGATCTCCAGTAATTAGCAGCAACAAGACCTACAGAAATTTATGAGGGGAAAAAAAAAAATCCATGAACCCTTCCTGTTTAAATGTTCTCCTTTCACATATTTTGCTTGGAAGGCTAACTTAAAACACAAACACAGACTGGGTCTCAAATATGGAATAGATTCATGTTCTGCAGCAGTCATATACTGGGATTGCAAAGCAAATGAATGTGTATCAATGAAGTCCTTCCCCCCCCCCCCCCCCCAATTATGTATTTTGTTAACAGCTATCAGATTGACAGCTCTATCCCTCCCTCCAAGCACCTGGAACGCATTTTGGTTACTGCTGGCAAATGGTGGAAGCGCTCCTTGGAGCACAGTTGAAGACTGAAGCCACAGGAAAGCCAAAGGCCTTTGCCAGGACTGACCAGTGAGATTCAGTAATAATTTAGCAATTCCAGCTCAGCAATGGCCTATGTGACCTGTTCACCAGTCTGCAGTGGAGCTGCTGTTGATTATGCAGAAGCCTACCTGCTGTCATTATGCTGGCTCAGAAGTGTCCTCCCCCTGGCTCCTGGAGCAGCACAGAGCCTCCCCGAGTCACTTAATGAAATCCCCAGGCAGAGCTGAGACCTTGACCTAGATTTCAATGGCTCTCCAAGCTGTATTTATGCATCTTCAGCATGGCTGTGTTTACTCCCTTAAATTGAAGACAAATCGAAAATTAAAGAGAGCCCTGCAGATTCATGTCTGCTTTGCTGTCCTGGCTTTGCCTTTCATTGTTGGATAACTCAGAAGACAACTTGAATCAAAACTGAGACTTGCTCAAATTGATTGCAAACCTTAGCACACACTTGGAAAAGCAGCATGAGCAGGCCAGCAGTAATTTCACTGGGAAGGAGGACAGCAGGTCTGATCCTGACAGAGAGTGCATGGAGCTCATTAGCATCGAGTTATTATTCTGCATTATGGTGTGTCCCCGGTGCAATTACAGCTCCAGGATGCAGCTCTCTGCACATGGCTAAGGATGGTGATTACACTTGACTACAAAGGTGAAGGAAAGAAGTACTATTCTATTTCCCTGACAGTAAATTGCAAAAAACTCAAGGTAAATCTGCATATCAATGTGAAGGAACATGAAGAAGCAGAGCTATGTGGCCTAAAGCTCTGGAGAGCCCATCAGCAACATTGCTGGGGTGTCCTGTCCCCTTTCCAATACAGGGAAGCACTTGGGTATTTGGACCTGACTTCCAGACATCATCAGCATCAGTCAGACACTTCCTGATCAGGTATCAGTGCCAGCAGGACAAGGCCACTGCAGAGGATTCTGAAAAACCTTCAATTACAGGGCAGCCCTTCTCCCCCTTCCAAAAGTAAACATCCATGGATTTGGGGAAGAAAGAACCCAAACCTGACCACTTTCCAGTGCAGCATGTCTATGCCAGGGAGGGGACAGGGGACAGTGGAGTTAGAGAGGACACAAGCCCACCAATCTCACCACAAACATCTTCCTTCAGTTAACAGGGACACAAAGGTTTCTATAGAGATCCTCATTGTCTTGTTGTTGCTGTGCAGGAGTTGGGGAGGTTGTTACCACCCAGTAATATCTTGTGGGAAATGAGCAGAGCAGGGGGCTCCTATATTTCCTTTGCTAATTTGCCACTTTCACACGTGTGGAGACCTTTTTCTAGGCTACAGTCACAGACACAGGAGGAACTATTTGGCTCCTTGAGCAGTGATCTTGTGGTTACTTAAAAACCTGCCTGTGGATAAGCTGGAGGTCCCTGACTGGGGCTGCTCCAGGGCAGAGTGAGAGTGGGTATCAATGCTCTTTGGAGCCTGCCGAAGTCTTGTTCACATTAAAAAGCAAATGAGTGGGTGACAATTAAAGTGGTGTATATTTATATTTCTGTCTAAAAAGAGCTCTCTCACAATCCCACTCCACTTATTTCAACAGAGCACTGAACTGCCATTAATTTACAATCACCAGAAGAGAGAAGAAATTAAAACATTTGACTTCTTTAAATAAATATTTTCTATTTTAGTGCCCAACACTGTGCACTTCCTTCACAGCCCAGGGAAAAGGTGTCAGAGAAGGTTCACAGTATTTGCAATGGTAAAAATACATTTTGAGAAATCCCTGTCAGTTTTTGGATATTTGTGGAGCTGCAAAAGGCCAGCCTGTTCCCCAAAAGAGCTGTCACCCAGCAGGAGCTCCCCAGCATCCAAACTCATGGTGAAATGAGTGGGAGGCACAGTTCCCACAGGTGTACATGGGAGCTGGGCAAGAGCTCTGCCCTTCTCAGCCCATCAGTTTGCACTCAGAATAATCTTGCTGAGGAGAAAAAACCAACAGGGTTGAGAGGTGGAAAAGAGTGGTTAAATCAAAGGCTCTTTCTGCACTTGGAGTCAGGCAGGGCTAGAGGAGATTTTAAGATGGAGAAGAGAATCCAAGTCAGGTTTGGATGCATGGGAGGCTGGAGGTAAAGTCTGAACTTCCTTTTCACCTCTGGCTTTGTGTTTGTCAGGTACCACAGCTCTTCCCCCAGCCTGCTCTTTGTGCACACCAATGGAGACCCCACAGAGTTCAATTCAGCTCTGTGCTGCTCCCAGTGTCTTAAGGAGCCATGCCCAGGACTAATCCTGGAGTAAAGCCCTGCTCTACTTTATGAAAAGTGGGAGAATTAGTGTTCAGATGAGCAGGAGGTCCTGCTCCCACCCTCCTCACAAGCAGCCCTGTGCTGGGGCTCTGGTAACCACTTGGCCACTCAGTGGTTCAGACCCTACTCTCATTTGGCCAGATTACCCCACCACAAAATGCTTTGGAGTGACACTGGCAGGGAGGGAGAATGAGGGCAGCCAGCCCACCCCCTGTCATCACAATGTGCTGCTCTGCCAGACTGAGCAAACCCCAAAGCTCTTCCTGTGGGAAATGCTGTGAGCCTTTGATGGAGCACCCTCCTCCTGGACATGGAACTCCACACCCAAGACCATGTCCACCAGTCAGGCTGATACCTGGCCAAGAGGAGCAGAGCTTTGTCCAGGAGGGGACTTTAGCTTCCCTTTCAACTGTTCCCAGAGGAAATGTTTGGACAGTGGTCCCCATAATGAGAGGGGATTACATTTCTGCTGCTCTGCAGAGACTTGTGAAAGCCAGGCACTGCCTGGCACTGCACTGCTTGCAGCAGCTGGGGCCATTTCTACTCTGGCCCTTTTCCCCACAGATACATTCATGAAACTACCTCTGCTCCAAGCCCATTGTTGGCCCTGCTTGTGCAGCCCAAACACTGTCCTGCTGTTTTCAGTCGGGGCTGTCAATAAGCCTTTTGCAGGATGAAGTCCCTGTCTCTGAAGCACTTGCATCAGTAGCCTCTTCTGTTCATTGTTAATCTCCAAAACATGACTGCAGAATGATACAGTTGGTTAAATGAGAAAATCTATTTTTTCCAGCCACCCTGATGGCACTCTCACGTTCTTAATGCTTACCTGCCTTTTGTGATGTGTGCCTGGGAGATTAGTGACCAATTCAAATACAGATTGATACAGTCAAAAAGATTCAGTTGCTTAAATCTGTAGCTTTTAGAACAGATGGTTGCTGTAGGACCCCACTGCCTCAAAAAAGCAGGATACAGAGAAGAAAAGGCCATTGCTGCCCATGTGTTCCCATTAAACACACACAGTGCCTTTTCTTTATTCTGGAAAATTTGCACTGGGGGACCATGAGACCACTGACAGACCATAACAAGCTGAAACTGCTGACCAGGGTGTAGCTGTATTGAATTACAACTCCAGCACCTGCACAGTACCAGGAAGGTGTGCTCAGGGAGTGGTGTGCAGTGCTCCAACAGCCTCAGCACACTCCACAGCCTCTCACGGCGAGACCACCGTGCCAGGAGCCTTCCCTTGGCCAGGAACCACTGCTGACATCAGTGGCTGCTCCCCCATCCTGGCAGGGATGCCTTCCCTCACCAGTCCTGGCAAGTCCACTGGTGGGGGGACTCAGCCTTCCAATTACAGCTGCCTGAGAAAAGCAATATGAAGGAACAACAAAGTACCAACCAGCAGCACTTGCAGGTGCCCTAAAGGTGATGCAGATTCTTTTATGTTCTCCTAAATGAGATTCATAGGAATTCCTTTGGCAATGCCAATAGTGCAGGCTCAGGAGCACTACATCATCCTTTATGGGCACACTAACATGGGTTTCAGTCTCTGTCACATTCAGTATTGGCAATTATTTCACCCACAGCTGTAGATCAGCTTCCTTATGATCACAGTCTGCCACCCTTTCCTACCATTCAAATTTATGGCAACATTAATAGTTCAAAAGTAATAGTGTTTACTGTGTACTGGGTTTCAATAAATTAGGAGGAAGCAACAGTTCCTAACAAAGATTCCAGAAAGCACCAAAGATGAACTGAATGTAAGCTTTTGCACCCTGATTAACACATCCTTGTCTATTGGCAGAAAGTTTCCATTGCAGCTGTGAGAAAATAATTCCATGGATTATGTCACATCAATTCAAAGTGAAATTCAAAGCCAAAAAGAAAACAGAAGGCTATTCCCTGTGTTCTTACAGAAAATATCACTGTTTCAATTAGGTGCTATAGATGCTTGCAGTAAACATATTTTCCACTGGTTTTCTTAGAACCGTACCCACTTAAATCTCCAATATTCTTCTGCATGTTCATTTCTCATCCCAGTTTAATACCACGCCTCTGGGTGTTAGTGGTTAAGGGGATACTGCCAAGCAATGAAAGCCAAGGAAAGCTGGTATAAGAAGGGAAAATATGGCCTTTATATGGTAAATAAACTTTTCAGCCTTAATGTAATGGCTGCTGTCAGCATAACTCAGAGAGGAAAGAAATAACCCAGTGCTAGTTGTACTTTTCAGTTCTTGGACCATGTGAATGTCCAGTTCTTCAGTTTTGAATCTGCTCCCAATCCAATGGAAATAATGCACACAACTGAGCATTCAAGCCTCTAATAAATCTCATCTTTGTGCAGAATTCCTGGGATTCAGAACAAAACCAAAACAGGATAAGATTTCTCAATATTTCAGTAAATACCATCCCTTTTATTCAGCAAAATCTTGAATTCTAGGAAATCTATACATCCTTTTGATGTAACAAGCATGAAGCGATAAGGTTGGAATTGAAACATTGAGTGATTGGTACACATGAGCTGCACATGAATACATGCCACACATATATGGCTCTCTTCAAAACAAGAAACACAGTTTGCAGCCTTGTTGCATCCAAAATATGAATGCTCTGGAAGATACAAAGTCCTTCCCAGAAAATTTTCACCCCAAGTTACTACAGTGTGTATCCTTCCCTTGCAAAAGCATGGGCAGAGGAGAAGAGGGGAAGAAATCACTGTACTTTATAACACTAAAGGTGTTATAAACTGCAGCTTTAGAGCTAAAACATCCTGGCAGATGGTACCCAGCATCTGGGAGAATGCAAATGCCCAGATATAAAATTTGTTTTCTTTATTCCTCTTTATTGGGACTCTATTTGGTTACAGTGTATTGTGATAAGATCTATTTCCTATGCTTGTCTCTTAAATTTAAATCTCAAAGCAACGTTTATAAACATTACAACCCATCAGTTATTGCTGTAGTGCAGTATCACTGATCAGAATTCACATCAGCGACAGTGTGCATAAATATGTCACATAAAAATACATCTAACAACACTTTCCCAAACAAACATCTAAGAATTTTTTTAGAGACAGCTGAGGAAGAAGAAAAAATAGATTACATTAGCATACCTCATGAAAACAAATGGTTTGACCTTGTAGGAATAAAGGTAGGAATAGCTCCATTAGTCAAGTAAAACCCCGTAAAATTACAAAGGTTGGCTGTTTGTGGGGCAAGAGCCATCCCTCATTATTCCTCCTTGACAGCAGCAGGTGCAGCAGGCAGCACAAGCCATGGGAGCTCTCCTCAGCCCTGCAATATCCCTGTGCCAGGTGGGCTCTGCCCACAGCCCCGGGGCAGCACAGGCAGGATGGCACAGCAGTGCCCTGAGCCTGTCCCAGCTGTTCCCCAGTGAACTGTGAGGGCCCAGTGGGGAGCAGAGCCGAGGTGACAGTGGGCTCCTGCCTCGGCAGCTCTGCTGGAATCACTGGGCTGCAGCAGCACATCAGGTTTCCCACTCCTGCCTTGCCCTCTCCTGTAATTATCTCTGTGTTCTGTGTAAGGGGGAAAATCTGAGTTTACCTGCTCAGACTGCTGCTGCAGCTCCCCCAGCCCCCTAGGGATGCCATGCAGATTTTGCTTTTCATCAGTGCTGCTGGAAAACCACAGGACCTCTTTGTTTAGGATAGCAGGTTAAGGCTGTTCCCTGCTGAAATACTGCAGGAGAAAACAACACTCAGAAGTTAAGGATAGCTTCTTTCCAGCCCCAGCACCATGCTGAGAACCTTCTGTGCCAACTTTCCTGGGGCTGAGGGGAGTGAGCAGTTCTATTTTTCTTGCTAAATTAGCAGCTGGGGTATCAAGGGCTATCTGCAACAGCTCTACACCTCAAAAACCTAGAAAATATTCCCACCAGAGGCCTGGGAGTAAGAGACTTGGAGACACATTTTTTAGAGGTCTTTCCTTAGCATTTCTCTCTTCTTCTGCCATAAACACAGGTGGGAGTAGACAGGTGACAGGAGGATGCTGGTAAACACAACCTGCTGCAGAACCTGCAGACGATCCATCAGTTACTAGAAATGTAGATGGAATAGGAATATTTTCCTCAAACCAAGTAAAATCTAATCCTAACAATCCCCTTTGTAGTGCATTATCTCCACCTCCTTCCCTCTCTCACCGCTACATCCATCTCCCAAGGTCTCTGTGGAGAGGCAGCATCCCTCCTGTGCACAGGCTGCTCCCCATGGAGAGGCTTCAGGTTTCTTTCCTGTTCCTGAGGGCCCTTCCTTCCCTTCTGCTTGGCTGCTGGGCTGGCTCAGCTGCCTCCACCTGCCTCACCCCCTGCTCTGGCCAGTCTCCAGCTACAGCTTTCAGATTTGGATGGCAAGTGCCAGTCCCACACAGAAAGACGAATGGAAATCAAGGGCTCTTTTCCATTCTAAAGCATTTGGAAATCAAGTTGCTGCACTATTTGTCTAATTCTGAACACCTCAGTTATTGACCAAGTAATTTCTTTATTGCTGCCCTTGTGTAGATTTCCTTCCTGCCCCCTCATAATGGGGTGGTTCTCTTCTCCCCACAGTGGCCTCTGTCTTACCCATTGTCAGCTCCAACACTTTGCTGGGGATGCCCAGCAGCAGGTCCAGGTGACCCCCAGCCAGTCTGGTGGAGGAATCTGCAGCCCCCCCAGGTGGTCCCTCAGTGCAGTTTGGGGGTATTGTCACAAGCTGCAGTAAGCTAAAAGAGGTTTTTACACTCCATACCCACAACGGGACATTACTCTCCAGTGAAGTCAGGTGTTGTCCAGAAATTTTCCCTTATCTTTGTAAATAGTTGTAAAAGTAAATAGTTGCCTGCATGGAAAAGAGAGAAGAGAGAAACTCCCTTTTGCAAATGTTACTGCGGTCTGCAAGAAATGCATAGGCTGACGAGATAAAATGAGAGTGTGCTTTTAATAGCAAAAGTATGTTTTCTTTGGCCTAAATGCAACCCAGGGTTTTCCAGTGCTCAAACTTAAGCTAAAGAGATATTAATTATTTAACAGGCACAAAAAGAGGCCTGAGGAAATTATTCCTTCTTCCTCCTATTCAGTGTGAGGGTACAGCCAACCCTGGGTCTGGGATCACAGAGGGATTTCTCATCTGTTCTGAAAACATGAGTTTTAATTTTCCCTTCATTTCCTTCCTGCTAATGACCTCCTTGGTGCACAAAGCCTTGGAGTTTATCCATGCTCTCTTACCGGGGCACAGCTTTGGGTGAGCCCAGTCTGAAGTCCATTACTCAGACCATGAAGCACTCACCCTCAGAGGTGCAGCTGGAGCCCACCAAAAACTGATGCCAGAAGTTTCATTCCTTTATCTGGGGTCAGGAGAGGGGTGTGGGGTGGAATTGCTCCCTTCTCAGCACCAGGTAAGCACAGCTTGCCAGGAAGTTGATGCAAGGACCAGCAGGGAGGGTGCCACAAGGACTGGTGTCTGTCAGGGATGATCTCCATCCCTGCTGTGCTGCCCACACCCTGGTGCTCATGGGCTGGTCATCCTGATCCCATCTCTGGCCCTGCTGACTAGAAATACAGGCAATTAATCTCCTGCCTAAACTACCAGCAAATTCTTCCTGTCATGGCACAGGAACTGATCCGAGGGATTGTCCTGGGAAAGTAACAGCTGAAACAATTTCCAGAAGCCAGTCAGTGTACAGGCAGTCCCCAGGGCAGAGGATTCAGTGGATTCATCTTCAACATCTCAGCCCCTGACACCAGAGCCCCCAGAAGAACTTTTTGCCTCAGCTTTTGCCCCACAGCTTCCTGGCTTTACACCTGGCATGAGACAGACACCACTTCTTACTGCACAGGGCAGGGAGCAGCACCCCCTGAACAAACAGCAATGGTAAGCTGGTATTGGCTTCTGCCAGGATTTTACCATCACCACCATCAGCCTTGTGGTGGGTATTTGCTGACTGTGAAATTTAATGCTGGCTGCATTTTTTTCACAAGAGTTTGCACAAGCTGGAACTACTTTAACTCAGTTCAAGAAACCAAAACCCAAATGGTCAGAAATCACTCAGATGAGTCTTTTCTTATTCTCATTTTTCAGGGTCTGTTGAACAAGATTTTCTCCACACATAACTAGGGTGGAAACAATATAGATTTGAGGAGGAGCCCTTAGATACAGCTAAGACATACTGCAAAAGACAGACTTTGCAAGAGAAGAGGAGCTGAAGTAGGGCAGAATGACACAAGCAAAAGGGACATCATCATCTATCCCATGATTTTATAAGCTTCTGTAAGTGAAGTTAGTTCTTCTGTAAGTGAAGATCTATCTGCAACTGGTCTTTCTAAGGAATTTTCAAGAGAAATCAGTAGGGCTTCAACTTGATGTTAACCCTGCATATGGGAATTTACTTCAATTGTTGCGCAAAACTTCTTTTCTATTCATCCCTCCAAGTGGAATATGAGTAGGGTGGTGCTGGGGTCTTCTTTTCACCCATTGGATCAAATTCATTATCTTTTATCACCCAGGTGTAGAATTTGTCACTAAAACAAAATAACTCAAATATATCCTGTAGCCCAGCTCCTCCCAGCTGTAGCAAACACCTTTGAGGTTGTTTTGGAATACATCAGTGCTGCAAAGCCCCCAGTGAAACCTCACCACACTCACAGCCAACGCAACAGCAGCCCACAAGGACTACAGGGAAAAAATGAGGAGTCATTTCCTGATTGTAGCACTGGGCAGAAAAGCTCAGTCTTTACCTACTGCCCAGCAGCAGCCCTGTCACACAGAGAACAGGGTGGGATGCCATTGCTTGATCCCACACTTTTCCAAGCAAGTCAGTGATATTCTGGTTCCTACACTCTTCCCAGAAGCAGCACTGGCTTCTCACTTGCCCCATGCCCCTGCTGCCCAGCCATGCAGCCCCAGAGTGCAGGAGAATGGCCAGGGACTGCAGCCAGCTGGGAGTCCCAGGCATGGCCGTGTGCATGGGGGCAGAGGTGGTGATTAAATACACCTTATTGCTGTCATGCTCTGCAAGAGGGAATAGTCTGCAAAGGGGAAGCCTTAGCTGTGCTGCTGTCCTACATATTGAACTGTTCTGTCTTCCAAAACTGTGTGTTTTCTCTTCATTTAAAATCACAGTGCTTCCTTTGAGGCAGAGCTGATGACAGAAGAACTATCTGCCCTGGACATTCCTGTTGCAACCCCTGGAAAATATTTGGGTTGTCTCTAGGGCCACTGTGTATCTGTGTTATTAAGCCTGACTTACAACACCTTCAGGTGGGCCACGGGTGATGGTTCAAGAATCCCTGGGTGAATCCATTTGTGAAAACTCCTTTTGGCTTTGCCCTGAAGCAGAACATAAAATATTTTGCAACCTCCCTTGAAGCATGGGAGCTCAGAACATTCTTGACTTAAACTCTCCTTGCGGGGAATCAGCCACCTGTACCTGCTGAGATGAGCAGCTGTAGAATTGGTAGAGAGGCTCCTGCTCCTCACTGCAGTGTGAGGAGCTCCTGGCAGAGCACCTGCCCAGGGGCAGTGCATCACTCACAGGACACTGCTCAGCTACTGGGGTTGAGCCACAGTGCTGGCCCACAGCCACTGTTGTAAAAGCAGACAAGCATCAGCATTTCATCAACATTTCCCAGAGGAGATGTCTCCTCCGGATTTCCTTCACAGAGAATTGAATTCCCCTGCTCCTCCATATCAAGTGTTGGGTTTTTCTTTCTTTCTTAAAAAGAAAAAAACCCAAAACAAAAAACCCAAAAAACCCCCACTATGTTTTACTAAAACCACATATTTGTCTCAGGAAATAGTGAGGGACAGTGAAGGTAACTTCCCAGCCAGCTCAATGTTCTGTACAGCCTCTGCCACCAAGGCTTTCCAGTCAGGAGGTGTCTTTCCAGCCTGGTTCACCACACCACACTGCCTTACTGTCATCAGAGCTTCAACTGGGAAAAAGCACGGGAAACCTGTTACATAAGCACATGTGTGTTTTGCTGTACCAAGGAAGGTCCATGACCGCATTCAGAACGTGAAAGGTACAAAAGATTCTCAGAATCTGTATGAAAACTTGTAAAAAACCCAAAACAAAACAACAACAAAAAAGACCCCAAAACCAAGAACCAACCAACCAAAAAACCCAAAACAAAAAACCACCGACCAAACAAAAAACCACAAAAACACCCTGATCACAGAGACCAGATGTTTTCAAGCTGCTAGATAAAGAACTCAACAGCAAGTTCAGTTCAATGTCAGCTGTGAGTCTGAAGTACAGGCATAAGGATGTAAGTGCCATGGACAAGATCACCTCATATTGCTAGATTAGGTGATGACTTGAACCCAAATACCTGACATGGTTAAAAGCAGATCTTTTGGAAGAATGGAAGGCTAAAGCAAAGGGATATGGTGCTTATTCATTTAGCACAGACTGTCCTTTTAATAAATTAACAGACTTGCAAGAAAGATCTGGTTAAAAGGCTCTGTACACAACAGCAGTTTAGGAAAAAAACTTGAATGGAAAAAAAACTTGGGGAAAAAACTTTTACTTGTGCATTTGAAAAACCGTGACTGTTGGACAGGTATGATGATGACTTCCAGAGATCAGTGATGGATGCTGAATCATGGACATTTTGGCCAAAAAAAAATGTTCTTACCAACAATTCTTCTGGGAAGCCAGCATCTTTATACATCTATAAACCTGTTGTGTTCTGCTACAGATCCTGTCCTGCCAAGTGCATAGACAGATAATTGCCAAAACTGCAACCACTCAGAACACAAGAGTGCACTTTGAAAAAAGGTCATTTTAGGAGGAGTAACAAGGGAGAACATAGTTAGTATCTCCTTTGAAGCAGGCTGCACCAATGCCATAAAGCTTGGAAACTGATCTTTGCACTGAGGGCAGGAGCTTTGGTTTATAAAGGCATAACAGAGCAGAAAGCAAGAGCCTCAGAGACGTGTACTCCTAGGGGTGATGTGTGGTGAAACCTGTGCTAGCCCAAGCACAGCACATGGAGCCTGCTGAGCCAGACTGTCTAGGACATTTCCTTGACCTGTGCCTAAAAGCACAACATGCAGAACATCAGTTTTGCAATGTGTTAGTTGTACTTATTAAAGAACTTTCTGTAACACATACAAATACCATCTTCTGTCACGGCCTAAAAAAACACTTTAAACAACAGTTTCCTCAAAAATCAAACAAAAATTTATATCAAGCTGAGAGATGATGACAGACTTCTGTGGGATTAAGCAATTTCTCTCAGCATTTTTGTGGGTTTAACTAAACTGAGAGATTACAAGCAGAGAGGAAAGAACCACCCCCAGATTTTCCATTAAAAAAATTGGTGAGGAAACATTCTGAAAAAACTATAGAAGATAAACAACTATTAGACATGACATACCACAGCCTTGACCTCCCATCAACAACTGTTATTCCCATTCAAATCAATTTCTGATATGGTTTTTTTTCTCACCCAGCAGCTCCAGATGTTTTTTCTGAACATTCCTGCTTGGCAAAGGAGAGCGTTCATGGGGAGCAAAGGAGAACACAGTAAAAAAAAACCCAGTAAAACCTTTGGCTCTCTCAGCACCAAGAGACCAACCACAACTGCACCATCTCTTCCAACAGCTCCTCAGTGCCAAGGCTGGCCCAGGCCAATCTCCTGGAAGGGCACAGCAGCTCCACACCACTGCCTGTCCTAAGTCAACAAGACTTAGGAAAAGCTAGGCAGGTACTGGCCCATCACTCACCCTCTGAGAGGAGCAGAAGAAGGTCAAGCATCACAGATAAGCAGGCTGCTTCTCCAGGGCAATTCAGGGAAGTTGCAATGAGTCACTCCTAAGTCACAGAGGGGGAAAAAACCCACACAGAGGTATTAAGAAGTCAGATGGATTGATTGCACCATCTTCATAATGGGAATCTCAGATTAAAGCATCTCACCTGCTGCTTCAGGAGCACAGTACAACCCTCCAGACAGCAGAGGTGGTTATTTTGAATGCACAGCATGTATGATTGATAGGAGAATAAACCTGAATCATGCTGGGTGCTGCTGTTAAAACAGTTAGGGATAAAGTGTAGTCATCTGACACAGAAAACCACATTGTAAAATTAGAGGTGAAGCCTGCCAGGATGCATTTAGTTGCATTTATGAGGTGCCTGTCACTGATGTGGGTACTGTCCAAAAAAATTAAACAATGTACTTGATTGCTAGCGGAAGGACCAAAGATCAGCTGAAGTTCACAGAGGAGCTTGTGCCTTTTCACACAGACTACAGCCAAGGTGTTCATGGAATGCACACCCTGTACGTAGGCTGGAATTTCTAATGTGCTTTTATAGCACATTATTATAACTTTTGGGGCATAAAAATTATGCACCAGAATTCATTTTGCAGATGGGACCTGGAAATCCTCACAAGGCTTGTAGCTCTGACACAACCCTCGTGCTCCAGGTGCCCTCACTACCTTTGCCCAGGGATGCTGCCTCAAGCCTGGACAGCCCATTCCCTTCAGCCATCCCCTGCCTTGTTGCCAGACATTAGCAGTAGAGTGGTTTGGGCACTTTTTTAGCTTTTCTGTCACCTTTACTTGGTGACACAGCCCGTGGATGTCTTTCATATTGCAGGCAGGAGATACTGTCACCTGAGATAAATCCCACTGCAAATGATGCTTACATGCAACACACGGTTCTGCAAGTTAACACAGCAATTCTCCCTGAAAGTATGTCCATGGGACAATGTTTTCACAGATTAATCCTTACTAGGACCTGAAAACTGGTAACTCTCTAATGTAGCCAGTTATATACGTATAAATTCTAGGATATTTAACCTGAAATAAAGAAAAAAAAGGGAGGTAAATCTCAGTATCTTATGCAGACAAGAAAAGTCATCTAAAGATTTTCTAAATGAGGCTAGGAAGTCAGATTTGACTTCTGTCTTAAGTCAGCAATAAAAAAGGAAACATTCAAGTTCTCACAGTTATTAGCTGCTTGTTCCATGATCACCAAAGAGTTAAGTACCCAAGGCCTGCAGTTTTTCCAGGGTTTTTTGCATTTTTTAGTCCTTAGACTGAGAGCCATTGAGCACATTACCACAGGCAAACCTCTTTCCAACCAGATGCCAGAGCCTGGGAGGCTTGGGCACTGCTCAGCCTGCTCTGGAGGGCTGGGACAGCAGCCAAGCCACAGAGAAAAGGACAAGTCAGGTAACTTCTTACAGCAGCTACTTTTCTGCTAACTCTTCTTCTGACTCCAAAGAAGCACATAAACCAAAATGCAGCAGTGAAGCACGTCTGAGTGCGTGGGAGGTCAGGCAGGGAGAGGGAAGGGGGCAGAAGGAGTGGCCCCACAGAAGGGCTGACTCACCTGGTGCTAGGATTAGGATCAGCAGTAAAGCAGTGCAGGATGGGGTCGGGAAAGGCTTGGAACACAAATGCTCAGCCCTACTGCAGCCCAAGGACAACGTGCAGGGAGGGAGGGGGACAGCAATGAGCTCCAGGGAGAGAACAGTACTCAAATCAACACAGGGTCCCACTCCACCAGTGGCAGGTCTGGCCCTAGAGCAGTGTTTTGAGTTTCCTCTCATATGCAGAACATTCGGTTTGTTATTTTCAATTAAAATAGGCAAGCTGTACTCACTCTGTCAAGGACACTGCCCCTCAGACTGCTTTTCTGCATGGCATATTGAGCTGATTTAGAGGGCGAGAGAAACCGGGTTTGGAAACTCCAGTGTTCTGGGGGTTTGGCAGTGTGACAGAACTTCCTGATGAGAGGGACACATGTAATGCCCTTTCCCTTGCTGTTCTCCTCAGCTCAGGCATCTGTAAGCACTTCTCCTTGGATCATCTGGAAGTGACATATGGAAGAAGTTAGATTTTAAGTAGAGCTGACTCTGCTCAGGCACAGCATTGTTGGTAACCTGGATCAGAAGGGCCAGTTCTCTCTCAGTCCTCTGTGAAGAAATATTCAACAGATAAACTTTAATAGTATCAAAACCACATGGGATTCACTAGCTTGGATAGCAATTTAAACCATCATTAACAACCATTACTTCATCCTCTGCTTCTTTAGTTATGCTGAGAGAATAACTGAAGAGAATAAATTGCTGTTGAAATACCAGTGCAAGAAAAGAAGACATACCCAAAGAACATGTACCCAAATACTGGATGTATCTTGCTACTAATATTGTATTTATCAACCTGATTTTGTATGGCTCTGATTTCTGATTATGTACAATCCAAGTGACTAAACATATAATAGCAATTAGCAACTTGCACACAGTAAAAAAGAAAGGTGCTCCCAAGGGTTTCATGCCTGTCTCTGCTCTCTCTTTGAAGTGGTGAATGAGTTGCAATGGTGGTTGCTAAGAAAAATAGGAAAACAGAGACTAGTACTTATCCAAAGTGTGATCAGCACTGCACCACCCTGCCTTCTCCCTGTTCAGAGGAAAGGTTCATTATTTTCCCAAGGGAGCTATTCAGGCCAGCCCACACTGCCCAGAGCAGGGCTGGGCAGTGAGGCAGGGCACAGGGTCTGAAATGCTAAAAATTAAAATTAAACCAGCAGACCATAGTCCTGTACTTGACAGTTAGTGGTACACAGGCCTGAGCATGCTGATTGCAGCAGAATCTCTTATCTTTCCAGGCAGGTATTCTGCTGTACTCAAACAAAGATGCTTTTTCCATTCCCCATTATCTCTCTTTCCCAGGACAGTCCTCTTCTGTTACACAGGCAGGACCCACCATGCCAAAACACGGGAGCACCAAAAGCATCAGTTTAAAGTCACATCACAGCAGTGATTCTGAGAGATGCCTTGAATGCACAGACTCAGCCATCTGCTGCAATATGTGCACACATTGAAGGCTCTCTGTGCTCTGCCAAAGAGCTCCAGACCCGCGAAGGATTCCTGTGGCAAAGCCTTGCCAAGTTAGAGAATATTCCCATTCATTTTCCTCTCTCCATAAATTAGCCAAAGCCACCTCCTGCAGCTCAGGCCTCAGCAGAGCTCCTGAGCAGAGGGATTATTTCTTCCCAGGATCCTACACACGCATAACCCACAGTGCTCTTTCCATTAACAAGGTTGAAAACCCCAAAAGCAAGCAAGGATGAAAACCCAGCAGCAGCACGTGGTTTGGAATGCAGCCCTAGGCTCATGCCCATCTTTGTGTGCCTCTGTTCCAGCCCCACTGGATATTTGTGGAGTTTGCTCAGAAAAGGAGTGCCAGTCAGGCCTTGGCTTCTACTTGAGTTGTTGAGGATAGAGAGGTACTTCTGCCTCATGGCACAGTCCTACCTTTTCCTTCTTTCCCTCAGTAGTTTATACAATTATGCCACAAAATACATTTTGGCATGAGAACAAGAGCAGATATCAAAATACTATTTAATAAAAGATTTTAAATGAAACTGCTGGCTGACTACAACTCTAATTCCCTCCCTGCATTTAACATTTAACCCGAAGCAGAATTATTATAGCTTTCTTTTTAATGATTTTGTGGAGAATTAAAGATATAGGTCATTACCATGAAATTGTGCAGGATGCCCCCTCAATCAGAAAGAGGAATTTAGTGGTGATATCACTCCACACCTCCCCTGTGTTAGATATTGATGCAGCAGGGAGGAGGAAGGCAAACTCACCACAGAGCAGCTGGGGGAAGGCAGGGGGAGACGCAGACAAGAAATTTCTCACCATTTCAAAGTGTGGTTCTGCGGTACCAGAGGATGCAATATAAATCAAGGTGGGTGTTTCACTGCTGGGGTACCAGGGGGAGTTTTCTCACTGTGAAAGTGTGAAGAAGCTCCAGCAGTAGCACTGTTAAACAGAAGTTTTCCAGGCTTACATACCATTACCTCTGATGAAAGTAATATGACGTGGACTTGGGCAGCAATTAAAAACCTTCCTTCCCAATTGCCCTTGGCCATACTCAGGACCTCCCAGGGACTGTGCTCAGTGGCATATGCACAACACAGACAAGCCCTGACACACTGTGCTTTAAACTTGCTTGTCTCACTGGTGTCAGCAGCACATGCTGCAGGACCTTCCCTGCCTGAGCATCCAAGAGTGCACATTATCAAGAGGAGAAGCACCTGGAAAGTTCAGAAACAGGCACTTTTTAAAGGCATTTTCTTGACTGTGTTTTAAAACTATCTAAAATTAAGTGCTTCTTGCCCTCCAGAGGAACCCGAGAGAGGGATGTGCATGGGTGCCAGGGCATAACAGGCATTTATTTTAAAATACATTGCAGGTTTTGTCTGTGTTTGGAGAAGGAGGCATGCCTGGCAGACAGCAGAACAAGAACCACACTGGGGAAAGAGAATAATGTTCAAATTAGGTGGGAGGAGAGGGAGAGGAAGAAAAAGAATTCATTTTCTGCAGTCTGAAGGTGCTTGGCCCAGAAACTACAAGCCTGAGAACAAGAAAACACTAATTATTTTTTTTAAATGCATATTTCAAAGTATTTGTCATTTCAACTCACCCAACATATTTATATTAAACTGCTTTTCTTTTCTTGGAGACTTGGTCTTTAAAATGTTAATTAGTGACTAAAGAATACCCTTAAGGAAACAGATTTGCTGGCATTTCTGGCTGGTTATGTTCAGATCATCGCTTTGAAAGGTTGGGGTATTTTATCTTTTTTCCTCTAAAAAGAAAGCAAAAAATAGCTTACAGTTTCATTGCTGAAATTGAATTTCCTCTAAATACCTTCCCACCCCCATTATAAAGAAAAAGAACAAGATTTGAAAGTTTGAGAATTTGGCTTTTCAGTGACCAAGGCTGGAAGGATTTCAAAGGCTTCCCACTTCAAAACCGCAGTGGTGCCCAAATACCACATTGACATAAGCTGCAGGTCTGGCTTTCAGAAGTGTCTGCACTTCTTGTCTATTTGCTAGAGGTAGCTACATTAATCCTTCTTATAAGGAGTGCACCAAGAAACAAGGTTTTATGGAGTAGTCTCACCTAAAAAGCAGAAATGATGGGAGGTCTGACACATAAAGCTTTGTTGGGAGCTGCTCTTGGAGCTGTCCAAGTGAGGTGGAGAACAGCCCTGAGGCAGGTAAAGAGTCCAAAGGCAGAGGCTGCTTCACTGACCACAGCCTGGAAAACTATCTAAAACTTAAATTTCTAATTTGCTATGACCTCTGCTAAATGGCAGTTAGATTTGCACACACCTCAACTCCTAATGCATTTTTTTCCAGTGTAATTTACTCATTTTTCAGTTGACCTACTTCAAGTCAGGCCTGGTATCAAAGAAATCGTTCAGGAGTCACTACAAGCTCTGTACTATATGGTAAATGTTGTGATAATGAGTGATGCAGAGACCCCAGGCAGATGCAAAGAAGTGCTCTGTATTGCCAAAACCCCCTGTTTTTAAGCAGTTGGCCGGTATCAGTTGTCACAGTTCGAAGGCACAACAAGCCTAAGTCAAGCTTCATCACCCTACAGCACGATGTGGACGTGATGTGGCCACGCAGCAGTGACACAGCACGTCTCTCACATCTCCCTGCCCCTGTTCCAGCTGAGTCACTCCCCCACAGTTCCCTTCTCCTTAGCCTAAGCAACAGGCCAGGGCTATGTTACAAGCCCTTCCTTTACAAAGCCTTGCCTATGGGGAGCAGCTGAACACTGACCCGTGTGTGCCCCCTGAAGAGCAGGAGCAGGAAAGGGAAACTCAATAGCATTCGACTTTAGTTCCTGATGGAGTTGCAGCCAAGCTGGCATGCAGGCAGCATGCTCTGGTTGGTGGCCCTGTGCCTGGCCAGCTGCTCCCTCCCTGCTCTCAGGCCTCCCAGGCAGCTTCAGCCACAGCTGCCTCCTGCTTTCTGCCTCCACACCTCCCCTTTCCAGGTGCCTGTAGAAGCAGCACAACTGAAATCAATCAACTTGAGATTATTTTTTTCCCCCAAGCTAGATGTTTCCCTGAGGCTGAGTTCTTTGAGAAGATATTAATGGAAATGTTTGCATTAGGAAGGAAAAGGAAAAAGTCCTCCTTTTGGCTCAGTAAAAACCTGGCAGAAATTTATCCCGACATGGAGCAATGCTTTGACATGATGGAAGGGTGGTCTCAGCAGCCTTCAGTGTCTCTGCATCTGCTGCAATTGGAGCACGTCCTGTGCCACTGCAGAGAGACACCCTGTGAGCCATGGGGAGAGACGGGGTTGAGGAGAAGTTTGGGATACAGAGATGAGAAGGAAAGCAGCACATCACAGGGATAAGAACTGGGATGAGGGGGTTGAGAGGAGCCATCAACACTGCAGCTCTCCCCAGAAACAGAGACAGTTTTGGCAGTGGCTGTCTCGCAGCTGGGCACCTGGTGGAGGAGCACACACCTGCCCTGCAGAAGAAACACTGGGAGCATTCTGCTGCTGCTGATTCCAGTCCTCGGAAGGCTGGTGGGAAGAAACAAGATATACACAGCATATGAACTGCATTTCTGACTGTGGGGTCGAGACTGTGCCTGAGCAACACCCTGGGAAGGGAAGTGAGAGCTGAGGAGCCTCTGTGGAGCCTGGAGCTGAAGGAGAGAGAGCCTGCTGGACCCTCCCGTGGAAACTCGGCTCAGCCTCTCCCGAGCCACAGGCTCTCTCTGGCTCCTGGCCGGCACTGGCAGCTGCACCGCAGTGGCCTGGGGATGGGAAGAGAAGCACAGAGGACAGAGCTCACTCCCTGTTGGACTTTCCATCTGCACTGCCTGAGCTCTGCCCGTGCTTGGCATCGCCAGCAGCAGCCGGCAGAGACAAACCGGGAGCTTTGGAGCAGGGAGGGCAGCTTTGTCCAACTTGAAGGATGTTCAAAATCTGCAGGCAAGCAGCCCAGCAGCTAGCAGAGGGAGGGGCCAGCCCTCTGTCATGGCTGTGTTCTCCTGCAAGCACAGCAAGGCTCTGCTGCCTGTGTCAGGCTTCACCATGAAGGTGATGGCAGGTCTTTTTGGTATCCTCCTGCACTTTGTCCATGCCCCTCAATCTTTATGGCATTTACAGGAGAACAAAACTGCCAGTGGCATCTGAGGTCACAGCCTGCATGAGCTCCTAGGGCTGCCTCTGATGCCTGAATGTGCTCACAGCACTTCAGTGCTTTTATGCTGAGTGTGGAAATAATCTCAGCAACAGACAGCTCCTCCACACAGAATTACTCCAAGCACAGCCTGCTGCCTAAGCACCTCCATGAACAGGATTGAATTCGGGGGATACCCCAGTCTAAATCTGAAAATCACTTGCCCCAAAACATCAGGACAATTAGGTTCACATCAGCATCAACAACCCTGCTGGATGGCAGCTTGCCAGTCTCTCATTTCCTGAGTGCTGCTGCTCAGGACTGGAGGGGGGGGCTGTGGTGCTGGACTGTGTCCCACAGGGAGGAGGAAGGTGAAGGCATGGCACAGCAAACCCCCCAGAACAACTACTGCAGCAGGGAGAGAACTGCAGCTCCTGCCAGCTGACCCTGCGAGCCCCAGGACACACCAAGGGACATTGCAGAGAGCTGGTGGTCAGCTGGCAAGGGCTCATAGACATCTCCTCCCTGCTGAGCTCTCCCTGATGCCCAGCCTAAGCCACCAGCTGTCATCTTGACTTTGGAAGCCATGTGTTTGCCAGTGATTCCCACTACAACCATCAGCTGCTGTGGGTGTTCAGGAGCACCTTTGCTGAGACCAGCTCTTTTTTGGCACAGCTCCTGCTGTGTGCCCAGAGCAGTGACCACAGGCAGAGCCAGCACACCCCTCCCTGGCCACCACGGCTACCCTGCTCCTGTCCCAGCCTCCTGCCAGGTTTCAGGCTGGTTTCTGCTCAGCCCCAGCTTGTGCATGCTCACACTTCAGCCACGGAGAGTAACAACTCATAGAAAACACAGCTCATCTGCAGTAAGCAAGGATGTTGTGCAAGAGCCTGTGTATGGTTCTGGACAAAGGATACGTTGTTGGGGAGGTTTAGGAGGTATTAACATGGGAAAGCAGCTTAACACTACTCCAAAATTGTTTTGTTTAGCTCCCCAGTTCAACTTAGTATTTGTATCAAAATTTGCTTATTTCAAAGCCCATAGCGTAATCATAATTCTCAAAGGATATAACCTGCCAAAATCTTTCCAGGGAGCTTTCTGTGCTTGCCACAAGCTCCATCCCTAGCACAAGCCAGCGAGCTGTGGATGTCAAGCTGCAAGGGCAGACACTCCAGCTGCCTGTGAGATGCCAGCTGGTCCCATGGATGATTAACCACGTGAAGGACACAGGCACCTGATGGGGTTTCAGGCACAGTGTGCACATCCCACAGCTCCCAGCACAAAGCAGTGGAGCTCTGCTGGGTAACCTGGGGCACACAAGACACCTGGGTATTGCTGAGTGGCCTGGATCTATCTACAGCGTCTTCTGAGGCAGAGAAGAAGCTCTGAAGATGGCATCTAAACAGAGCCTGGAGACAGACAATACTTCTGAGACCAGAGAGGCCAAAGAAGGCAGAGCAGATGTTTCTTGTTCAAGTGGCTCAACAGGCTTCACATCCTCCCATCCCACTCAGCACAGCATTAGTAAACCACATGCCTGAAGGGGCAAAAAGGTGGGCAGGTCCCTAAAACAGCACCAGGGAAGCAGTGGAGTGGTGGGGCTTTGTCAAGAAGAGGGCTACAGGGAATTCCTGCCCAGCAGAGTGCTGGTAGAGAGGTTTAGATTTCTTTCAACTCCTATAAAAAGTATTTACAAATCACAATATTCAGACTCACCTTTACAAAAAAAAAAAAAAAAAAAATTCAACCCAGCATAAGAAAGGGCAATGGTGCAACTTTACAGGCATGTATCAGCACTGTGTTTCCAATAACTATTGTCCCAAGACCCTTTCAAAATGATAGGAAGTTTACAATAACACTGTGACCCTGCTAACTGCAGGAGGGTTCCTCCCAGCTTCCCATCAGAGAACTGAGAAAGAAATTGTCCTCACAGAAAGATCATTACTGTGAGCTCACATAATCCTACTTTTAATCAAATTATAATTTAAGTGTAAGTTCCCCTTCATGCATTTAGAAAAACATTGGTGTAATAAACACTCCTATTAAAGCCTCATCCTCAAAAAAGATGATTCCCACTGTTGCCATTTAACAAGGCAGGAAAAAGAAACCAGTCCAGTTCAGAATTTATGCAGCTATTTCATCTCTTCCTCTGAAAAAGATGAATTTTATATAATATTAGAAACTCATAGTAGCTACAGAGCCCAAAAGGGAAACTATAGCAGATAAAGCACATGGAGATATTTAAGTGTGATTTTTTTCCTTCTGCAAGAGAAACCTATACCATGACTATTCTGTTAATAGTCTTCCTTGAGTAAGGTACTGATAAACAATTGCTTTGAAACCATAAATCCTGTGAAGGTTGAAGGACCTGATTTGCTCCTTACTGACAAAAATGTGAAAATTGGAATATTGACAGGAACATCAAGAGAGTTGAAATTCATTAGCATGAAATTCACATCAAATGCAGGGAGAAAACTGAAATAAATGCCCTCGGAAGTTTCTGAGCTCTCAGTAAAATCCAAGACATTGAGCCCACAGCTCATTCAGGATGTGCTTTTAGCTGCAGAGACGATGGGCCACTTCATCAGCTGGCGTATCATAGCAGATATGATGAGCTGGCTCATTACTCTTGCTAAATTATGCATGCTGGATTGGGGAGGGAGGGGGTCGGGGGGATCAGGAGTGAAATCAGAAATCATTCCAGTTCATCGTGTGCCAGATCACTGGAAAAGCTTCAGTAGCTGCTGCTGGCAGCAGGCAGTGCACAGGCTGTGCAGGCAGGCATTCCTCATCACAGATATTTCCCCTTCACCTGCAATTGCCCTGCTGGTTAACAGTAGGGATAGATCAGAACGATGCATCAGTGTCTTCTGTAGTGAGCTGGAGGAAGTCCTCTGTATTAATCCCACATTATCACAGTGTCCCAGAACTGCCTGGCTTAATCAGGAATGAGCAAATGCTTTGGGGCTCAGCAGAGCAGGAGTCCTCCCTCTGAGCAGCAGGATTGCTGCCTGCACCCAGCTGGGCACCAGTGGGAGGAGGACTGAATTCTCCTGTCATTTAGCATCTTCACATCAAAGTGGGTGAGGAAAAGACACACATGAAGGCTGGGCTGGCTTCTCCTCTGCACAGCCATAGTGGAGTGTCGAGAAAGCTTCAAAGATGTGTGCTGGAGGGAAAAACACAAACAACCCATATATTTCATACATATATATAACGTTGCTTTGACTTACAAAAATGCATAAGTATTCAAATCCTTAAAACAGCCTGACAGACAGGCTCTCGCTTCCCAACTATCCCTAGCTTTGTGCTGAGGGATGCAGGGATTGTCATACTAAACTGGATACTGGATACTGGATACCACTTCCTCTGAGCAACAGCCCAAAATAGATTTCAAGGCATTTGCTTATTTTAATTCATATGCAAGCCCATCCCAGAATGGAAATTCTTCCTTTTGGAGATGCTTATCTGGTGGCTGGGTGTTTAGTCTTAAAAGGACTGAGTCCCAGAGGAGCTGTTTCCAAAGGTCTGGGTTGCAGTGGCTCCCAGCAGACCACCCAGCAGAGACAGGCACCCCAGGTGCCGTGAGCAGGCTGGGTGGCAGGCCACAGGAGCTGCTGGAAAGCAATTTGGTGACTTACTCTTCCTTTTCCCAGCCCCACACGGTGCTGGCACACTCTGTTTGCAAGCAGGCCTGGGCAGCACAGCCAAGGGAGGTGCTGGCAGAGGTGGAGCCACCAGCACTGGCAAAGCAGCCCCACACCCCAGGCTGATGGCACCCGGCAGCAGGAGCTCACTCAGGCCCTGGGAATCCTGCCAGCAGCCCCAGGAGCTCTGCTCCCCGCCCCCCCCCGGGCATCTGGGACAGCAGCTAAGTGCTCCTTATCAGTGCTGGGAAGAGACGGCAGGATGAGAGCAGAATAACAAAAGCCCTGAGACGTGATTTATGGAGAAAAAAATAAACTCAGTATTACTTTCCAATGGCATTTAAGTTTGAGAGGCCAGCCAAAACTTCATTTTTTTTTAACAAAAATAACCAAAAACTACTTCACTGAAATACTCTTTCCTACAGGGACTTCTCTGTGTTGTGCTTAGGCAGTGTTATTACAATAAACAGGCATCCTTGCCTTTAGGGACTACAGATACTGCCAAAGCAGGCAACATTTTAAACCTACAATAATGTTTCACTAATTGCAGAAGTCAAGCCAGACAGCCCAAACAGGCACAGAGCTGGGAGAGCACTTCAAGGAAGAGTGACACAGCATGGGCTTTTACCCAGGCACTGCTGCCAACTGGCTTACAGAGAAACTTTACATCACCCTAAAGCCCAGAAACTGCCTTCGAAAAACTAACTGGCTCCTCAAATGCCCATATAGTTAATGGTTTGTGAACTGAAGCCAATGTGTGATTTCCCAGCCTCCCCAACAAATGGTGGGGACCAAGAGGAACATGGAGATGCAGCCCCTGACACAGAGACAAATATTTCTGCACTGAGCCCCAGGGAATGCTTGGGGGAACCTGTTTCAGAGGAAGGGGCTCCTCTGGCCCACAGCACACATGCTGAGAAGTGGTAAAATTATGCCAGGAAGCAAGAAGGCAAATGACTTTCTAATCCATCCTCCCCTTCCCCTGAGAACTGAGGTTAGCAGAGAACTGGGGCTTGTTGGGGAAGCTGCTGAGCTTTGCTCGTTAGCTGCTCATTGCTTTTCACTGATAAAGATCCATGGTAGCTCACTGAGAATCAGCCCTGTTATGGGGTTACCAATGGTTCCAGTATAGCCACTGTAATATTTTAAGTGGGTTGGAAGGCACATTTCTACTCCAGAGATCAAAAGTCTCTAAGCAGGGTGATCCAAACAGTGGCATTTAATGCAAGTGCTTTTGACAGAGCCCAGGAGCCAAGCCCTGTGGCTGCAAGGAGACCTGGCCTTCCTTCAGTGGCCATGCAGCAGCACTGGGGTGAGAGCATGGCACAAAGTCCAGCCCACTCCAAGCCTTCCTTCCCAAAGCCTTCAAAGGGCTGTGAACCAAGGCCCTTTCACCTGGCTCACATACTAGAGGGTCTCAAACAGTTACTAGTCAATTTTTAGAGTTATTGTTTATAAGCTAAGAGGATTTAATTTGAAATCCTACATTGTTGTTTTTTTAAAAAAATTAAATTGAGAGCAGCCTCCCCCCAGCCTGGTCCACAACACTTTCCTCGGAGATGCTCAGTTGAAAGGATCTGGAACTCATCACCATACCATCTGCCTCTCTCTGAGAGGTGATCAATCATCCTGAAAGTTTAAACACCCACAGTGCCTAATCTATTATTGTGTTCAAATCCACCTATTTTAAACAGTGAAAGGGAGGACATGCTGTCCCCTCATGGCACACCAGTCAAGCCCTAGCTTCCATGTCTGCCAAACTATCAAACACCAATGTTTCCTAGTTTTTACAGTCAATACTAAGACAGAATAGACAGGCAGGCAGAGATGGAGAGCTATGAGTGACACCACCCTGTAACAGGGCTGCAGGAGCATCCCAACACACAGGCCTGAGGAGGGATGAGCACTCCCTAAATCTGCCTTCCCTCTGCCCACGTGCGGCAACTTTGCTTGGGAGTAAAGAGCAAAACTAATGCCTCATCCTCCCCTGATCAGCTCTGGAGGAGGAGCACAAAGGGCTTCTTCTCCATAGGACACAGGTAAATTCAGAAGTCAGTGGAAACCAAACAGGTACTGATGGCTCCATTCCCCTCTGCTAGGAGCAGGTACAAGGCTGGGCCAGACCTACAACACAGCTTTGTCCATCCCAAAGGAACAGTGATCAATCAGAAAAAGTGTGTGGAAACTCATTTTTCTTGAGCTGTCTGCAGGCTTTGGTATTGCACAATGTGGGTGTTTTGGTCCCCATGAAATCACTGCCTAAGAACAGGAGTGGCCCCCAACACTACTGGGTTGGCTTTGCTCTGCCCTGCATGGCTCTGGGCACAGGCTGGCTGTTGCCAAGGAAGGTGACAGTTCTGTCCTCCTGTCTTGTACAGCACTTTGTGTTTGAGAGGCATCACTGGCCTGTCAGGGGTGTGGCTGTACAGAGACCAAGGAACCCAAAAGAGCTTGCCAGGAGAGCAGCAGCCAGCCTTGTAATTCTGCTGGCATCTCTGTCAACAGCAGCACATTGCTTCTATGGTTTGGGACACACTGTGCAAGCCCCCAGTGCAGGCACTGCTGTGTGAAACACTGGGGGAAATGGTACAAAGCATTCACTATCATGTCTGTGCCTAGCAGATGAGCAGGCAGACTATTAACAGAGATCAATTAAATGTAGAACTCCTTATAACGACCCCAGATGACACATGCTGTCATCACTGGCTTAGAACAAGTCCTGATCAAGAAGTCACTGTTTGTCCAGATCAACAAAAAATTGTTTGTTTTCTTAAACAAGAACACCAGGTAGTCCACAAGTTCATGATTCATTCTTCACCACGAAGATCTCCACCCCAGGTTTGTCAAACAGACAGCTACTTATTGACCTGCTAAAACCTTTTCCTTAGCTTACCTGGAGACACCAGCTTCATTGTGCTGATCTTCATCTACAAAGAGAAACAGCTGGAGCAGCTGAGGGTTCTGCTCATCACTTCACAGTTTGAGCTCCGGGATGTGGCTCTCCCCTGTTTGAAATGAGCTGTAGCTGTGCAGGCTGCAATTCTAGAAAACAGGTAGAGGTTCAAAAAAGCACCCCAAAATTGTCTCAATTGGTGTTTAATAGGAAAAGAAGTAATTTATGGTACTGTTATGGAGTGCATATGCAGTATCTAAGAGTTTTCAGGAACACTTACAGACAAGTCTTTCCTAACTCCTGTGAGCCTTGTTGTGAGAGGGGCAAAAGAAGAAAATGGAGTGGCCAGGGGAGGAAGTAGAATAAAGTTGAAATATATGAGGATTTTCCAGACAAGTCTGTGATTTAGGGAATTTAGGGGAAATTTAGGCATTGAAGTTTTGTACTAAAACATCCTGGGATTTCAGTGAAGATATCCAAGAGGCTTCTGCATATTGATCAATTGTCAAAGGGACACCAAGCCATACTGTCACTTCAAAGGCCACAGTAGGCACCACGGGATCTGTGAAAACAGAATAAATCTGACATATGCCCTACATTCATGGATTGAAAGAGAAATTTCCCTGACAAACTCTGTGCCCAAGCCAATCATGCTGTGCTGTTGTCCTGACTACAGGGCAACCAAGGCATGAAATGCAGTGTCCATCCCAGATCTTTTGGGCCTCTATCCAACTGAGGCTCTCTCAGTCCAGGCCATTAGACAGACCAGACTGGAACAGAGATGAATCCAAGCCTGGGTGTGAATCCCCTTTCAGAGCCACTTCACCTGCCAGGGCATTGCTGGGTAGAAAAGGATTTCCAGAAACAAACACCTAAATAATAACTCACTGTCACTGGGAGCCAAATGTGGAAATTGTCCCTGTGCCACTGACCAGCCAGCCCTACCATTCTCAGTTAGAAAGGACAAGGACAGTCCACAAGACTGCTGCCTCTCAGGACTTCAGCCACACACCCATGGAACCTGTCTTGGAGACATGAAGAAAAAGGCTTTCTTGAGCTAACAAAGCCAAATGAGGATAAGCCAAGACTGAGAATTAAAAACTATGGCATATGACCCCAAAATTAAAAATGCAGTTTAAAGTGTGTGCTTTGGGAAAAAACACAAAGGGCCAAAATTTAATTTTCCTTAAGTCAGCACACAAAATCATTGGCTAATGACTGAGACACAGTGGTGCCCACTGAGATTTCTCTGGAAAAGAGGAGAAATTTTTCAAGATGTAAGACAAGTAGTGTGAGCTAAGTTGTTTTAATTCTCTCCTTCCTCATCCCCAGGTTTCACTCCAGTGTCACTCACAGTGCTGGGTTTTTACCAATGTCTACATCTGACACATTTTCAAAGCCCAGAAGTGAATAGCATTCAAAACACAGTGCGAGCTGCTTGAAACACCTTTCCAATATTTATACAAACAACCTGGGGGTTTGAAAATGTCTCAAAGCTCCCGTGTCCCACAGAGGCCCTCCATCACAGGTGTGAGCTTTGGCCTGCAGCACAGGAAAAGCCTGAAGTGGTGAGGCAGAGGTTAGTCAGCTCTGCTGAACATCTGGTCGTCATCAGCATGGAGAGCAGTGCTCCGAGGTGGGCGGTGTGATCCTGGCCCTGAACTGCTGCCATCTCTTACTAAATGGACAACATACAAGCTTGTCATATGCAAGGCTGTTTGTTGGATTCTGTTGCTGTTTCCATGGGTTTCCTTTCCCACGTTGCAGGAGAAGCAGTAATCACATCCAGCAGACACCTCCCCAGACACCCAATACGTACAGGGGCTCTGTCAGCAGCAAGGGCACTGCCATCCACCCTGCAGGGACAGCTCCACCTCGGGCTGGAAACCCTCTGCTGCTGATCCTGGGCCAGTCCAGGCTATTTGCAGCACTCTCAGATCAGCTCCATGGGATTAAAAAGTTCCAATCACAGTGAAACGCTAATGGAGTTTGTAATTATAAAGAAAATGTAGGCCGGCAATTGCATGTTTGACTCTGGCAGCAGGGACTCCCTCTCACCCCTTGAAATCCGGCCATTTTTGTCAGAAGTGCCTTCTTTGAGGCAGTCACGCTGGAAAATTGTTGGCCAGAAATGTGTGAATTAGTCAGGAACTCTGTGAGTAACAGGAAGGAAGGTCTCTCCTGACCAGATGAGTGCTGCCTCGTCAGTCAGGCTGCGGGGCTCCACCGAAAATGGGAAGGGCATTATTCATCCTGCCACTCACTGGACATGCATGTTTCCCCTGCAAGGCTGGGGGGGGTGATGTCCCCCTCTGGGATGTGTCTGAGCAGTGCCCATGCTGGGGACACCATGAATACTGCTAAGGGCCAAGTGGGGAAGAGAGAAAGAGAGGAGATTATTAATGCAGCTGCATGGGGTGACATCCCCAACACCCAGCTGTTCTCAATAAGGGAGAAACCCTGCCAGTGGGCATTGCATATGCCATGGCCTGTCAGGGTTTCCAGGACAGCTCAGCCTATGTCAGCATTGCTCCAGAGCAGAGAGCACCACCTGGCACTGGACTCCTCAGCTCTGTGGAGTCTGTAGATCCCAGCAGAGCCCTCCATCAGACCTCTTTGGGTGCAGGCCCCACTACCCCACACAGAACAGAAGAGCCAGCCATACCCAAGCCCCTCAGAGGAGATGCATTGGTTGATCTACGTCTCTGAGAGCCTTGTGGGCACATCAGGCTCCTTCACACCCTTTGTATTGAGCCTGAAGGGATTCAGAGCAGAAATACTTGAGCACACGCTTCCCTGAATCAAGGTCGCAGCTCCAGATTGTTTCTCTGTGTTCAAAGAACCAGGTTAATAAATCAAAATAAGTTCTCAGAAGAGTCTTGTTCAAAAAGGATTAAAAACATCAGTGTTTTTGCCAGAAATAGTAGGCTCAGACACAGGGTTTGACCCCTCTTCTGCTGAACACACAGAAAACATCTGCTTGGTCAAGCAAAACTATGGAGTAAACTGGATCAAGATGATTCTGACCATGTTTGTGGGTTCTGAAATCCTTTCTTCAGATGGATAACAAGCTAACTCATAAGTGTTATAAAGCTGGGAGATGCATCAATTCATAGGGGAGCTTTTATGCTTCCAGGTAACATAACAATCTACAAAATGTTTAGAAGAGCACAAGACAGAATAGAAGCATTTCCACAGCACAGTGTGAGTCTCCCCATTGTTTGTTAGATTTAATGCACAAATACAATAAAAAGGAATTCATGCTGACAAAATAGCAAGTTTATGCCTGTTCAGCACTAGACACTAAAATTCCAGTATTCACCCCTCACAGAGCAATATCACCAGCACGTCACCGCCTGTTAAATGCAGAACTTCACAAACCTAGCAGAAGACCCAGCTCTTGCCAAGAGAAGTCACACTGACAAAATCACATTGGGGCTTGTCTGATTTAGGCAAAAAGGTCACCTATACCAAATCCCACTTAAACCAGGTGTCTCCACCCAAGGTTCTCTTCACCACTGCCTTTGCCCTAAACTGCTGAATATCCCATAAAATCTGATTTGGAGGTATGGACCTCCCACCCTCTGAACACGGGCTAAGAGAAACAGTATTTGTTTACCTTCTACACAGCCAGGATGAGGATTTAAAATGATGTGTCACATTTCCCTGCCTCCTGCATGATCACAGGGCAGATCCTGCTGCTCTCCGGCAGCTGCGGGCAGCACAGGCTTCTGAAAGATGACAGGTGAAATTCAGCTGTTGTCACTGAGATGGTGCCACTAAGGTCTTATCACCCTGGGAAACACTCTTGGAAGAGATTTGAACAAACACGGACACACAAAGCAGAGCAGAACATTAGAGCTAAACCCGCAGCCGTTAGGAAAAGCTCAGCAATGCCTTGTCTGTCCCCGAACACAGTGATGTCCTTTGCTCCTAAATCCTGCAGAGGAGGGGTGGCCTGACTGCCAGCGAGACCAGCAAAGGGCGTGGGCAAGAGAGAAAGGGAAGCTTCAGGCTATCACCGACAGCTCCTAATTTGAGTGATTATTTACACAACCAGTGATCTCCTGAGAGCAGCAGTACTCTGGACTCACCTTTCCTTTGGTACCGTGATGACAAAGGGTAAGCCACTTTGAAATTGGATGAGGTACTCCCATGTTTTAACTGGAACACTATCATAACTTTTTAGTTCTTGGCTTCCATTACTCAGTCAGGAGCACTCCTTACAGCACTGGGCCACCTTCCAGGCATAACATCTACCAAAGGCACTGAGTATGTCCTAGTTTTTCTCAGAAAACAGCCCAGAGCAAAATGACTACAATACAGCAAGTGCAGAAGAGAACCAGCAGTGAGGAGGTCAAAAACTAATTAAAACCAAACTGGGAAAAGAGTAAACCAAAACTGCCTAATCTATGACCCCAGGAGAAAATTATTGCGTGCAACAAACAAAATCAGTTCCAGTCATGCTTTGCAGAACCAGCAGTACACAGCTCTGCAGGGCAACATGTGAGCAGGACCAGCCTCAATGTTCCCAACACCCAGGGCTGCTGCACCAGCATCTGTTTTCTGTCACTGACAGGAGCCTGGGAATGAGCACTCTTCACCTGCACACTGAGAAGGGAACCCATGGGTGGATGTGGGGCTTCCTCAGCACCAGAGCACCTGAAGGATGAGGCAAACCTCCTGCAGATGTGTGACTTGTGAAAGACAGCACCAACCACACATTGGCTGAACTAACTTAAAGCCACAGGAGATGAGCACAGCAAAGATACCTCAGGATCTGGAATCCAAGGCACTGCACAGTACACAGGTGGAACAGCCACTTCTTGACTGGGGAAGGGTGGAAACTGAATGCTATTAAGAACTTCATTTCCAAGCACAGTGAATGCTCCTGCAAATTAGGACCATCACCTCCCCAAGATCTTCCAGCAGCCTGTAGTAGTAAGCACCTCCATGACAGGGAAAAAAAAAAAAAAAGACAGTAGTAGTTCAATTAATGTAAACATGTAAGGAAAATGGAAATAAAAACAGTTATTAATTATTTCTGTTCCCACTATTTACATTCCTCCAAGACACCCTGTTGTCTGTGAGTGCCCAGGTTCTCCAAAAAGTGCCTTACCTTTAGTCCAGTTGGCCTCTCAACTCCTACTTCAGATGGAAGAAAGATGCATGATGTCTTCACTGCCATCCAAAAGCCCCTTCTCCTCCTACATATGGTAAGGCTTCCTTCCCTTCCACCCACCACTGACCAGCCTCCACAGAGCCATTCGCAGCCCCCAGCATCTCCAAATAAAGGCATCATCTTTGTTTCAACACATCCTTGACAAAGAGGAATTCTAAAAACTGAAACAGGAAGAGATGGTGCAGCAGAGGAAAACTGAGAATCCAGCCTGAGTACCGGAGACCACTGCAGTTTGTATGTATGCCATACCTCTGCATTCATCCTCTTCCTACTTGTTCTCATCTTTCTTTCTAAACAATAATGGTTTGGGTTTGTTTTTTTGTTTTTTTTTTTCCAAGTATCAGACAGGGTTCCAACCTCTGGATGCCTGTTCAGGTGTAGAGTTTTGGCATGCTGTTGAATTTATGTCAAGCCAGCTCATTACCACTGAACAATAGCCCGTGAATTGGCTATTGCTCAAAGAAATCACTTATCAAGGCCATGCCCAACAAAAACAAACTGTTAGTACAAAGTTTTGAAGTGTATGAAAGAAGGATTAAGGAAGAAGGACGTTGTTGCTTTTAATCTGTAAGATTAGGAGATGAGGGATCTGTTTTGTGTTAAAGGGAGTCTCCCTGTGATGTTAGGCAAGCTGTACAAAATCCCTGTATTTTCATTTCCTTCTGAATAAAATGGGAATAATACTATTTTCTTATCCAGTGGAGAGCTCTGGATAACTTCAGCCCTAATGCTCTCAATGCCAACCACCAAAATGCCTGTGAAGCATGAGGTGAAAGAAAAAACAACTCAGCCAACCGCATCTGATTGACTGAATTTTTAAACTCAAATGAATTGACTTTCATCCAACTTCCAAAACCCAAACCAACTACACACGATTAGGCTAAGAATAAGCATGAGAAATGACACTCTACAGGGTAATTTTCTGGAGAGACTGGAAGCCCCGGGAGAGGGGCTGGGGAGCAGAGCAGCTCCTCAGCCGTGACCGGGTGGTGTGCCTGTGACAATCTCATCAATTCCGTGCGGCAGCTCCGCGTCCCTGCGGTGTCTGGAGCCGGGGCTCGCTCCTCTCCCTGCCAGCCCCCTGCTCCTGCCCTCATCCCAGGGGCCTGATGGCTCCCACGGCATTAAACCCAGAGCTCCGAGCCCCACAGGGGTCACGCTGCCTCTCTGGGGCAGGCTGATGCAGAGTATCCTCCCCAGCAGCAGGAGCGGCTGTGCAGTGTGCTCCTGAGGAAAGAGCCGGGCTCTGGGAGCTGCAGACATGCAGAGCTGGGAACACCTGGGTGGGGAGGGGACGTGGTCACTCCGATTGCATGCCCATATTTCTGGGGAAATGACTGCGCTGCCTCCTACGTGTTTTGCAAAAGGACATTGCACAGAGCCACGCTGCCTCCAGAGCCTGATCCTGTGCTCCGCTGTGACACGGCACAGCTGGAACTGCCAGCCACCGCTGTGAGAAACGGCTTTCAATCACGAAGAGAGGAAAAAAGAAAAGAAAAAAAATCACTTCAAGCTTGGCAAAGCTTTGTAGTACATTTTCAATGTTTCTCCCACACAGCCTCTGCAGCAGCAAGGTTATTGTTATTATTGTTATCACAATTTAAGATTACAGGCAAATAGCTTTTAGAACATACAAACGGGTGACTGCTTTCAAAACCCATCCAAAATGTCGATGTTAAAAGGGGCTGCTCCATGCCCATAACATCTCCTTCCCCATTACCATCAGCAACCTTTTGCAATCCTCCATAAAGTAAAACCACATGCTGGAGCATTAATGATAATGGATGGACAGGCTGAGGCTGCCAATGTGCATTGCTGGGTGTAGGTCAAGCAAGACAGAGCACAAAACAGACACAGATAGAACAAATGCTTTCAAATAATGACCGTCCAAGCAGTGATCATTGTGTTTAATCAAAACTGTGATATATTCTCTTGCAGACAAATCGTACCCAGAACAACTGAGAAACACAGACAAGTCTCTAGGTGGCCACCAGGCGTGGGCAGCCAGCACTGCCATCCTCATCCACCTCTCAGAGGCCCAGGATCTCCATGGTGGGTGTGGAGGGAGGAGATCTCCATTCAGCCTTTGCAGCACTTGCAGAGTATTTTCATTGTCAACACAGCCCCCCTCACAACTCAAACCCAGGTCTGCCTGGTCTGAGGCTTGTCATTGCTCCAGCCATAAAAGCCCAGCAGAACACAGAAAATACAGGAGTCCACCAACTCTCACAGCTGTATTGGAATCAAGGAAAGCTCAAATTAACCCTGGACAAAAATCCCATCTGGCTCGATGTCTGACAGATTGTGTGCACTCCAGCTGCAGCAAGTCCCAGGGGCACCATGCCAGCAGCTCTGTGGCAGCCTGGGGTGCAGCAGCCCCCTCCCTCCCTGGGGAGCCATGGAAGCACCACCTTGCTGGCTCACCATGGATGGTTTGAGTCACCAGGGGGATGGAAGTGGTCTCCACACTTCAAAAGACTCCAAAACACGCTCTCATGAATCAAACAGCTGAAAATAAAATACAGCAGCCAGATAAGTGGGGCAAGGGCTGTGAATCTGCAAGACATTAGAAGAAAGTGTTTTATGGTTTTTCATTTCTTCCTCTCCTCCCTGCTGATTTTTGGCTAAAGGCTCGAGGTTTTCTCCGGGACACAGCTTTCTACATCCCCCATGAGTGGAAGTGACCCAGCTTGTGCCAGTGGGCTGGCTGGTACTGCAGGGGCTGCCAGCCTGACCTCAGCCCCTGACCTGGCAGCTCCCACTCTGAAACCTGACTCCCAGGAGCTCTCCTGGCTCCCAGAACCATGATTGCTGCCTCTTGGGTCACACTGGTTGCTGCTGCTGGGTTTGTGTGTGCTGCACTCCCCCAGACAGAATCAGAGGAGACAGGCTGTGCCAGCAGCACCTGTGGACAACAAGGAGCAGCAGGAGCTGTTCCTCAAGGCCAGCCTGCCCTGCTGCATGGAGAGGGACCAATTCCAGCCCTGGCATGTCCTCCCACCACCACCCCTGCTCCTGGCAACCCCTCCACCCAAGCCTGCCTGCCAAGGTACTGCACCTCTGACACCCACACACCTCCTGCTCCCACCTCCTGCTCCCATTGATGCCTTGGCAGCAATTCCCTTTTTCCAAACTAAACCTAGGAACCAAACACAACACAGGGCACAGATGGAGCATGAGGGTCCTTCAAGATGCCCATGTCACAGTCCCTGCCTTACCAATGCAGCAGATTACAAATCAGTGCAGCATCTTAGAATAAGAGACACCTGGGAACAGGGACTGAGGGCTCTCCTGTGTATGGAGACACAGGGACAGTTCTGACAAGGGTCAGGCTTGTTCACAACTCAGTTTCATGGCAAGCAGAGCAAGGGAGAGAAAGCCCTGGGTGCTCATGAAGGCAAGCAAAGCCAGCACACTGACACAGAAGAATTAAATGCTGGAGAGGCTTCTGGCCTGTCATCACTTAGAACTTGTAAACACAACAGTGGTTATTACCAGAGCTGAACAATGAGACTGGAAAACAGAAGTCTCCACTGAGGCAATTGCTGAATCAAAGTGCAGCTATGAGAAACAAAGGATTTGCTCTTCCCTACCAGAATGTGCTCGGTGTCCCATGGTACCTGTCTGGTCTCAGCTGCTTTAACACTTCGTGCCACGTGCCTCAGGATGAGGTGACTGACCAGCTCGAGTGGGTGTCAGAGAGTTGCACCTAAGGGTGGCCAAACTTCCAAGTTTGTGAGAAATCTAAACCTCCTGAAATCTGGTTTCACTCCAACTTGCAAAAAAAGCTAACACTTGTGAAATTTCTCATGACACAGAATGACTTTCCCATTTAAAAAGAATATCTGGTAAACATCAGCATGAAGTATTTCTGCAATCAGCTGCTCTCTCCACAAAGCCCAGTAGCTCCAAACTAAAACAAGATGAGGAAACCACAGTTAAATTCTCAGGGAAACTCTGCTCACATCCTACCCCTTTCTCTAGTGCCCCAGCTCACACAGATTGCCTGGAAACCCTCACAGCCTGTCTTAGGTTGGGGTTGTAGATGTCAGGAAGCTGGACTGCAGAGCTGGGAGCCCAGTGCTCTCCTCAGTGTGAAACCACTAAACCTGCCAGTGAAACCAGCTGGTGGCCAAACCACCCCACCAAGGCCATGGGAACCCAGGAGGACCCTCAGTGGAGCCCAGAGGGTGCCACTGTACATCTGCTCCACTGAGACACTTCTGGTGGTGGCAGAACCAACCTGGTTAGTCACCTTCCAACTACTCACTTCTGGAAAGTGCAGCAACAGCTTGAAGAGCTGGCTGGACTGGCAGGAGGCCACACAGGCCATACAACAACCATTACGCCCAGTGGACAAGGAAGCCCCCAGGGAAGTGGAATATCAGTGCCATGAAATGCTGCATTTCATCTAAGCACAAGGTTTTGTAATACCAATTTATTCATCCCAGTTATGTGCACCCACCCCAGTGACCAACTTCCAGCCCACTGCATCCAAAGGAAGCTGCTGGTAGTGCTGTTCCCAGCACATGTGCTCATCCTGAGAGGATGCTTCCATCTAACACAGCCAACAAATAAGGGAGGGACAGGAACACAACAAAGATCTGCTTGCTTAGTTCTGCTGCCAGACTGGAAATAAAACTTCCAGCCACTGGAATGGCCAAAATACATTCCCTCTGTACTCACTGCAAACTCTGAATCTTTTGTGTTTTCCTGGGAGTTTCCTTTAATATAATCTCCTTTTTTTTTTTTTTTTTTTTTTTTTTAATTGTTTTAATTGAGAATCCCTGGAGCATTTTAAGCCAATTCTGATAAAGCAAAAACAAAGCCACAAACCACACTTCCACTTCAGCCATCCACTGGCATGAAGCTGCAGGTTCAAAAAGCAACAAGGAGACAGGATGGCTCAGGTGTCTGCCTGAGTTGCTCACACACTCATTGGTGCCTTGCCAGGAGGAGAGAGAAGCTGAGAAAGGATCAGGAACGAGCATTTGATGGCCTGGGCTCCCAATCCAGGCACTCCTATGAAGGCCATGAGCATGGCAGATCCAGCTGGAGGCTGATGACAGCTCTTCTGTGTCTGCAGCCTCTGACCAAGCAGCACTACACCCACCAGGGACAATCCCAGCTCCCAGCACAGTGACACGAGGGCAGAGGGGGCAGTGTTAGAAGGGCTGAGAGGCTTTGGATGCCTCATCACTCCTCCATCTCTCACTGCACTCCCAAGAGAGCAGCAGTGAGTCAAACCTAAGGCAAGAGTATTAGAAGAGACTTTTTCCTCTTTCTCCCCACCAAGGTGCTGAAACCCAGTGAGGTCAACAGGGAGGAGGTTACTTCTTCAGAGAAAGAATCTTTTACCTCCAGTCAGTTGTCAGGGTATTTCACGTCCTCTCTTCCAGTGTTGGGAAGCAAGGATCAATCTCCACCAGCTGTGGCAGCTAACAGCCCAAGCAGCTCCTGTCTGCTCTGTGCCTTCCTGGGCCTGTGCCCTGTGAGGCTGCTTCTGATGCCGAGATGCTGCTGGAGATGATCCCAATTAAAGAAATGAGGCTGTCACAATTTCAGCTGCACAAGGGAGATGAGAAAATGAACAGTGTCACTGAGTGTCTGCAGGAACAAATTTACAAACCTAATCACCTCCCAGCGTAGCCAGGCTGCCAGTGCCTGAAGAAGGGTGATAGGAGAGAAGAAATCTTTTGGGACTCTTAAAGAATATAAATTCACCCAAATAGGAATTGGATCTGTCCCTGCCTGTAATCAGCAGCAGAACTGAGACCCTGAACTAGAATATTAATACAAGTGCTCAATGGGAGAGGAAAACCTCTCAAAACCTCTCTCAAATAATGAGAATTAAACATCAGAAGCACAGCACAGCAAACTGCAATGCAGTTGTGCTGTTGGGAGGAGTCTGCTGAAAGGGGAGGCTGAGAAATTCCATGGAAGATATGACTGCCTCCTGGCAGGGCCCAGGACAACATATCTGTTCTGACTGCTTCCTGGCACACTGACTCTTCATTCCAGATACCCTCCCAAACTTGAGTGTGATCCCTGTTTCTCTCTAAAAAATAGGATAATTGAATTTTTAATACAGGTTGATCAGGTGCAGCCTCTGCACCTGAAGAAGACCAATTCACGGGAAGAGGAAAGAAGCTCTTATTGTAACATCTGCTGTATTTTGTTATTCTGTATTACTGCTGTTATGGTTTGGGGGATGGGGAATATTGCTGACACTTCAGTGAGGTACTAAGTATTTGGGGTGTTCAATTTAGGATATTGCATTGCAAATGAGCAGCTTTTCCTGAAAATAAAGTTGATGGGGAAGAGCTATCACTGAGAAGGTCACAGTTGCAGGACACAATTTGCTGCTGAAGCCCAGGCTGCAGGCACACCTACCTGTGGCAGAAGAGGGCCTGACAGAGTGATCACCTCTGAGTGACATTCTGCAGCTGGCAGTCACCTCTTGCAAAATGTATTTTTGTTCTCTCACCTTTGGTTTCCCTCCATTTTGTGTGGCCACAGGGGTTACCGAGCCACTGCAGGGTGGGAGCCAGCCCACAGCCAGCAGGCACTTGGCCAAATGGAAGCACATCAACCTCCAGGTTCCTTCCTGAGGCCCAAGGAAGGCACTCAGGCCATTCCTGTGCATCCTACCCCATCCTCAGGAAGCTTCTGCTGCCAAGGTCTCCTTCTGTGTTCCCTGATGTCCACAAGCAAGCAGCACTCTGAGACAGGGATGTGCCTTCCACACTAACCCATATCAGGGCCCCGAAGACTGAAGGAAAATTGAGTCTTCACTTCCCTGAGGACAAAAGAAAGGTGCTGGCAAACCTTGTAAGAAAACACTGTCTTGAGAAGGGGACAAAGCAGAGCTCCAATAGGAACATGCACAGGTTGGGCAGCTCCATCCCAGCTGAGCTCCTGCCCTAACACATGCATGCTCCACTCCTGCATGTCCCATCCCAGCTGCTCTGTCAGACTGGCATGACCAATATTTGTAAATTTACTCAGCAAAATCCAGCAGCAAGACCTTAAATCTTCACCACACAAGCCCAACCAGCTGCTGCAAAGCCGAGTTTGTGTGCAGGAGGTGCCAGAAGAATGGGCAGGGAGTTCCAGGCTGCAGTGGCTTTTCCCCCCTGAGCAGTGTCAGCAGCACCACGGGCAAAAGGGGCTGCAGAGAATTCACCTGATTGCCACCCTACACGGAGTGATGGGAGGGAAGAGAAGGATGCATGCCACACATACAGGGTATCACAGGGAGACCCCAGGCCCTCTGTGTCCCTCTCACTGCCCAGACCTCTCCTTTGGCTTCACATTGGCTTCAGCAGACGTTTCCTATTCCTGATTAGGAAAAAGCAGAGCCTCAGGGCCTTGGAGCTTCACCATTCACTCTGCAAGCGAGGCACAGAGAGAGACAGACATGACCTGGAACGCTCTGTATCTCCCCTGCTCTGCCCTGCCAAAGCAAAGACCCCACTCCTCACCTCACTCCCTGCCCTGTGTCATCACATTTGTCCTGCAGTGATCATTCAGTGCTCAACCACTGATGAAAAGGGAGAATTCATAGCATTTTTTAGTAAAACATCCTTGTAGCAAGCTCATCAGTACTGTGTCAACTCTTCTTACACACAGCAGATACACAGCAACAACTGCACATGACATTGCACAGCATCAGTGACCCAGGCTGCCAAAAAACAATAAAACACGTTAAGAAGAACTCTATTTTCCCCTGTCACTTACATGACAGATCTCCTTAATTGACTACTTTGCTGCCAGAGAAAATTAATGAATGAGAGAGAAATGGGCTTTCTTTGTTATTAGTATTAGTACTTCTATTGTTTGCTAATCTACCAGGTTAATATCGTGTTAATGAAAGTGAGGATTAAAAGCCCCAGTTGCTGGCAGGGTGGGGACAGGGACTGAAGCTCCATGAGGAGCTCAGCACGGCTGGGCTTGGAGAGCAAAGCCTGGGGGAAGCAGTGCAGATGGACTCCTGGCTGTAAAGCTCCCATCTTTTGTCGAGGCAATGGAGCCACAGGAGCAGCATCACCACCCGGCGGGGTCCGGGGGACTGCTCGGGCTGTGCAGGGCAGGAGGAGAGGGGCAGACTGACACTGAAAGGGGGACAGAGACCCCGAGCTCGGATCGCAGCTGCTGCCGGCACACAGCCCCCACCATCCCTGCGCTGCTGCTCCGAGGGGGACAGGGACACAGAGACGGGGGAG